>JAPTYO010000009.1:1089001-1518460 GCA_036873135.1 Clarkia xantiana subsp. parviflora
AATTCTTCAATTTCGGCCAAGTTTTCTCTTTTTTCAATATAACTTCACTCGACCTCTATTTTTTGTGAAATCAATTTTATTTGCACTCTTACTCGTCGTATATGACCGTGGAATAGTTTAATGTACTACTCATTTTGGAATCAAAGCATCACGTTTTCTGTGATGGTTAGTAAGGAAATTCTTCATTTCGGCCAAGTTTCTCATTTTTTCAATATAACTTCACTCGGACCTCTATTTTTTGTGAAATCAATTTTATTTGCACTCTTACTCGTCGTATATGACCGTGGAATAGTTTAATGTACTACTCATTTTGAATCAAAGCATCACGTTTTCTGTGATGGTTAGTAAGGAAATTCTTCAATTTCGGCCAAGTTTCTCATTTTTTCAATATAACTTCACTCGGACCTCTATTTTTTGTGAAATCAATTTTATTTGCACTCTTACTCGTCGTATATGACCGTGGAATAGTTTAATGTACTACTCATTTTGGAATCAAAGCATCACGTTTTTCTGTGATGGTTAGTAAGGGAAATTCTTCAATTTCGGCCAAGTTTCTCATTTTTTCAATATAACTTCACTCGGACCTCTATTTTTTGTGAAATCAATTTTATTTGCACTCTTACTCGTCGTATATGACCGTGGAATAGTTTAATGTACTACTCATTTTGGAATCAAAGCATCACGTTTTCTGTGATGGTTAGTAAGGGAAATTCTTCAATTTCGGCCAAGTTTCTCATTTTTTCAATATAACTTCACTCGGACCTCTATTTTTTTGTGAAATCAATTTTATTTGCACTCTTACTCGTCGTATATGACCGTGGAATAGTTTAATGTACTACTCATTTTGGAATCAAAGCATCACATTTTCTGTGATGGTTAGTAAGGGAAATTCTTCAATTTCGGCCAAGTTTCTCATTTTTTCAATATAACTTCACTCGGACCTCTATTTTTTGTGAAATCAATTTTATTTGCACTCTTACTCGTCGTATATGACCGTGGAATAGTTTATGTACTACTCATTTTGGAATCAAAGCATCACATTTTCTGTGATGGTTAGTAAGGAAATTCTTCAATTTCGGCCAAGTTTCTCATTTTTTCAATATAACTTCACTCGGACCTCTATTTTTTTGTGAAATCAATTTTATTTGCACTCTTACTCGTCGTATATGACCGTGGAATAGTTTATGTACTACTCATTTTGGAATCAAAGCATCACTTTTCTGTGATGGTTAGTAAGGGAAATTCTTCAATTTCGGCCAAGTTTCTCATTTTTTCAATATAACTTCACTCGGACCTCTATTTTTTTGAAATCAATTTTATTTGCACTCTTACTCGTCGTATATGACCGTGGAATAGTTTAATGTACTACTCATTTTGGAATCAAAGCATCACATTTTCTGTGATGGTTAGTAAGGGAAATTCTTCAATTTCGGCCAAGTTTCTCATTTTTTCAATATAACTTCACTCGGACCTCTATTTTTTGTGAAATCAATTTTATTTGCACTCTTACTCGTCGTATATGACCGTGGAATAGTTTAATGTACTACTCATTTTGGAATCAAAGCATCACGTTTTCTGTGATGGTTAGTAAGGGAAATTCTTCAATTTCGGCCAAGTTTCTCATTTTTTCAATATAACTTCACTCGGACCTCTATTTTTTGTGAAATCAATTTTATTTGCACTCTTACTCGTCGTATATGACCGTGGAATAGTTTAATGTACTACTCATTTTGGAATCAAAGCATCACATTTTCTGTGATGGTTAGTAAGGGAAATTCTTCAATTTCGGCCAAGTTTCTCATTTTTTCAATATAACTTCACTCGGACCTCTATTTTTTGTGAAATCAATTTTATTTGCACTCTTACTCGTCGTATATGACCGTGGAATAGTTTAATGTACTACTCATTTTGGAATCAAAGCATCACGTTTTCTGTGATGGTTAGTAAGGGAAATTCTTCAATTTCGGCCAAGTTTCTCATTTTTTCAATATAATTCACTCGGACCTCTATTTTTTGTGAAATCAATTTTATTTGCACTCTTACTCGTCGTATATGACCGTGGAATATTTTAATGTACTACTCATTTTGGAATCAAAGCATCACATTTTCTGTGATGGTTAGTAAGGGAAATTCTTCAATTTCGGCCAAGTTTCTCATTTTTTCAATATAACTTCACTCGGACCTCTATTTTTTGTGAAATCAATTTTATTTGCACTCTTACTCGTCGTATATGACCGTGGAATAGTTTAATGTACTACTCATTTTGGAATCAAAGCATCACGTTTTCTGTGATGGTTAGTAAGGGAAATTCTTCAATTTCGGCCAAGTTTCTCATTTTTTCAATATAACTTCACTCGGACCTCTATTTTTTGTGAAATCAATTTTATTTGCACTCTTACTCGTCGTATATGACCGTGGAATAGTTTAATGTACTACTCATTTTGGAATCAAAGCATCACATTTTCTGTGATGGTTAGTAAGGGAAATTCTTCAATTTCGCCCAAGTTTCTCATTTTTTCAATATAACTTCACTCGGACCTCTATTTTTTGTGAAATCAATTTTATTTGCACTCTTACTCGTCGTATATGACCGTGGAATAGTTTAATGTACTACTCATTTTGGAATCAAAGCATCACATTTTCTGTGATGGTTAGTAAGGGAAATTCTTCAATTTCGGCCAAGTTTCTCATTTTTTCAATATACTTCACTCGGACCTCTATTTTTTGTGAAATCAATTTATTTGCACTCTTACTCGTCGTATATGACCGTGGAATAGTTTAATGTACTACTCATTTTGGAATCAAAGCATCACGTTTTCTGTGATGGTTAGTAAGGGAAATTCTTCAATTTCGCCCAAGTTTCTCATTTTTTCAATATAACTTCACTCGGACCTCTATTTTTTGTGAAATAATTTTATTTGCACTCTTACTCGTCGTATATGACCGTGGAATATTTTAATGTACTACTCATTTTGGAATCAAAGCATCACATTTTCTGTGATGGTTAGTAAGGGAAATTCTTCAATTTCGGCCAAGTTTCTCATTTTTTCAATATAACTTCACTCGGACCTCTATTTTTTGTGAAATCAATTTTATTTGCACTCTTACTCGTCGTATATGACCGTGGAATAGTTTAATGTACTACTCATTTTGGAATCAAAGCATCACGTTTTCTGTGATGGTTAGTAAGGGAAATTCTTCAATTTCGGCCAAGTTTCTCATTTTTTCAATATAACTTCACTCGGACCTCTATTTTTTGTGAAATCAATTTTATTTGCACTCTTACTCGTCGTATATGACCGTGGAATAGTTTAATGTACTACTCATTTTGGAATCAAAGCATCACATTTTCTGTGATGGTTAGTAAGGGAAATTCTTCAATTTCGGCCAAGTTTCTCATTTTTTCAATATAACTTCACTCGGACCTCTATTTTTTGTGAAATCAATTTTATTTGCACTCTTACTCGTCGTATATGACCGTGGAATAGTTTAATGTACTACTCATTTTGGAATCAAAGCATCACGTTTTCTGTGATGGTTAGTAAGGGAAATTCTTCAATTTCGGCCAAGTTTCTCATTTTTTCAATATAACTTCACTCGGACCTCTATTTTTTGTGAAATCAATTTTATTTGCACTCTTACTCGTCGTATATGACCGTGGAATAGTTTAATGTACTACTCATTTTGGAATCAAAGCATCACGTTTTCTGTGATGGTTAGTAAGGGAAATTCTTCAATTTCGCCAAGTTTCTCATTTTTTCAATATAACTTCACTCGGACCTCTATTTTTTGTGAAATCAATTTTATTTGCACTCTTACTCGTCGTATATGACCGTGGAATAGTTTAATGTACTACTCATTTTGGAATCAAAGCATCACATTTTCTGTGATGGTTAGTAAGGGAAATTCTTCAATTTCGGCCAAGTTTCTCATTTTTTCAATATAACTTCACTCGGACCTCTATTTTTTGTGAAATCAATTTTATTTGCACTCTTACTCGTCGTATATGACCGTGGAATAGTTTAATGTACTACTCATTTTGGAATCAAAGCATCACATTTTCTGTGATGGTTAGTAAGGGAAATTCTTCAATTTCGGCCAAGTTTCTCATTTTTTCAATATAACTTCACTCGGACCTCTATTTTTTGTGAAATCAATTTTATTTGCACTCTTACTCGTCGTATATGACCGTGGAATAGTTTAATGTACTACTCATTTTGGAATCAAAGCATCACATTTTCTGTGATGGTTAGTAAGGGAAATTCTTCAATTTCGGCCAAGTTTCTCATTTTTTCAATATAACTTCACTCGGACCTCTATTTTTTGTGAAATCAATTTTATTTGCACTCTTACTCGTCGTATATGACCGTGGAATAGTTTAATGTACTACTCATTTTGGAATCAAAGCATCACATTTTCTGTGATGGTTAGTAAGGGAAATTCTTCAATTTCGCCAAGTTTCTCATTTTTTCAATATAACTTCACTCGGACCTCTATTTTTTGTGAAATCAATTTTATTTGCACTCTTACTCGTCGTATATGACCGTGGAATAGTTTAATGTACTACTCATTTTGGAATCAAAGCATCACGTTTTCTGTGATGGTTAGTAAGGGAAATTCTTCAATTTCGGCCAAGTTTCTCATTTTTTCAATATAACTTCACTCGGACCTCTATTTTTTGTGAAATCAATTTTATTTGCACTCTTACTCGTCGTATATGACCGTGGAATAGTTTAATGTACTACTCATTTTGGAATCAAAGCATCACGTTTTCTGTGATGGTTAGTAAGGGAAATTCTTCAATTTCGGCCAAGTTTCTCATTTTTTCAATATAACTTCACTCGGACCTCTATTTTTTGTGAAATCAATTTTATTTGCACTCTTACTCGTCGTATATGACCGTGGAATAGTTTAATGTACTACTCATTTTGGAATCAAAGCATCACATTTTCTGTGATGGTTAGTAAGGGAAATTCTTCAATTTCGCCCAAGTTTCTCATTTTTTCAATATAACTTCACTCGGACCTCTATTTTTTGTGAAATCAATTTTATTTGCACTCTTACTCGTCGTATATGACCGTGGAATAGTTTAATGTACTACTCATTTTGGAATCAAAGCATCACATTTTCTGTGATGGTTAGTAAGGGAAATTCTTCAATTTCGGCCAAGTTTCTCATTTTTTCAATATAACTTCACTCGGACCTCTATTTTTTGTGAAATCAATTTTATTTGCACTCTTACTCGTCGTATATGACCGTGGAATAGTTTAATGTACTACTCATTTTGGAATCAAAGCATCACGTTTTCTGTGATGGTTAGTAAGGGAAATTCTTCAATTTCGCCCAAGTTTCTCATTTTTTCAATATAACTTCACTCGGACCTCTATTTTTTGTGAAATCAATTTTATTTGCACTCTTACTCGTCGTATATGACCGTGGAATATTTTAATGTACTACTCATTTTGGAATCAAAGCATCACATTTTCTGTGATGGTTAGTAAGGGAAATTCTTCAATTTCGGCCAAGTTTCTCATTTTTTCAATATAACTTCACTCGGACCTCTATTTTTTGTGAAATCAATTTTATTTGCACTCTTACTCGTCGTATATGACCGTGGAATAGTTTAATGTACTACTCATTTTGGAATCAAAGCATCACGTTTTCTGTGATGGTTAGTAAGGGAAATTCTTCAATTTCGGCCAAGTTTCTCATTTTTTCAATATAACTTCACTCGGACCTCTATTTTTTGTGAAATCAATTTTATTTGCACTCTTACTCGTCGTATATGACCGTGGAATAGTTTAATGTACTACTCATTTTGGAATCAAAGCATCACGTTTTCTGTGATGGTTAGTAAGGGAAATTCTTCAATTTCGGCCAAGTTTCTCATTTTTTCAATATAACTTCACTCGGACCTCTATTTTTTGTGAAATCAATTTTATTTGCACTCTTACTCGTCGTATATGACCGTGGAATAGTTTAATGTACTACTCATTTTGGAATCAAAGCATCACATTTTCTGTGATGGTTAGTAAGGGAAATTCTTCAATTTCGGCCAAGTTTCTCATTTTTTCAATATAACTTCACTCGGACCTCTATTTTTTGTGAAATCAATTTTATTTGCACTCTTACTCGTCGTATATGACCGTGGAATAGTTTAATGTACTACTCATTTTGGAATCAAAGCATCACATTTTCTGTGATGGTTAGTAAGGGAAATTCTTCAATTTCGGCCAAGTTTCTCATTTTTTCAATATAACTTCACTCGGACCTCTATTTTTTGTGAAATCAATTTTATTTGCACTCTTACTCGTCGTATATGACCGTGGAATAGTTTAATGTACTACTCATTTTGGAATCAAAGCATCACATTTTCTGTGATGGTTAGTAAGGGAAATTCTTCAATTTCGGCCAAGTTTCTCATTTTTTCAATATAACTTCACTCGGACCTCTATTTTTTGTGAAATCAATTTTATTTGCACTCTTACTCGTCGTATATGACCGTGGAATAGTTTAATGTACTACTCATTTTGGAATCAAAGCATCACATTTTCTGTGATGGTTAGTAAGGGAAATTCTTCAATTTCGTCCAAGTTTCTCATTTTTTCAATATAACTTCACTCGGACCTCTATTTTTTGTGAAATCAATTTTATTTGCACTCTTACTCGTCGTATATGACCGTGGAATAGTTTAATGTACTACTCATTTTGGAATCAAAGCATCACGTTTTCTGTGATGGTTAGTAAGGGAAATTCTTCAATTTCGGCCAAGTTTCTCATTTTTTCAATATAACTTCACTCGGACCTCTATTTTTTGTGAAATCAATTTTATTTGCACTCTTACTCGTCGTATATGACCGTGGAATATTTTAATGTACTACTCATTTTGGAATCAAAGCATCACATTTTCTGTGATGGTTAGTAAGGGAAATTCTTCAATTTCGGCCAAGTTTCTCATTTTTTCAATATAACTTCACTCGGACCTCTATTTTTTGTGAAATCAATTTTATTTGCACTCTTACTCGTCGTATATGACCGTGGAATAGTTTAATGTACTACTCATTTTGGAATCAAAGCATCATATTTTCTGTGATGGTTAGTAAGGGAAATTCTTCAATTTCGGCCAAGTTTCTCATTTTTTCAATATAACTTCACTCGGACCTCTATTTTTTGTGAAATCAATTTTATTTGCACTCTTACTCGTCGTATATGACCGTGGAATAGTTTAATGTACTACTCATTTTGGAATCAAAGCATCACTTTTTCTGTGATGGTTAGTAAGGGAAATTCTTCAATTTCGGCCAAGTTTCTCATTTTTTCAATATAACTTCACTCGGACCTCTATTTTTTGTGAAATCAATTTTATTTGCACTCTTACTCGTCGTATATGACCGTGGAATAGTTTAATGTACTACTCATTTTGGAATCAAAGCATCACGTTTTCTGTGATGGTTAGTAAGGGAAATTCTTCAATTTCGGCCAAGTTTCTCATTTTTTCAATATAACTTCACTCGGACCTCTATTTTTTGTGAAATCAATTTTATTTGCACTCTTACTCGTCGTATATGACCGTGGAATAGTTTAATGTACTACTCATTTTGGAATCAAAGCATCATATTTTCTGTGATGGTTAGTAAGGGAAATTCTTCAATTTCGGCCAAGTTTCTCATTTTTTCAATATAACTTCACTCGGACCTCTATTTTTTGTGAAATCAATTTTATTTGCACTCTTACTCGTCGTATATGACCGTGGAATAGTTTAATGTACTACTCATTTTGGAATCAAAGCATCACATTTTCTGTGATGGTTAGTAAGGGAAATTCTTCAATTTCGGCCAAGTTTCTCATTTTTTCAATATAACTTCACTCGGACCTCTATTTTTTGTGAAATCAATTTTATTTGCACTCTTACTCGTCGTATATGACCGTGGAATAGTTTAATGTACTACTCATTTTGGAATCAAAGCATCACATTTTCTGTGATGGTTAGTAAGGGAAATTCTTCAATTTCGGCCAAGTTTCTCATTTTTTCAATATAACTTCACTCGGACCTCTATTTTTTGTGAAATCAATTTTATTTGCACTCTTACTCGTCGTATATGACCGTGGAATAGTTTAATGTACTACTCATTTTGGAATCAAAGCATCACAGTTTCTGTGATGGTTAGTAAGGGAAATTCTTCAATTTCGGCCAAGTTTCTCATTTTTTCAATATAACTTCACTCGGACCTCTATTTTTTGTGAAATCAATTTTATTTGCACTCTTACTCGTCGTATATGACCGTGGAATAGTTTAATGTACTACTCATTTTGGAATCAAAGCATCACATTTTCTGTGATGGTTAGTAAGGGAAATTCTTCAATTTCGTCCAAGTTTCTCATTTTTTCAATATAACTTCACTCGGACCTCTATTTTTTGTGAAATCAATTTTATTTGCACTCTTACTCGTCGTATATGACCGTGGAATAGTTTAATGTACTACTCATTTTGGAATCAAAGCATCATATTTTCTGTGATGGTTAGTAAGGGAAATTCTTCAATTTCGGCCAAGTTTCTCATTTTTTCAATATAACTTCACTCGGACCTCTATTTTTTGTGAAATCAATTTTATTTGCACTCTTACTCGTCGTATATGACCGTGGAATAGTTTAATGTACTACTCATTTTGGAATCAAAGCATCACATTTTCTGTGATGGTTAGTAAGGGAAATTCTTCAATTTCGGCCAAGTTTCTCATTTTTTCAATATAACTTCACTCGGACCTCTATTTTTTGTGAAATCAATTTTATTTGCACTCTTACTCGTCGTATATGACCGTGGAATAGTTTAATGTACTACTCATTTTGGAATCAAAGCATCATATTTTCTGTGATGGTTAGTAAGGGAAATTCTTCAATTTCGGCCAAGTTTCTCATTTTTTCAATATAACTTCACTCGGACCTCTATTTTTTGTGAAATCAATTTTATTTGCACTCTTACTCGTCGTATATGACCGTGGAATAGTTTAATGTACTACTCATTTTGGAATCAAAGCATCACATTTTCTGTGATGGTTAGTAAGGGAAATTCTTCAATTTCGGCCAAGTTTCTCATTTTTTCAATATAACTTCACTCGGACCTCTATTTTTTGTGAAATCAATTTTATTTGCACTCTTACTCGTCGTATATGACCGTGGAATAGTTTAATGTACTACTCATTTTGGAATCAAAGCATCATATTTTCTGTGATGGTTAGTAAGGGAAATTCTTCAATTTCGGCCAAGTTTCTCATTTTTTCAATATAACTTCACTCGGACCTCTATTTTTTGTGAAATCAATTTTATTTGCACTCTTACTCGTCGTATATGACCGTGGAATAGTTTAATGTACTACTCATTTTGGAATCAAAGCATCACGTTTTCTGTGATGGTTAGTAAGGGAAATTCTTCAATTTCGGCCAAGTTTCTCATTTTTTCAATATAACTTCACTCGGACCTCTATTTTTTGTGAAATCAATTTTATTTGCACTCTTACTCGTCGTATATGACCGTGGAATAGTTTAATGTACTACTCATTTTGGAATCAAAGCATCACGTTTTCTGTGATGGTTAGTAAGGGAAATTCTTCAATTTCGGCCAAGTTTCTCATTTTTTCAATATAACTTCACTCGGACCTCTATTTTTTGTGAAATCAATTTTATTTGCACTCTTACTCGTCGTATATGACCGTGGAATATTTTAATGTACTACTCATTTTGGAATCAAAGCATCACATTTTCTGTGATGGTTAGTAAGGGAAATTCTTCAATTTCGGCCAAGTTTCTCATTTTTTCAATATAACTTCACTCGGACCTCTATTTTTTGTGAAATCAATTTTATTTGCACTCTTACTCGTCGTATATGACCGTGGAATAGTTTAATGTACTACTCATTTTGGAATCAAAGCATCATATTTTCTGTGATGGTTAGTAAAGGAAATTCTTCAATTCGGCCAAGTTTCTCATTTTTTCAATATAACTTCACTCGGACCTCTATTTTTTGTGAAATCAATTTTATTTGCACTCTTACTCGTCGTATATGACCGTGGAATAGTTTAATGTACTACTCATTTTGGAATCAAAGCATCACTTTTTCTGTGATGGTTAGTAAGGGAAATTCTTCAATTTCGGCCAAGTTTCTCATTTTTTCAATATAACTTCACTCGGACCTCTATTTTTTGTGAAATCAATTTTATTTGCACTCTTACTCGTCGTATATGACCGTGGAATAGTTTAATGTACTACTCATTTTGGAATCAAAGCATCACGTTTTCTGTGATGGTTAGTAAGGGAAATTCTTCAATTTCGGCCAAGTTTCTCATTTTTTCAATATAACTTCACTCGGACCTCTATTTTTTGTGAAATCAATTTTATTTGCACTCTTACTCGTCGTATATGACCGTGGAATAGTTTAATGTACTACTCATTTTGGAATCAAAGCATCATATTTTCTGTGATGGTTAGTAAGGGAAATTCTTCAATTTCGGCCAAGTTTCTCATTTTTTCAATATAACTTCACTCGGACCTCTATTTTTTGTGAAATCAATTTTATTTGCACTCTTACTCGTCGTATATGACCGTGGAATAGTTTAATGTACTACTCATTTTGGAATCAAAGCATCACATTTTCTGTGATGGTTAGTAAGGGAAATTCTTCAATTTCGGCCAAGTTTCTCATTTTTTCAATATAACTTCACTCGGACCTCTATTTTTTGTGAAATCAATTTTATTTGCACTCTTACTCGTCGTATATGACCGTGGAATAGTTTAATGTACTACTCATTTTGGAATCAAAGCATCATATTTTCTGTGATGGTTAGTAAGGGAAATTCTTCAATTTCGGCCAAGTTTCTCATTTTTTCAATATAACTTCACTCGGACCTCTATTTTTTGTGAAATCAATTTTATTTGCACTCTTACTCGTCGTATATGACCGTGGAATAGTTTAATGTACTACTCATTTTGGAATCAAAGCATCACAGTTTTCTGTGATGGTTAGTAAGGGAAATTCTTCAATTTCGGCCAAGTTTCTCATTTTTTCAATATAACTTCACTCGGACCTCTATTTTTTGTGAAATCAATTTTATTTGCACTCTTACTCGTCGTATATGACCGTGGAATAGTTTAATGTACTACTCATTTTGGAATCAAAGCATCACATTTTCTGTGATGGTTAGTAAGGGAAATTCTTCAATTTCGTCCAAGTTTCTCATTTTTTCAATATAACTTCACTCGGACCTCTATTTTTTGTGAAATCAATTTTATTTGCACTCTTACTCGTCGTATATGACCGTGGAATAGTTTAATGTACTACTCATTTTGGAATCAAAGCATCATATTTTCTGTGATGGTTAGTAAGGGAAATTCTTCAATTTCGGCCAAGTTTCTCATTTTTTCAATATAACTTCACTCGGACCTCTATTTTTTGTGAAATCAATTTTATTTGCACTCTTACTCGTCGTATATGACCGTGGAATAGTTTAATGTACTACTCATTTTGGAATCAAAGCATCACATTTTCTGTGATGGTTAGTAAGGGAAATTCTTCAATTTCGGCCAAGTTTCTCATTTTTTCAATATAACTTCACTCGGACCTCTATTTTTTGTGAAATCAATTTTATTTGCACTCTTACTCGTCGTATATGACCGTGGAATAGTTTAATGTACTACTCATTTTGGAATCAAAGCATCATATTTTCTGTGATGGTTAGTAAGGGAAATTCTTCAATTTCGGCCAAGTTTCTCATTTTTTCAATATAACTTCACTCGGACCTCTATTTTTTGTGAAATCAATTTTATTTGCACTCTTACTCGTCGTATATGACCGTGGAATAGTTTAATGTACTACTCATTTTGGAATCAAAGCATCACGTTTTCTGTGATGGTTAGTAAGGGAAATTCTTCAATTTCGGCCAAGTTTCTCATTTTTTCAATATAACTTCACTCGGACCTCTATTTTTTGTGAAATCAATTTTATTTGCACTCTTACTCGTCGTATATGACCGTGGAATAGTTTAATGTACTACTCATTTTGGATCAAAGCATCATATTTTCTGTGATGGTTAGTAAGGGAAATTCTTCAATTTCGGCCAAGTTTCTCATTTTTTCAATATAACTTCACTCGGACCTCTATTTTTTGTGAAATCAATTTTATTTGCACTCTTACTCGTCGTATATGACCGTGGAATAGTTTAATGTACTACTCATTTTGGAATCAAAGCATCACATTTTCTGTGATGGTTAGTAAGGGAAATTCTTCAATTTCGGCCAAGTTTCTCATTTTTTCAATATAACTTCACTCGGACCTCTATTTTTTGTGAAATCAATTTTATTTGCACTCTTACTCGTCGTATATGACCGTGGAATAGTTTAATGTACTACTCATTTTGGAATCAAAGCATCATATTTTCTGTGATGGTTAGTAAGGGAAATTCTTCAATTTCGGCCAAGTTTCTCATTTTTTCAATATAACTTCACTCGGACCTCTATTTTTTGTGAAATCAATTTTATTTGCACTCTTACTCGTCGTATATGACCGTGGAATAGTTTAATGTACTACTCATTTTGGAATCAAAGCATCACATTTTCTGTGATGGTTAGTAAGGGAAATTCTTCAATTTCGGCCAAGTTTCTCATTTTTTCAATATAACTTCACTCGGACCTCTATTTTTTGTGAAATCAATTTTATTTGCACTCTTACTCGTCGTATATGACCGTGGAATAGTTTAATGTACTACTCATTTTGGAATCAAAGCATCACATTTTCTGTGATGGTTAGTAAGGGAAATTCTTCAATTTCGGCCAAGTTTCTCATTTTTTCAATATAACTTCACTCGGACCTCTATTTTTTGTGAAATCAATTTTATTTGCACTCTTACTCGTCGTATATGACCGTGGAATAGTTTAATGTACTACTCATTTTGGAATCAAAGCATCACGTTTTCTGTGATGGTTAGTAAGGGAAATTCTTCAATTTCGGCCAAGTTTCTCATTTTTTCAATATAACTTCACTCGGACCTCTATTTTTTGTGAAATCAATTTTATTTGCACTCTTACTCGTCGTATATGACCGTGGAATAGTTTAATGTACTACTCATTTTGGAATCAAAGCATCATATTTTCTGTGATGGTTAGTAAGGGAAATTCTTCAATTTCGGCCAAGTTTCTCATTTTTTCAATATAACTTCACTCGGACCTCTATTTTTTGTGAAATCAATTTTATTTGCACTCTTACTCGTCGTATATGACCGTGGAATAGTTTAATGTACTACTCATTTTGGAATCAAAGCATCACATTTTCTGTGATGGTTAGTAAGGGAAATTCTTCAATTTCGGCCAAGTTTCTCATTTTTTCAATATAACTTCACTCGGACCTCTATTTTTTGTGAAATCAATTTTATTTGCACTCTTACTCGTCGTATATGACCGTGGAATAGTTTAATGTACTACTCATTTTGGAATCAAAGCATCATATTTTCTGTGATGGTTAGTAAGGGAAATTCTTCAATTTCGGCCAAGTTTCTCATTTTTTCAATATAACTTCACTCGGACCTCTATTTTTTGTGAAATCAATTTTATTTGCACTCTTACTCGTCGTATATGACCGTGGAATAGTTTAATGTACTACTCATTTTGGAATCAAAGCATCACATTTTCTGTGATGGTTAGTAAGGGAAATTCTTCAATTTCGGCCAAGTTTCTCATTTTTTCAATATAACTTCACTCGGACCTCTATTTTTTGTGAAATCAATTTTATTTGCACTCTTACTCGTCGTATATGACCGTGGAATAGTTTAATGTACTACTCATTTTGGAATCAAAGCATCACATTTTCTGTGATGGTTAGTAAGGGAAATTCTTCAATTTCGGCCAAGTTTCTCATTTTTTCAATATAACTTCACTCGGACCTCTATTTTTTGTGAAATCAATTTTATTTGCACTCTTACTCGTCGTATATGACCGTGGAATAGTTTAATGTACTACTCATTTTGGAATCAAAGCATCACGTTTTCTGTGATGGTTAGTAAGGGAAATTCTTCAATTTCGGCCAAGTTTCTCATTTTTTCAATATAACTTCACTCGGACCTCTATTTTTTGTGAAATCAATTTTATTTGCACTCTTACTCGTCGTATATGACCGTGGAATATTTTAATGTACTACTCATTTTGGAATCAAAGCATCACATTTTCTGTGATGGTTAGTAAGGGAAATTCTTCAATTTCGGCCAAGTTTCTCATTTTTTCAATATAACTTCACTCGGACCTCTATTTTTTGTGAAATCAATTTTATTTGCACTCTTACTCGTCGTATATGACCGTGGAATAGTTTAATGTACTACTCATTTTGGAATCAAAGCATCATATTTTCTGTGATGGTTAGTAAGAAAATTCTTCAATTTCGGCCAAGTTTCTCATTTTTTCAATATAACTTCACTCGGACCTCTATTTTTTGTGAAATCAGTTTTATTTGCACTCTTACTCGTCGTATATGACCGTGGAATAGTTTAATGTACTACTCATTTTGGAATCAAAGCATCACTTTTTCTGTGATGGTTAGTAAGGGAAATTCTTCAATTTCGGCCAAGTTTCTCATTTTTTCAATATAACTTCACTCGGACCTCTATTTTTTGTGAAATCAATTTTATTTGCACTCTTACTCGTCGTATATGACCGTGGAATAGTTTAATGTACTACTCATTTTGGAATCAAAGCATCACGTTTTCTGTGATGGTTAGTAAGGGAAATTCTTCAATTTCGGCCAAGTTTCTCATTTTTTCAATATAACTTCACTCGGACCTCTATTTTTTGTGAAATCAATTTTATTTGCACTCTTACTCGTCGTATATGACCGTGGAATAGTTTAATGTACTACTCATTTTGGAATCAAAGCATCATATTTTCTGTGATGGTTAGTAAGGGAAATTCTTCAATTTCGGCCAAGTTTCTCATTTTTTCAATATAACTTCACTCGGACCTCTATTTTTTGTGAAATCAATTTTATTTGCACTCTTACTCGTCGTATATGACCGTGGAATAGTTTAATGTACTACTCATTTTGGAATCAAAGCATCACATTTTCTGTGATGGTTAGTAAGGGAAATTCTTCAATTTCGGCCAAGTTTCTCATTTTTTCAATATAACTTCACTCGGACCTCTATTTTTTGTGAAATCAATTTTATTTGCACTCTTACTCGTCGTATATGACCGTGGAATAGTTTAATGTACTACTCATTTTGGAATCAAAGCATCATATTTTCTGTGATGGTTAGTAAGGGAAATTCTTCAATTTCGGCCAAGTTTCTCATTTTTTCAATATAACTTCACTCGGACCTCTATTTTTTGTGAAATCAATTTTATTTGCACTCTTACTCGTCGTATATGACCGTGGAATAGTTTAATGTACTACTCATTTTGGAATCAAAGCATCACAGTTTCTGTGATGGTTAGTAAGGGAAATTCTTCAATTTCGGCCAAGTTTCTCATTTTTTCAATATAACTTCACTCGGACCTCTATTTTTTGTGAAATCAATTTTATTTGCACTCTTACTCGTCGTATATGACCGTGGAATAGTTTAATGTACTACTCATTTTGGAATCAAAGCATCACATTTTCTGTGATGGTTAGTAAGGGAAATTCTTCAATTTCGGCCAAGTTTCTCATTTTTTCAATATAACTTCACTCGGACCTCTATTTTTTGTGAAATCAATTTTATTTGCACTCTTACTCGTCGTATATGACCGTGGAATAGTTTAATGTACTACTCATTTTGGAATCAAAGCATCACGTTTTCTGTGATGGTTAGTAAGGGAAATTCTTCAATTTCGGCCAAGTTTCTCATTTTTTCAATATAACTTCACTCGGACCTCTATTTTTTGTGAAATCAATTTTATTTGCACTCTTACTCGTCGTATATGACCGTGGAATAGTTTAATGTACTACTCATTTTGGAATCAAAGCATCACAGTTTCTGTGATGGTTAGTAAGGGAAATTCTTCAATTTCGGCCAAGTTTCTCATTTTTTCAATATAACTTCACTCGGACCTCTATTTTTTGTGAAATCAATTTTATTTGCACTCTTACTCGTCGTATATGACCGTGGAATAGTTTAATGTACTACTCATTTTGGAATCAAAGCATCACATTTTCTGTGATGGTTAGTAAGGGAAATTCTTCAATTTCGGCCAAGTTTCTCATTTTTTCAATATAACTTCACTCGGACCTCTATTTTTTGTGAAATCAATTTTATTTGCACTCTTACTCGTCGTATATGACCGTGGAATAGTTTAATGTACTACTCATTTTGGAATCAAAGCATCACAGTTTCTGTGATGGTTAGTAAGGGAAATTCTTCAATTTCGGCCAAGTTTCTCATTTTTTCAATATAACTTCACTCGGACCTCTATTTTTTGTGAAATCAATTTTATTTGCACTCTTACTCGTCGTATATGACCGTGGAATAGTTTAATGTACTACTCATTTTGGAATCAAAGCATCATATTTTCTGTGATGGTTAGTAAGGGAAATTCTTCAATTTCGGCCAAGTTTCTCATTTTTTCAATATAACTTCACTCGGACCTCTATTTTTTGTGAAATCAGTTTTATTTGCACTCTTACTCGTCGTATATGACCGTGGAATAGTTTAATGTACTACTCATTTTGGTATCAAAGCATCATATTTTCTGTGATGGTTAGTAAGGGAAATTCTTCAATTTCGGCCAAGTTTCTCATTTTTTCAATATAACTTAACTCGGACCTCTATTTTTTGTGAAATCAATTTTATTTGCACTCTTACTCGTCGTATATGACCGTGGAATAGTTTAATGTACTACTCATTTTGGAATCAAAGCATCACATTTTCTGTGATGGTTAGTAAGGGAAATTCTTCAATTTCGGCCAAGTTTCTCATTTTTCAATATAACTTCACTCGGACCTCTATTTTTTGTGAAATCAATTTTATTTGCACTCTTACTCGTCGTATATGACCGTGGAATAGTTTAATGTACTACTCATTTTGGAATCAAAGCATCACGTTTTCTGTGATGGTTAGTAAGGGAAATTCTTCAATTTCGGCCAAGTTTCTCATTTTTTCAATATAACTTCACTCGGACCTCTATTTTTTGTGAAATCAATTTTATTTGCACTCTTACTCGTCGTATATGACCGTGGAATAGTTTAATGTACTACTCATTTTGGAATCAAAGCATCACATTTTCTGTGATGGTTAGTAAGGGAAATTCTTCAATTTCGGCCAAGTTTCTCATTTTTTCAATATAACTTCACTCGGACCTCTATTTTTTGTGAAATCAATTTTATTTGCACTCTTACTCGTCGTATATGACCGTGGAATAGTTTAATGTACTACTCATTTTGGAATCAAAGCATCACATTTTCTGTGATGGTTAGTAAGGGAAATTCTTCAATTTCGGCCAAGTTTCTCATTTTTTCAATATAACTTCACTCGGACCTCTATTTTTTGTGAAATCAATTTTATTTGCACTCTTACTCTTCGTATATGACCGTGGAATATTTTAATGTACTACTCATTCTGGAATCAAAGCATCATATTTTCTGTGATGGTTAGTAAGGGAAATTCTTCAATTTCGGCCAAGTTTCTCATTTTTTCAATATAACTTCACTCGGACCTCTATTTTTGGTGAAATCAATTTTATTTGCACTCTTACTCGTCGTATATGACCGTGGAATAGTTTAATGTACTACTCATTTTGGAATCAAAGCATCACATTTTCTGTGATGGTTAGTAAGGAAATTCTTCAATTTCGGCCAAGTTTCTCATTTTTTCAATATAACTTCACTCGGACCTCTATTTTTTGTGAAATCAATTTTATTTGCACTCTTACTCGTCGTATATGACCGTGGAATAGTTTAATGTACTACTCATTTTGGAATCAAAGCATCATATTTTCTGTGATGGTTAGTAAGGGAAATTCTTCAACTTCGGCCAAGTTTCTCATTTTTTCAATATAACTTCACTCGGACCTCTATTTTTTGTGAAATCAGTTTTATTTGCACTCTTACTCGTCGTATATGACCGTGGAATAGTTTAATGTACTACTCATTTTGGAATCAAAGCATCATATTTTCTGTGATGGTTAGTAAGGGAAATTCTTCAACTTCGGCCAAGTTTCTCATTTTTTCAATATAACTTCAATCGGACCTCTATTTTTTGTGAAATCAGTTTTATTTGCACTCATACTCGTCGTATATGACCGTGGAATAGTTTAATGTACTACTCATTTTGGAATCAAAGCATCACATTTTCTGTGATGGTTAGTAAGGGAAATTCTTCAATTTCGGCCAAGTTTCTCATTTTTTCAATATAACTTCACTCGGACCTCTATTTTTTGTGAAATCAATTTTATTTGCACTCTTACTCGTCGTATATGACCGTGGAATAGTTTAATGTACTACTCATTTTGGAATCAAAGCATCACATTTTCTGTGATGGTTAGTAAGGGAAATTCTTCAATTTCGGCCAAGTTTCTCATTTTTTCAATATAATTTCACTCGGACCTCTATTTTTTGTGAAATCAATTTTATTTGCACTCTTACTCGTCGTATATGACCGTGGAATAGTTTAATGTACTACTCATTTTGGAATCAAAGCATCACATTTTCTGTGATGGTTAGTAAGGGAAATTCTTCAATTTCGGCCAAGTTTCTCATTTTTTCAATATAATTTCACTCGGACCTCTATTTTTTGTGAAATCAATTTTATTTGCACTCTTACTCGTCGTATATGACCGTGGAATAGTTTAATGTACTACTCATTTTGAAATCAAAGCATCATATTTTCTGTGATGGTTAGTAAAGGAAATTCTTCAACTTCGGCCAAGTTTCTCATTTTTTCAATATAACTTCAATCGGACCTCTATTTTTTGTGAAATCAGTTTTATTTGCACTCTTACTCGTCGTATATGACCGTGGAATAGTTTAATGTACTACTCATTTTGGAATCAAAGCATCACATTTTCTGTGATGGTTAGTAAGGGAAATTCTTCAATTTCGGCCAAGTTTCTCATTTTTTCAATATAACTTTACTCGGACCTCTATTTTTTGTGAAATCAATTTTATTTGCACTCTTACTCGTCGTATATGGCCGTGGAATAGTTTAATGTACTACTCATTTTGGAATCAAAGCATCACGTTTTCTGTAATGGTTAGTAAGGGAAATTCTTCAATTTCGGCCAAGTTTCTCATTTTTTCAATATAACTTCACTCGGACCTCTATTTTTTGTGAAATCAATTTTATTTGCACTCTTACTCGTCGTATAAGACCGTGGAATATTTTAATGTACTACTCATTTTGGAATCAAAGCATCACATTTTCTGTGATGGTTAGTAAGGGAAATTCTTCAATTTCGGCCAAGTTTCTCATTTTTTTCAATATAACTTCACTCGGACCTCTATTTTTTGTGAAATCAATTTTATTTGCACTCTTACTCGTCGTATATGACCGTGGAATAGTTTAATGTACTACTCATTTTGGAATCAAAGCATCATATTTTCTGTGATGGTTAGTAAGGGAAATTCTTCAATTTCGGCCAAGTTTCTCATTTTTTCAATATAACTTCACTCGGACCTCTATTTTTTGTGAAATCAGTTTTATTTGCACTCTTACTCGTCGTATATGACCGTGGAATAGTTTAATGTACTACTCATTTTGGTATCAAAGCATCATATTTTCTGTGATGGTTAGTAAGGGAAATTCTTCAACTTCGGCCAAGTTTCTCATTTTTTCAATATAACTTAACTCGGACCTCTATTTTTTGTGAAATCAATTTTATTTACACTCATACTCGTCGTATATGACCGTGGAATAGTTTAATGTACTACTCATTTTGGAATCAAAGCATCACATTTTCTGTGATGGTTAGTAAGGGAAATTCTTCAATTTCGGCCAAGTTTCTCATTTTTCAATATAACTTCACTCGGACCTCTATTTTTTGTGAAATCAATTTTATTTGCACTCTTACTCGACGTATATGACCGTGGAATAGTTTAATGTACTACTCATTTTGGAATCAAAGCATCACGTTTTCTGTGATGGTTAGTAAGGGAAATTCTTCAATTTCGGCCAAGTTTCTCATTTTTTCAATATAACTTCACTCGGACCTCTATTTTTTGTGAAATCAATTTTATTTGCACTCTTACTCGTCGTATAAGACCGTGGAATAGTTTAATGTACTACTCATTTTGGAATCAAAGCATCACATTTTCTGTGATGGTTAGTAAGGGAAATTCTTCAATTTCGGCCAAGTTTCTCATTTTTTCAATATAACTTCACTCGGACCTCTATTTTTTGTGAAATCAATTTTATTTGCACTCATACTCGTCGTATATGACCGTGGAATAGTTTAATGTACTACTCATTTTGGAATCAAAGCATCACATTTTCTGTGATGGTTAATAAGGGAAATTCTTCAATTTCGGCCATGTTTCTCATTTTTTCAATATAACTTCACTCGGACCTCTATTTTTTGTGAAATCAATTTTATTTGCACTCTTACTCTTCGTATATGACCGTGGAATATTTTAATGTACTACTCATTCTGGAATCAAAGCATCATATTTTCTGTGATGGTTAGTAAGGGAAATTCTTCAATTTCGGCCAAGTTTCTCATTTTTTCAATATAACTTCACTCGGACCTCTATTTTTGGTGAAATCAATTTTATTTGCACTCTTACTCGTCGTATATGACCGTGGAATAGTTTAATGTACTACTCATTTTGGAATCAAAGCATCACATTTTCTGTGATGGTTAGTAATGGAAATTCTTCAATTTCGGCCAAGTTTCTCATTTTTTCAATATAACTTCACTCGGACCTCTATTTTTTGTGAAATCAATTTTATTTGCACTCTTACTCGTCGTATATGACCGTGGAATAGTTTAATGTACTACTCATTTTGGAATCAAAGCATCATATTTTCTGTGATGGTTAGTAAGGGAAATTCTTCAACTTCGGCCAAGTTTCTCATTTTTTCAATATAACTTCACTCGGACCTCTATTTTTTGTGAAATCAGTTTTATTTGCACTCTTACTCGTCGTATATGACCGTGGAATAGTTTAATGTACTACTCATTTTGGAATCAAAGCATCATATTTTTTGTGATGGTTAGTAAGGGAAATTCTTCAACTTCGGCCAAGTTTCTCATTTTTTCAATATAACTTCAATCGGACCTCTATTTTTTGTGAAATCAGTTTTATTTGCACTCATACTCGTCGTATATGACCGTGGAATAGTTTAATGTACTACTCATTTTGGAATCAAAGCATCACATTTTCTGTGATGGTTAGTAAGGGAAATTCTTCAATTTCGGCCAAGTTTCTCATTTTTTCAATATAACTTCACTCGGACCTCTATTTTTTGTGAAATCAATTTTATTTGCACTCTTACTCGTCGTATATGACCGTGGAATAGTTTAATGTACTACTCATTTTGGAATCAAAGCATCACATTTTCTGTGATGGTTAGTAAGGGAAATTCTTCAATTTCGGCCAAGTTTCTCATTTTTTCAATATAATTTCACTCGGACCTCTATTTTTTGTGAAATCAATTTTATTTGCACTCTTACTCGTCGTATATGACCGTGGAATAGTTTAATGTACTACTCATTTTGGAATCAAAGCATCACATTTTCTGTGATGGTTAGTAAGGGAAATTCTTCAATTTCGGCCAAGTTTCTCATTTTTTCAATATAACTTCACTCGGACCTTTATTTTTTGTGAAATCAATTTTATTTGCACTCTTAATCGTCGTATATGACCGTGGAATAGTTTAATGTACTACTCATTTTGGAATCAAAGCATCACGTTTTCTGTGATGGTTCGTAAGGGAAATTCTTCAATTTCGGCCAAGTTTCTAATTTTTTCAATATAACTTCACTCGGATCTCTATTTTTTGTAAAATTAATTTTATTTGCACTCTTACTCTTCGTATATGACCGTGGAATAGTTTAATGCACTACTCATTTTGGAATCAAAGCATCATGTTTTCTGTGATGGTTAGTAAGGGAAATTCTTCAATTTCGGCCAAGTTTCTCATTTTTTCAATATAACTTTACTCGGACCTCTATTTATTGTGAAATCAATTTTATTTGCACTCTTAATCGTCGTATATGACTGTGGAATAGTTTAATGTACTACTCATTTTGGAATCAAAGCAACACGTTTTCTGTGATGGTTAGTAAGGGAAATTCTTCAATTTCGGCCAAGTTTCTCATTTTTTCAATATAACTTCACTCGGACCTCTATTTTTTGTGAAATCAATTTTATTTGCACTCTTAATCGTCGTATATGACCTTGGAATAGTTTAATGTACTACTCATTTTTGAATCAAAGCATCACATTCTCTGTGATGGTTAGTAAGGGAAATTCTTCAATTTCGGCCAAGTTTCTCATTTTTTCAATATAACTTCACTCGGACCTCTATTTTTCGTGAAATCAATTTTATTTGCACTCTTACTCGTCGTATATGACCGTGGAATGGTTTAAAGTATTTCTCATTTCGGAATACTGCATTTTTAGTATCTCAATTATCAGTTATTGACTTTAATATCTAGATTTCTTTTAGGATTAAGGGTGTCTCAACTATCAGAAGTGTGATAATTCAATGATTCATCTTTCGTTCCCTTAGTTAGGGCTCGCTTTGATCGTACCCATGCTAGACCTGATCATGATCACATAATTTTGAAAACAATGTCTAGTTTGACTTTTAATTAATGGAAATCATCAAGCACATATAATTAACCCAAAATTACAGGCCTCTTTAGTAATATTAGGGTGAGCTCGGGAAGGATGGGCTTTTTGCTGAGTCCGAGCCTGAAAAAATTTCAGGACTTACGTTTTTAACCCGAGCCCGAATTCAAGGAAAATGTCTCGCCCGAGTCGAGACATTGGACTCAGGTTCGGGCTAGCCCAAGTTTGAAAAAAGAAATTGAAGATATAACAAAAAATAGAGAGTAACTTACTATAATACGACATGAAGATGAGCAGAAGAGGATTAAATACCTTCTAGGCAAAGAACGGAAACGACGGCCAGAGTTCTTAGCCGGAGTAGCGAAGGTGAAGACGGAAGATTGAAGTGACCGACGAAGGGAGTTCTTAGTCTGAGTCTCTGGGAGGTATTGGCTTCTTTCTTATAGGGACGACGAAAATCACAAACCGAGACACCAAGTTTAACTTTACAAGTTATACTTATTAGAGTTTTTTACTTTAAATGTAGTTACTAGTTACTATGACATACATCAACCATAGTTACTAGTTAGATAAAAAATAAAGAAATAAAATTTTATACATAATTAAATATATACGGATGGGCTCGAGACTTTCGAGCTTTAAAAAAAGAAGTCCAAACCCATGTTAGAAACAAAAGTCCAGTCCATTTAGGCTCGGCCAATTTTCGGGATGGACTTTTCGAGTCGGGCTAGCTGGTATTTTCGGAGTAGGCTTTTTGCTCAACCCTATGTTTTTTACGGGTCAAGGGGTCGGTTCCGTGTTCGAATCCAAGACCTGGACCCGACCTGTTTTAGGGACAAAATTAGATTTTGGAACTTTCGGACTGTTAAATTCGGCCCACTAACTATAGAAGATACTTCACTTGGTTAAAATACACAGTCCGCCATGTTCCGATATATTGGTTTAAATCTTCCCTCCAGTCTCTTTGATTTCGAACTCCCAAGCCCAATCAACGCGTCTCTCTTCTCTCAGAACTCCAACGACGAACAGCAGAAGTCTACAATCCATCCAGAGACTTACTCGCCGTTAAGGAACTCAAGCTGGTATGATTTCATGATAATCTCGTCTTTGGTTTTACATATTACAGATCTGATGTCCATTATCCCGAATTGCGGTGTCAATTTTACTGAGATTTGCTGTAAGTCACTTTCTCCTGACGGAAAATGGTTTCTTGATGCAAAATATCGTAGGGAGTTGGTTTCTTCGTAGGAATTGTGTTTGATTCTGCTAATTTGAACTTTGTGTGATGAATTAGGGTTCTTTTGAAAGGTTTGAGTCTCCTCGTGCATTGAATTAGTGCAGAATATGAATGAATTTTCATTTTCCATTTGAAAGGGGAAAGGAGTTTCTAGAAAGGAGCTGCATTCAGTTCAATTTCTTCGTTTGTGTGCAATCTTTGTGTTTGCATAAAGTTCTCTTGATTCTTCATTATTTGATATAAGCATTTTCAGCTCCGGCTTGTGCTTTTCTAGATAAGGAATTGAAAAATGATTGCTCAGGTGGTAGATTTTATAGCAGCATTACTTATGAGTTATGATTAGTGTGTGATATGGAGCATTAAAGTTCCGATTTATAGTCTGCTATTGCTTTTCGAATGGCAGATCTGTGCTGATTCTGGTGAAAAGGTTGGGAAATTATGGAGAAACTTTGTGAAGAGCTCGATGACGCAAAGTTGGAGATTGAGAAGCTCAAGAGAGAATGCAGGGTCAAAGCCGAACAACATGGCAACTTGAAGAAGGCTTATGATGAACAGAACAAGAAACTCAAGGAAACCAGTTTGAAGTTAGAGCAGCAAGGACATGAACTCGGTGAAAGTGCCGAAGAAATTTCCATGCTTAAGCAAATGTATGAAGAAGCCAAAGGCCGTTTAGACGAAAAAGTCCAAATCGTCAAATGTCTTAGTGCTGCAAATGAGAAACTTCGGTCTGATTTGGATACGAAGCTGAAAAAACTTGAAGAGGATAACAGATCTCTTATGTTAGCTCTAGACGAAGCAACTCTGAAGTGTGCAGAACAAGAGCAAAGGATTAAACAACTCGAAGAAGAAAATCGGAGCTTTAAAGGAATGGAAATCAAATCTGTTAAGAAATTTTCAGGAGCACACATGAAACAAAAAGAGAATGTGATTATTGATTTGGAGGAAGAGTTCCGGAAAGTTCAGGATCAGCTTAAGTGGAAGAAGGAGCAGTTCAAGCATCTTGAAGAAGCACATTCCAGGCTTCGGGACCAATTTAGAGCCGAGAAAAAGGAATGGGAGAAAGAGAAGTCTAATTTCATTCATGAGATCGGTTCACTGCAAGAAAAGTTGGATTCTCAAATTAGAATATCGGAAGATCTTGAGAAGAGGTTGCAGATGTGTAACCAGTCATTAGCTTATGAACAAGGGAGGAGAAAGAGTCTAGAAGTCCAACTTTCGGATTTCAACATGCGTTTTGAGAACGTCTCTGCTGAGTGTGAGGAAGCGAAGTCACAGCTAGAAGGTCTAATGGTGGAGAAGGACCGAGAAATTGGAAACTTGAGACACTTGCTGGGCAAGAAAGAGGCGCTTTATAAGGAGATTGAATATCGATCTGGGCAGCTCGAAGTAGAGAATCAAGAGTTGTTGGTTTCTCTCAAAGAACTGCGAGAAGCACAGATAAAGGAATCTTCTTCTGGACAGTCTCTTGCAAAGCTGAAAAGTAAGCTGAAGAATGTTGAGCAGACTCTGTCTAATCTTCGAGCCAAAGAAGCTGAATGGAGTTCAAAGCTGGAGAAATTGTCAATTGACTTGGATAAATCCCGATCCGAGATAACCGATAAAGAAATTGCATTACAAGAGGCTGAAAAGGAATTGGAATATTGCAATTCGTCCTTGATGGAGTCGATGTTGCAGAATGATCTGATGCTGTTTGTGCTGAAAGAAGCAATTTCTGAAGCTCAATCAAATCTTGCAGAAGAAAAGAAAAGCGAGATATTGGGGATGAACAAAAATCTGGGTGATGTTATAGAAGAAAATGATAGCTTGAAGCTGGAGTTGCAGAGGAAAAACAAAACCGATTCAGATGAGAAGATCCAAGAAGTTTACAATGCTTTGGATCGAACCAATTCTGAATTGGCAGAGAAGATGTGTGAAGCAAGTGAGGCTGAGTTTGAGTTACAGGTATGGAAATCAACTGCTGAACAATTTAGGGATGAGATTGAAGAAAACCGGTATCAGAGAAAAGAGTTGGAATCTTTGCTTCTTGCACAAGCAGAAGTCGAGGATGCTCTGAAGGAGGAAAAGAGGAACCTTGTTCAGATGCTAGAAGATAGAGAGCGAATAATCGATTGTCTTCAAGATAAGATAGTCCGGGTTGAGCAAGATCTGCAGAAAAGTGCAGAATCTGAGAAAAAAGATGTCATTTTTAAGGATTTGGTAGATGCAATTCAAGGATTGGAGGAGGAAAAGAGGAAACTTGTTCAGATGCTAGAAGATAGAGACCGAAGAATCGATTGTCTTCAAGATAATATAGTCCAGATTGAGCAAGATCTGCAGAAAAGTGCAGAATCTGAGAAGAAAGATGCCATTTTTAAGGATTTGGTAGATGAAATTCAAGGATTGGAGCAGGAGGTATTTAGAAGGGAATTTGAGAGCACTTTAGAAGCAGTGACTGTAATGGAGAAGACATCTCAGATCGAAAAAGAAGATCTTCTGCAACTTTTAGAAGCAAAGAATGAACGAATCAACGATCTTCTGCAAAACTTGAGCTCACTCGATGCATCATTTTCTTCGAAGCAGGCCGAGCTCAGTTTCTTCCATGAAGCTTGGGAGAAAATTGCAGGTGCTAAAATTCTCGCTGAGGTGGAGATCAAGGAGAAGAAGATGATGGTCATGGAGTTAGAAGACGAAATCGCGAATCTGACAAAGAAATTGGAGATTCAAGGCGAATCTTTGTCCCGTTTTACGCATCGAGTCATAGAAGTCGAAGGAGAAGCTGCAGATGAAGCTTATCGGATGCAAACGAAGCTGGAAACCTCAGATGCTAAGATCGAAGAGCTGAAAACCGAGAAAGATGAGCTGATCAAAGAAAGAAACGGGTTAATTCGGTTAATGGTGGAAGTAGATGATAAACTTGGTGAATATTGTAATGAAGATGAGGTTATTCTAAAGTTGCAGTCTTTGAACAGAAGTTTCTCAGGTGATGAATTTGCAGGCAATTCGAAGGAGAATCGTAACTGTCACGAATTTCGGGTGTCGGGAAAACTGTACGAAGCTGGTTCGAATGGAAGATCTCCATTGAAAGAGCTTAACAGCTAGTTTTGCTTCTTTCTTGTGCTGTAAGTTTCTAACTTCCACAGTGTAAAACTCTCTTCAAGTTGTTTTGATGATCTTGTATGCACATTTGGTTTGGTTTGTCACATTTGGGGCTTCTACAATGATAAAGGCCCACTATTGAATCTTCAGTTCAAAGCCCAATAAAGTTCTTAAGCCCAATAAAGTTAAGAAGACTCACTACTATTTGGAGCTATCATTTTTTTAAGGCCTAATTGGGGCTAGAAATTAAAACTTTAATTTTTTTTTTTGCCAAAATTAAAACTTAATTTAGTCTAGCCATAATGGAGGTAATTTGTCATTAGTAGATTAGCAGTAATAATTTATGTAAGTTATAATAAGGAAGTTATATTCGTAGATCATTAATTACTTTCTGCATCATATAAATAATAAAAGTTTACTAAATAATGATATATCTTTTTATAAACAAAATAATTTAATAGAAATAAAACCCCAAATATCAGGTTTTTCTTTTAAGAAAAGTATTGTTTTTCAGTGTATTTTTTTAATTTTTAGCATACTATTGTATATCTTTTTTTATGATTTTTTTAATAAATTTATGATATTTTTGCTAATTTTGAAAAAATAAATAAAAAATATAACTAGTAAGGTTGAAATAATTATAATTTGTAATATGCAGGTAATTTATTTATTTTAGCTAAAATAATAAGCAGGCAATTAAGTCAGGAATGTATATAACATAGAAACAAACGCCGTAGAAACGGCCATTATTTAGGGTTTATTTTTTGTAGCATTACAATACATCCGCAACGATAACAAATAATTAAACGTTACAAGTGATAACATAATGCAAACTAAATAAATACACGTAAATACGGACACATAAAAATGTTATGCCTCGTCCCATGCATTTTCTTTATTTCCCTACAACCCGAAACATAACAACATAATCAAATTTAATTTTCCCGAACCCATCTCGTTAATTATTCGTCTTCTATTATTGCAAACAAAACCGAGGCGAAGCTTTCGTAAACGTCGTCTCTTATCTCCTCCTCGAATATCGTGGCCATGACCTTCATCGGCGGCCTTTTTGTGGCCACGGCGATGAATCGGAGCGGAGCGACTTCCGTGGCGAACCGAACCTTGTGCGACTTAGCCATTTCGTCACTAATTCGAGGATTTTCGGTAGTGATTTAGTAGAAATGAATAAATTGTTTAAATGAGGGAATAATTGGGGAAAGTGAAGAAGCCGAAGCTTACGGCAAGCATGAATTGGAGAAAAAGGGTAGGTGTGTGTTGTTAACAAGCAAAGATGTGGCCTTGTTTATATAGAGTTTGGGGAAGTAGATTTCAGTCACTAAGTAGATGAGTATTAGTGTGTGGACTACATATCTTCATATGCATCTTATCCTAGTTGGCATGAAAGTGAAACCAATGTTTTGAAAATTGGGTGGGATCTTAAAACAAGAGAAATTATTGCATAACTCGGTTCCAATACATAACGCTGAGGTGGTACAACTTAGTTCAATAAACGTGTGCTACGTGACTCTTTATGCCTATTCAGTTACATTATAGAACACGTGACAGACACTCATTGGAAGTGGTACCACCTCAGTGGGATTAGGACAATATCAGTATAGTTCAAAGAGTTAGACATATGTTGGATTCGAGTTATGCAATAATTTATCCTTAAAACGGTAACATTATCAGTTCCCAGTCTGTCTAGTTTGAATCGGTTCGACCTGGTTCGACTAGTTTCAGAAAAACAATCAAGTTTAATATTTCTTTCTAAACATCCATGCCCAGTCTATGTTTTTTGTCACCTGAACTAGCAAACTGACACCAGTCTAGTCTGAACCGAATTTACCGTGCATTCTTATCTTTTAGAAGAACCGTACATTTGGTATAACCGGTCCACAGTCCGACCAGGTCCAACTGCCGTTTTTCAAAACATTTCACGAAACAATTATGTGTCCATATAACGATATCAGATTCTCTACGACTCAATTGAGGTTGCGTAAAACTTTAGAACATGTAGTTTTACATGTAGTATCAGAGTCTCTATGACCCAACTTTGGAATGGGAAATAACCGAATTTTGGAACAGTTTCGCATAATCATATCAGAGTCTCTACAACACAACTGAGGTGAAGTGGTTGTGAAGTTTGAACATGAGATATCGAGTTAGGAATAAGGGATAGAGGTAGAAATAATTCAATAATTCAATATCTATACCAAATTAGTGTTTATTTGAATCGTGTTATCTTACTAGTTGGTCCAACCAAAATTTAATATATATATATCTTTTAAACAGTGTTATCAGAACCGGACCGGACCGGCGGTCGGACCGGAACCGGACCCCTACACGGACCGGTTTGCTCATTTCCGGAGGATGTAAACGAACCCGGTTCTGAAGTCCGGTTTTCACCGAACCGGCCGGTTTTGGGCGAACCGGGCAGTTCGCCGGTTCACCGGTTCGAACTTTCCTTTCATTTAAAACAAAAAAAACCAGGTCGGACCGGCGGTCTAGATTATTATATCATATATATATATTATATGGACCAGCAACTGAACCGGGTCGGACCGGCGGTCTGACCGGTGAACCGGGAACCGGCACCCTTGCCGGTTCGACGTCCGGTCCGGTTCTGATAACACTGCTTTTAAACCGTATAGATGGAGAAATTATAGGAGCCATCAATCAAGTAAGTTCAGTATCCAACTTTTGACTAGACAGACAAAAGGACAGACATGTGACTAGAAACTTTTTGCATTAACTGCTTGACGTACAAATACAGACAATGCTGCGTATCTGAATTCCCTTCGACCCAAGAAAACCACAACCGCCCAAATCGTACAATATATATCAAAAGACTATAAATTATCCCGCTACGTAATATTCGAGCTCTTCTGTTTACGGTCTGAGTTTTTTTCCGATCAGACTTAGCGAGCAATCAGCGTTATGCACGGGCCTCGTCAACGTAGCCCCACCAGCAGCTTAGTATAGTCAAAAAGTCAGTCTGTATCAGTTCTACTCGCCTCCTCATATGCCTGACGCGGTGTGTGGGCCAGGCGGGACTATAATTTTTTTTGTTGCCAAATAAAAGGAATGGGCTAGTAGTGGCAACCCTAGGCCCATCCCGCTACGTAATGTTCGAGCTCGGTCCGTGTCCAGTTCTACTCGCCTTCTCATATGCCTGACGCGGTGTGTGGGCCAGGCGAGACCTGATATTTTTTAAAAAAGTCGTCGCGAGGTGACGCCCCTGAGGGGTTTCAAACCTGAGATCTCGGGGCCAAACCACATAGGAGTAAGCACACTTGACCACTAGACCACCACTGCTGGTGGTAAGAGACTATAAATTAAAATCACCTACTCCATTCTTCGTAACACAATAACATTACAATTTTAATACATGTTTTTAGATATAATATTTTTCTTCTAGGATTCACTAATTTAAATAAGGGTTTTAGAAGAAAAAAAATCCAAAATTAATTACACTCAAAGCACGTGTCAGTTTGTTCTAGAGCTTTCATCAGTAGTACAGTATTTGTAGTAAATGTTTCCATGTAAAAAATATACACTCGCACTAGAATCGCGTGTATGCAAAAATGTGTAGGTTTTGAACATGAGACGTCTAATTAGGAAATGACACATTGAAACGCTGAAACGCTACACTATATTATACCGTTCCTTAAGAATTGCAATTCGATAATTACTTAACATGAGCACATATATAACGATTTGTAATTTAGTCAAATTCAGGCAACAATTTGGTTACTAACTCAAAAGTTGATACATAGTAGATTGCTCTAATTATCCACAAATGGGTGTACTTAATCTTGAATTATTATTGCAAATATAGAAATTAGAAGTGTATGGACTTATCAACTCTATGGAACGTGCTTATTATAAAAGAGTAGTGTTATCGGATAAAAGTTATGTGGTGCTTAGCTTTTGCATAATCAGTACGGCAAATTACCTCTCTATCACTTTCGAACTAGAAAAGTTCCTTTTTAGATATGAATTTAGTCAACATTGATTAAAAGTGCTTAATGAACTTAAAGAGATTATTCTTTATATATATATAGACTATATATTTATAAGTGTCATCAATCAATAAATACAAGGGTTAATAATTAAAAAACTGTCCAAGGTTTACCCTATGTTAAAATTAGGTGTCTGAAGTTTGAAATGTTAAAATGGACTGTCCCAAGTTTCATTTTTGTTGAAATTTGGTGTATCGGTGTGATTGCTTTAGAGAAGTCAATTCCGACGAAACCGTCTGTCAAATTCGAGCTCTCGTACACACTCCATTTTCGTCATCTTGCCGGGACCGTCAGCTAAAACGTTGGTCACATCCGGGCAAGTAAATCTCGCTCCATTGTTCTTGGAAAATGGCTCTACACCACTCTTCTAGAAACTTTTTTTTTAATGTTCAATTTTTAGGTGAAATTTACGATTTTGTGATAAGTAAAGAGCGATGGATTATGAGTGGGTTGGTGGGTTGATGAAAATGATAGAATGAAGATGAAAAAACGCACAAAGACACCAAATTTCAACAAAAATGAAACTTGGGACAGTCCATTTTAACATTTCAAACTTCAGACACCTAATTTTAACATAGGGTAAACCTTGGACAGTTTTTTAGTTATTAACCTTAAATACAAACATTACTATTACTATCAAACAAACCCTAATGTTAATTGATTGTAACATTAGTATAAATTATTATTTTTTAATTTTAAGATTCAGAAATGCACTCTATTAATTTTATAAATTTACAAAATATTTAACGACAAATTTGGACTGAAAATTAACGAACATACTTAATAATATCGTTTTTGAAACATATTGTGAGTTTAAAATATTTTGACACGAAAAACATTTTTCAGCAAACATATTATAAATATATATATATATATATATATATATATATATATATATATACCGTAATTTTCCACATTTTTTTTGCATTCGTCATTTTCCTTCTTGAAAAATACATAAGCACCATGATAGTGCAATGACTTGTGTACTATATGGTTCAATCTTTTTCGAACTAGCTGGTGCGATGTAGATAGCACACTATATATAACATGAACCAAGTCAAGGAGTTTTGTTCACAAGGCAATATCTGAACCAATAACAAATAATTAATAGACAAAATTGGAGATAAATATAAGATTCTAAAGCAAAATTGAGAATAATTATATTTTTAGAAGAAAAAAAATACACGTTGCGAAAAGTTAAAGAGTGCTCGTATAATTAGCATGCATGTCTAATACTTTTATTTCTTATAAACAAATCCAATGAATGATAATTAATCTAAATATAATTAGTATGCTACGAGTGCAAATCCGATGAATGATAATTAATCTAAATATAAAATAAGTATGCTACGAGCGCTGAGGTGACTCAGTGCAAGTAAATATTAATCTAAATATGGATAGAGCATGCTCAGTGTTGTCAGAACCGGATCGGCGGTCCGCCAGGTTCGAATCAGAATATGCACATTCAACGGTCTAGTTTGAAAAATGCGTAAGATGCAAGCAAATTCGGTTCGAAAAGCCCGATTTTCAGTGAACTGGTCGGTTTTGAGCGGACCAATCGGTTAACCGGTTCGAACTCTATAACAAAAAAAAACAATATGGTTGTGTTTTCTGTGATTTTATTGAAGTTTATTGCGTTGGAAACTCACCATATCAATCTATGTTGTATTTTATGTGATTTTATTGGCATTGCACTAAAACCAGACGGACCGAGTTCGAACCGGCCGAACCGAAAATGGCCTAGCCAGTTTAACCTCCAGTCCGGTCCTGATAACACTGAGCATGCTGCAAGTGCTGCTATTGCAATTAAATCCTCAAATACACAATTAGAGAAAAAGAATTATCATCATTGCACCCCATTGTTTAGGCCACGGTGCAATTTCAACCCTTCAAAACTTTATGTTACAAGTTGCAACATAAGCTAAACACTGGGATGCAAATCACCATCAACAAAAAAACCAAACCACTGTCAAAAAAATGTGTTCTGTTCTTTCTTTCCACATTACATTCCTTAACAATTGTACAAGCAGAATACAACACACCAGAGATCATCAGTTTTTTTTTTTTTTAACCGATTAAACTCCGAAAAATATTACATCCTAACAAACTAAAAACAACCAAAATGACCCTAATCTTATTTACAAACTAGCATTCTCCACCTTTTCTCACCTCTGCTGCCAATCTTAACATCTCCAGATCACACCAAACACTGCTGACATGGCAAATACCACAAAAACCCGCATTTCCGATCTGATATGTTTTTTTTTTACCGTATCGGGTTTGTTTGGTCTGAGAAACACATGAATCTGTGGATTCTGCTGTTAGTTCGGTTTGATCATGAAGAGGCTCGACGCCATTGTTTCTTAGCCTTCAACTGATACAATTTGAAGGGGCTCCAACTTTTCCGGCGTTTCGAGGTTTCACAGAAGAGACCAGACGCCAGAGCTTGCTGAAGCCATAGATCGAATTCTTCTTCTTCCTCTTCGTTCATCATTTCTGCATCTAAATCCCATGGGAACTTGCTAGAGCTCGATCTCTGCGTTTTTCTCTCCAATCCGACCATGTTTACGTGGAAGCTCGGTCTGTGAGTGTTCGGACGACACGCCATTCCCTGCATCAATTTTCACATTCCGATAAATATGGTATTTTTTTGGTAAAAAAAATTGTAACTTTTGGATTTTTTTACGGGTTAAGAACCCTAATCGCTGACCCGTATTTAAAATGTTGATATTCGGTGTCGCAACTATCAAATTTGTTGATTTTCACTTTTTTGGACTGATGATTTTGGCGTTACATTTTGCTTTAAGCAACAAAAACATGTTTTTTCACTTTTACGAAGTATCAATTTCGATGCTCATGGTTTAGACTTATTTGATGCTTGAAAAACATGTTTTTGTTCTGTCAATTTTAATAGAAAAAAGTGGAAATCAACAAATATGATAGTTGGGACACTAAATATCAACATTTTAAATATGGGACAGCGATTAGCAACATGGACTATAGTTGGGAATGAATATGCCAATTCTTAACCCTGTTTTACTGAATATAGCAATGATAAACTCACCTGGCAAATCGCCCATTCCGAGACATCAAATACTTTGCTTTCGGCGCAAACAAAAGCTCGTGGTATTTCAATCTGTCAGAACACACACAAACTATGATAATTGAACTGCAGGATTTAGAGATGCAGGCAACAACCATAAATTAAGCTTAAAAGTTAAAAGACTATTTTTTTTTTAATGTATTTTTTAGGCCGAAAATTTGGGTGAAATTTTCAAGCAAAGCTTCATAATTTACCTTTTGAGGCTTATCGAAAACCAAAGATCCTTTGTATTCAACCCACCCATCTCCATCTTTGGCTGCATGATATTGGCAACAATCCTGTATACAAAAGTTGCATATTTCGGTTTTTTAAAAAATAAATTATTAAAAAATTAAAATTTTAAAAAGTAATTTATGTAATCAAAAGATGACCTACCTGGCACCATCTGGCTTTAGCTTTGCTCCTGCTGGTACAGACCCATATGTGAGAGAGTCCGCATTTTGTGCAGTGTATACGCCTCGACTCCTCGGAGAGATAATCGGGACCTTCCTGCTTGGAAGACGAACAAATATACAAATAGGTCAATTATGTATATCAATTAATTAACTGTCCAAAAGCATTCAACACAGTGAATTGAGTCTTTCCATTTGCGACAATCAAATACGAAAAATAAATAATTTTTCGAGATTATGTAAGTGAATGAGATGGCAGAAGGTTCGAGGTAGCAAAACCCTAAATTCTGAATGAAGTTATAACAATCGAGGGTCAAGTTTCATCGCATTACTAAGTAACAATAACATTTTGGTTTAGGCATTCACCTAAATTAGGGTTAAGAACCTAAAAACAGTCTCAACTTATAGGTCATTTTAGCTAATTGATGTCTCAGGTTTAAAATGTTGATATTTGATGTCCAAACTATTAGATTGTTTTATTTCGGATTTTTTCTCTTAAAATTAAGGAACAAAATTATGTTTTTTAAGCATCAAATGAGGCTAAATCATAAGCAACAAATCTAGTTCTTTGAAAAGTGAAAAACATGTTTTTGTTGCTTAAAACAGCATTTTTAATGTCAAAATCAGTCGAAAAAAGTGAAAAGCGAACTTATTAGTTGGGACACCGAATATCAAAATTTTAAATCTGGGACAGCAATTAGCAACATGACGTATAGTTGGGACTGTTTTTAGGTTCTTAACCCCTAAATTAATTGCCCAAGGTTAAGCAGTACATACCTGATGTGAAGAAGCATGAGACTGCTGACAAACACTCCTACTTCTTGTTTCTTCTTTCCTTAGTTTCTCATCGTAGTCTCTCTTCTTGGTGGAATCAGCAAGAACCTGCAAATGTTGAGAAACCTAAGAAAAACTGGCCCAAACACCAAAAAAAGAATAGACAGTTTTAATATACAAAAATGTGCATAGTTCTAACCTCATAAGCACACTGAAGTTTCTTGAACGATTCACTTGCTAGTGAACTTCCTCTGTTCTTATCAGGATGCACAAGCATGGCCTACATAAAAAATGGCAAGCGGGTATTACTTCAAATTTTAAACTTGGTTTTCATAATACCATGAAAATGGAATGAAGATTTGCTGATAAAAACATTTTCAAAGATCATACCTTTTTCCGATATTCCTTCTTCAGAAACAATGCATCGATCTTTTTTTGCCTCGGAAAACCCAATGCTTGATAATGATCCGAACAATTTAGTATTCTTTTCATCTCATCAATACAGTTCGCTTCCTCTCTAACCGCCTTGCCAATACACGGCTCTTTATGCTTATCTATAAACGAAGAAGATGGTGTATGAATACTAGATGACTTGAACGAATGCAATTTCTCGGTTTCTTCATCGAGAGATTCAGCAGACGGGGTGAATTCAGAATCTCCTGAAAAATCATCTTCCGACACTGTTTGAGGTTGTTCCTTTGGATCAGGTCCATGTGTGTTGTCACTCATGTTGTCACAGTACTGAAGCAAGTAACTTAGTAAGTCATTGGAGAAGAAGGCAATGTTGATCGATAGAGCAACACCTAACCATCCAACTCGAACTTTGACACAATAAATTGAGTACAGCGCCGCCATCAAAACTACTAGACGAGCGTGGTTTCGAGAGAACAGATAACCTGCATTAAAAAGTGACTAACTTGCATAAATCCAGAAGCACTAAAAAGTTACAAACTCACATAAAACACAATTTATAAGTTTATTTGATTCCGGAAAAAAAAGCGAAACAATGTTATAGCATAAATTAAAATCTAAAAAAGTGGATCATGTAGCATAAAGTTTCTAATACTCAGCAATAACATGAAGAAAAAATTGGCATCAACTCGAAAAAACACGGAAAATAGATTTAGATACACTTTCGATAATACTAAGAAATCGTTAATAACCGATGCTTACCTCCTATAATAAACAAGGTTCCGGTAATCCAAAAGTTTGCATACATCCATAGAACCAAAATGGCGAACAAGCCAGCGATAAAAAGGCCTGGAGTGAACCCCAAATACTGAATTGCAGCTCCAGCAGCTCCCTGAACAACTTATACAATTAATCTTACAATTCGAAACATGGAAATCAATTCAATTGAATTGACCATTGAACCAAATATAAAGTTTTTCAGTAAAAAGGATGAACTCAACGCAATTCGTTTGGATAAAACGAGTAACTTTACACAATTTTGACTTGAGAGATTATGGAAAAGGACATCAAAATAGGCCAAAGAACTACAGTATCAGAAGAAAAAATTACAGTTCAACTAGTTTCAGAACAGGATTATTAAGGCAAATCGTTCAAGGACTTTAAAGTTTAAACTTCAAACCAAAAACAGAAGCTACAATGGAAACAGGTAAATTGAGCTGTAATTAGTATTAATTAAGCAAGAGGGTAAAAACTTACCAAACTTATTACTACATAGAGCAAGCAAGAGAGTGAAGTAAGACTAAGGAAGCAACTCCATATGATAATAAGCAATGCAGCTGAACCGAACCCTAATGTCGAGTTAAATCCCCTAACAAGACAGTCTCTCCAATACAGCAGAAGAAGACGCAGCAATTTCCCAACCCTAGAGCACCAACCGCACACCACTGGCCAATGGCGCTCAATAAAAACCCCACCTTTATCCCTAAATCGCGATGCTGCGTTTCTAGCGCTCGAGTATATGTGTTTCTGCGATTGGATCCATTTCCACCCCTGCTTGAACAAACCTATATCCTCCATTGAAGAACAGTTCTAGATCCGACACTGGATTTAGCTACTGATTCTCAAAATCCTCATCTATCATCAATGCGGACCTGGAAACCGGCAAATTGATCTGCAGAAGACTCCATTTCGGCAAAAAACCGAGTGAAATCACCTTCCTACAACTAATTCACGTGAAAGCATTGAAATCGATCACGTTCGTAGCCTATTCAACGCTAATTGCTTCACGAACAAGTTTCGGAAAAGCGGATAAAGGATGATTTAGGTCATAAAAGCCCCAAAGTACAGAACCCAAATATTCGGCTCCATTTTTCAGCAGTTACCCAGAACAGTAGACTCTATTACTCGGCTAATCCTGGATTTGAAAGAAGAGGAGACGAGCAAGTTTAGCTTTTTATCACTCTACTCCTTCTCTGAACTGATTATGGAGAAACCAAAATGAAATCCTGGATTTTTTTTGGGTTCTGGGGAGAGATGAACAAGTAGTGAAAGACAAAAGTGGGGTTTGTAAAGTTTCAAAAAGTGAGGCAAAGAAAGAGAGGAGAGTGAATGAGGAAGGACAAGAAGATAGATTTTTTTTTTTTTATAACAGAGATTTGTTTTTTGTTATTTTTTTGTGTTTACTTTCTTGATTAGGACTTTGGATTAAGGGCATATTAAATGAGTAATTGTAATTTAATAATATGATGATGATTAAGTAGGGCCCACACATAAGAGAGACAAATATATTTAGACTTAATTAATCATTTTTATAATTTCGTTTTATTTATTAAAGGTAAAAATAACTATAATCAGAAAGTATGAGAATCTAAATATAACGTAAATGTATGAGTCTGAAATTATTACTATTATTTATTTTGGTGGGAAAAATAATAATATGATCATGATTAAATGGGGCCATGCATATTGTTTCTTAATCAAACCCCTAATTTAAGATACATTTGGTTAATTTAAATTTATATTCTGAAGTTTATTTACAATTAAATGTTTTCTTCTTTATTCTTCATGTATTTTAAATAAATATATATAAGGGATACACCAAAAAATGCATATCATAAATAAAGTATTAATGGTGTCATGACTTGGAGCAGTAGCCTTAATTGAAGCTTAATTGATTGTTACAAGTATCCGTACGAATTAAAAATCATGATGGTTTGGTGGGACGATAATTAATAATATTAGTAATATATATGATTAATAAAATCACAAGTTCCAATAACTTGAAGCTTGAGATTTTGTATTGTGGTTCGGCAATAACAGACTTTATAGAGTTGGAAGCTTTTTTGGGCTATAAAATGTGATATTTTCAGCGGAAAATATGTAAATATTATTACTTTTTCTTACCAATAAACAATTAATTATATCAACAATGCAATATGTATATTAATTGGGCTTTGTTTTATTTCTTAACTAGATATTTGTGATTCAAATTTTACTAAAATTTTCGAAATTGAAAAATATTAATTAGGGTCACTTTACCTTTTACGGGCTGATGCGGTGCGAATATCGATTAGTTTAAGTGTAAAATAAACATGTTATAAGTAATATCATCTTAATATGACTCCATTAATACCACATCGCGGAAATAAAAAAAAAACAATTAATTATATCATTATTTACATATAATTCATTTTAAAAATAGATATGTGGGCTCCATTTACAGACCCATTCGAGTTATGGGCTTTATAGAGGTTTAATTATTTGGGCCGTTGTAATAGTGCTCGAAGTTCGATACATAATTATTTTTTTGGCCCAATACATAATTAGTTAAAACTTAATTATATATTGATTTTTTTTATCAATTAATTATATATTGATAGAGATTAGAGACATATGAGAAATGTTATTTTTATTTTCCGATTGGCAGTGTTGGGTTTGTATCCACGTTTGTTAACTCCGCATATTAGATTTGTACTTGTCAGCCTTGAACGTGAAAGTGGAGCTTCTACCAGATTTTTCCGGATCCAGCTTTTTTTTTTTTTGGTATATTTCCGAATCGAGCTTAAATGTGAGAATTGAGTTTCTTGAAATTAGTCTCAATTCGTCCGGATTTGAAAAATCTGGTACCTTAATTAAAAAGCATTCACAATGCGAGCTGTTGAAATATACAAAACTTTCATAGTAAGTATTGTCCATACCGGTTGATTTAGTTAATTAAAGCACCATATAAACAAATACGTACATTCTTCTAAAATCAATTGGTTAAAAAAACACTCCATTTGCGTAAATGCCTAAAATTTAACAGCTAAGAGTATCCACAGTGGTATTACGTAAAGATTACGTAAACGTGGGTCCTACATGTTTATTTAAGTAAAGCAACAAAAACTATATCTATAGTGGTTTTACATAGCATTCCTTAAATATGAGACCCACACGTAAATTTATGTTTTTCAATCAAGTATTCCTTAAATTTAAGTAATGCACTATGTATTACGTAACCAATTTTTTATTATAAATTAATTCATTTTATAATTAATGCAATATCTTATTGGTGACTGTTGGAAAATTTAATAATAAAATATATTTAAGGAATTTGTTTAAGTACTACGATTGCATAGAAAATATTTTTTACGTGTGTCTTAAATTTACGTATTACTTAAAGTGTACACAAATGTCTACGTGTCAACTTTAAAGAATACAATTTATGTAAAACCAATACAATCAATCAATATAGGGTTTAATGTTATTCTTATAAGGTAATAAATGTAATAATAAAATATATATTTTACTCTAATATTGCACAAATTGCACATAGCCACTAGTTTCTCACTGGACTGAGAAAACCCCCAACACTGAAGATAATGTTTTGCATCATCATATCTGGACTCAACCACACAGATCACGCCACGTGTCTCTGTCTTGTTCCAGCAACCACAGCTGATCTATAAACCCAGCTTCTACTATATTCATCAGAGCGAGCTTAATTATTACACAGAAACGAAGCATTAATTACATTCATCAATGGCTGCTGCATCGGTGATGTCGTCTCTGACACTGAAACCGGCACTTTACACCGCCGGCAAGTCTCCGGCGAAGGGGCTGCCGTCTCTTTCTAGGGTTCCGTTTTTCAAGGTCCAGGCCAGCGGCGGCAAGAAGCTCAAGACCGACAAGCCTTTCGGTAACTAATTTTTAATTTATGTCAATTTTAATTCAAATCTGACATTTTTAAGCTGATAATTCGGAAAATAAAATAAATCAGATTTTAGAAAAGTAATTAGATGTCGGATGTTACACAAATTTGATTAAAAAAATTGATTGAGTTTAAGTCGATTTTATTTTAGTCATACAATATTTTAATTTATTTTATTAAAAAAGTATTATATAGAGGTTAGTTATTTTTGTTCAAAATTATCATTTTTCAGCCGTTAGATCGGAATATAAAATGAATTAAACTTTAGAATATAGAAAAGTAATTAGATGTCGGTTCGTTACACAAATTTTGATATGCATGTTGCAATGATTGAACCAAATATACGTGTAAAATATAGATTAATAAATTAGAAAAACATATGATCTCATTTAGGATAAAATTTCATGCAAACCCAATTGATCCATGCACACGTGGCTTTTTGTGAGTATTTTGATTGGTAAAACATTTTTTCTTGTGATTGAAAAATAATATTTTCAGTGGTGGTTTAGTGGTTAAACATTTACTCTTATTATGTATTTTAGTTCCAAAGTTTTAGGTTTGAAACTTCTCGTGTAGTCAAATCAAGGTGAACTAATTAAATATTAGATCGTGATTGATTCTATCGTATTAGCTGGGGCTATACTACGTTACTGTTGGGTTAAATTAATAGAACCGGTGTATGCGTTAGTTGTTCACTACATTCGATCGGTAAAACATCAGAATGTCAATAAAAAAAACCTAATATAACGTAGTGGAATTAACCTAAAGTCGCAACTATTAATACATTCATTAAAAATAACTCTATATTATATATATATATATATATATATATATATATATATATTTGTGTATGATATTATACATCCTATGTAAGTTAGTTATGATGGTGGTGTAGGAATTAGTGGAGGCATGGCCTTGAGGGATGGCAAAGATGCATCTGGAAGACCAGGAAAGGTTGGTATTTTAATTCTCTATTTGTATTTGATAATATTATGTTGCGATTTAATATCTCAGTTTTTCTTTCTCGATTTGATGTCTGAAGTATCATATTTGTTACTTTAAATTTTTTCGTCTGAATTTAGCGTTAAAATTGTCGTTCTTTAGCAACGAAAATATTTAATGGTTTAGGCTTTTTATACTTAAAAAACATGTTTTTATTCAATCAATTTTTTTAAAAAAAAGTATATAGCACCAAATCACTAAATCTAATGCTTCAAACATTATTTGCAACTTAAAAAAAAAAAAAATTGGACACTAAATCGTAACCCTAGTGTGGTAGCGTAGTATCCTTAAAAGTTGGTCTCATCTCATCTCAGGGGAAGGGTGTGTACCAATATGTCGACAAGTACGGAGCCAACGTCGACGGTTACAGGTAATTTAGTTTCCTAATATAGTAACAAAACCGGCCGTTATTTCAGTTAATTAACTAATAACTACTAATTATGTTTTCGTGACAGTCCCATCTACAACACCGAGGAGTGGGCCCCCACCGGCGATGTCTACGCCGGAGGTAAGCAATCCGCCATACCGTATATTTACATTAATTCTTTATTTTGATAAACTTATGCAAATTTACAATGAGTTAATCCCTAAATGGCTATCTAAACTTTGACTAGTTTACAAATTACTATCTGAATTTGAATTTGAATTTTTTAAGTTGATTACCTGAATTTTCAATGAGCAAATTGTTACATCTGTTTTAATTTCTATCAAATTTGATATTAATTTAGCATGTTTCCGCCATATGAAGTCTTTTCATGCGTACACACGATGGATTCATATATAAATCGCAACAATATACATATAGTTGAATAATCAATTGAAAGACATTGTCCGAATTGGACGGAAGTTCAATTGAGTATTCAACCGAAGGTATTTCGTTGCAGTACTTTCAGTTTATATTTGAATTCATCTTAATATATACACATGAAAACTATACATGGCGGAAACATACTCATTTTCTATCCAATTTGACGGGATCGGAAACAGATGACTATCTCTGATTAGTATGATGTTAAATAATGAGTTTGAATTGTTGAGTGTTGCTTGGTATGCAAGAAACTGATGATTTAGATTTGCCGGTGAACAGGACTTACCGGATTGGCCATATGGGCGGTGACATTGCTCGGAATCCTCGCCGGAGGAGCTCTACTGGTCTACAACACCAGCGCCTTGGCTCAGTGATCGATCGATGATTCGATATTATTAGTTTGCATGATTATCGGGTCTATTCACGGTATTAATACTCGTCGTAATATATTATGTAACATTACAAACATTGTGCATGTATGACCTTTCGTATAAATCATGTTCGATACATAATCGTTAATAGTTTCACATTAAGTATTAATCCACACATTTATCAAGTGATCCAAACGACAATTAGGCACCGACGGTATGGTCGGAAATGACGGCAGTGTCGGAATTGTCGAAAACGTGGGCAGTTGCAGCAGGTTTCGGCCAGCAGCCTCGCCGGAGATGACAAGGACTCCGACAAAGAACAAGGTTAGAAAGCTGCCTCTTGTAGCCATTAGAGGGATTATGGAGATGTATTTGAAAGGTGTTTAGTGTGGATGTATGTGTGGGAAATCAAATAGGGTGTTCAATGTGTATTATATAGGGGTTGGAAAGGACTAAGGAAAGAAATAACTATTTAATATGAGGTAGCGGTTTATCATTTTATCAATTAACCAGAGATCAGATGTTCAAACTTTACTGTGATTTTGTGAATAGAAAATACTCATGATCCGGTGCGAGCGAAGATAAGTTTAGATGTGGGATAAGTATGCTACGAGTGCTGCCTTCTGATGGGGCCCCTCCTAGGACCAAACGGTAGGAAACTAAAAAAAACTAACAGTGTCGACCTTAGTCACTCTTATGTTTACTTGCGAGCATATCATACATTTGAACAATCAGTGCATGCTTATACGAGGCTCGTCAGTATCACCAGCAGTTTAGATGTTCAACGTATATATATAGAGGTTGGAAAGGAGTTTTTTTTTTTTTTTAAGAAAATGAACGGGATAGTAGTGTTCGATTTTATGTCTATTTCACTTGATACATAATGTTCAGGCTTTTTTTTGTTTGCAGTCTTTAATTTTTTTATCAGATTTACTGAACAATATGTCGTCAACGCAGTCTCTCCAACAACTTAGTAAACTGTATAATTAATATGCCGATCTATTAAGCACAGCTCTAGTCGTCTCCTTTTAGCATCTTTGGCTTCACACAACTAAAAATCTTAAAATTATAAAGAAAATATATGGCTTTTAAAGAAAAATTGAAATCAACTCTGCCATTTTAACATAGTTAAGTGATCTTTCTTCAATCACATGCAAATCGCTAGTACCATCCAAATTGAATATTTATATATACATAATAATCGATCGAAACTTAGGTTAATAAATTGTTAAAAATTAGCTACCACAGCTTACGTTTAATTCCACGACATAAACACACAAACACAAAGCACCTCCAAAATCATCCTAAAATGATTTGTGTTCATCATAAGAATGGTTACGTGGCAGCACACCGTGACACGTGTCAACTTCCACGCAAACACAAACTGCCACGTGCCACCACACTAGTTAAACACCAGTCTCATTTAAACACACCAGTCTTCCTCGTACCAAAACACCGACAACACACAAACTGTACTAGGTTTTTTGTTATTACATGGCGAATCCGAACACCAAAAACGACGGCGTAATGTACGCGACGGCGCAGGCGAAGTTGTCGGAGGACGAAGCACTGAGAGTGGGGTACAAGCACGGGACGCCGCTTGAAGCCGGGAAGATAGCGGAGTCGGAGCCGGTGGATCTCTTCTCCGCCGCCCACAACGTCGCCGGAGCCGCCGCGGAAGGCGGCGGGCAAGGCCAGTCTGTCCGGCCAAGGGAAGATGACGACGGAAATAAGAAGACCGGCGGGAGAGGAACCACCGTGCCGAAGAATAAGACTCCCAGTGTTGCCAATCCTTAGTTCGTTTTCGTACGGATTATATATATATATATAGCTTGTTTAGTATAATTAGTTGTATTAACATATCGTTTTAAGAATAAAACGTCCGACTTAACCGACTTACTCATAAATTCGATTTAACCAACTTTCTTATAAGTTAAGAATTATTTTTAGGTAGCAAATGTAAGATTTAAAAGGTTGAATAAAAAAAATTATAATTTTTTAAATTAAAATTACACATCATATTTTTATGTAGTTTCGTCACGTAACAGACCGACTTTTTAACTATATACTACATTTACGAGGAAAAATTTATGATATTTTCAAAAATAAATATGAGATACAAAATTTTAGATAGCGGAATGAATTTATGATTGTCACTACTAGTTTATTTATTTCAACGCACGTGTTTTTTTTAATCCTATAAGAAGGACAACAAATATAATAGTATGCATGTTATACACTTAAACTAAATTCAACTCATATATAGTATGCATTTTATATTTAATAATGAAATACTTTCGAATTTTATAGGTCCGATTAGTGATTATTTTTATTTATTAATTATCATTAAGTACGACGTGCATGTGTCAATAATGGGATAGTGGATATGAATCATGATTATTACATAGTATAGTTATAGCACCTTTTCTATTGCACATGCCATGTCCATCCAATCTTTGACCATTTTTAATTATTTGGACCCCGACTCTTAAGTTGGCTCCACTTAGGGCCACGTGAGATAGAATCATATAACTGATTTCAGTGATGCAAATGAAATTCACTAAGATTTTCAGGATTAATTTTGTCACTTTACAAAGGTTAGGACTAGAAATTCAGTTTTTGTTTCATCTATATCATGTCACCGATATCGAGTAAATCTCCAACGTTCATCGGTCAAACTTACTTTCAGTCACTCTTCTTCTCAGTCTCTCTGTCAGTGAATTTTGCTTCCCTCTAGGCGCTAACTCCGGCGCCGATCACCTGTCTCCGTGGCCACCGCCGGTGTCAGATCGAAGTTTTCATTCTTCTTCACTAATTGCTGCTATCCTGTCATGGATCCGCAGTCATCCTCTTTCTGCGGCTTCATCACTCTCCGGCGGACTCGAATTGGGAGGATTTCGGCTCACATTGGATGAAATCGCTACATTACCGTTTGGATTTCTTCATCAGTTGTCGCATCAAGCAGCCAGGTTTTGAATCTTTATCTGGTACGAATTGTTTAGCTTTCGCGAGGTTTTCTTTGGTTCTGCTTCATGATGGATAGTACACTGTAGCTAGCTGATGATGAATCATTTCAGTGCTTATGTTGAGCTGAAGCTAGTTCGATCCTCTGAATCCTGATGCTATCGCGACGTAGCTGCTGTGTTTTGACTTGATTGCCTACTGATTATCTTGAATTGAAGTTCTTGAAGTACATTTATGCTGTTCGGTTGCACTATCTTGTTGAGTACTCTCCTATGTTTTCATTTTGCTCTAGATTAGTCCCATGATATCTTCAAATTCCTATCGTATCAGTTAATTTCATTTCTGTGGCTGGAGTTTCTGCTAGTTGCATTTAGTTAGCTGTTGATTTGGATTGCTGCTGAGTTAAATTTTGCATTTTTTTGACTGAGATCTGTATCTGCAGCATTGCTTAAGATCTGGCAGGCACACTGTTAATTACTGGCACATCATGTTAGTTTTCTGATGCTAATTGGAGTCACTGCTAGCCAGGTCTCTTGGAATATTTTTTATTCTCTGCTTGAGAAGTTCTAGCTAAGAACCCTTTTTTCAATCATTTTAAGTCGGGTTGGTATTTACAAGATTTCCCGAAATCCGAGTCTTCCAGTCATCTGCAACTGTGTTAATCAAACGCAATCAAGTCGGTTGCATACAATGCCGTTCCTGTGAACCATATGTAACAATATTCTACTTGGAAATCTTGTTCCTTCATCATTTTATTTCTATTTTAGTCCGACAAGTTATCTGCTTTTTAACTGTTTGGCCAAAAGAACTGCTTGTTAAGTGTCGATTTTGTTTGTTGAGCAAGTTCCTTTAAAGGAGAGCACTTTCTAGGTGTGGTGGTTGTGGATTGAAAGTCATAAATTCATAACTAATATTTGGTCCTACCAAAAGTTTGCGAAAAAAATATATTTTTCTCTGCTATTTCATGTCAAGGCTATTGCATGTATTCAAGACATCCACTGCATTTGCTATGCTGTGCTGTTACATAAAAGCTTTTCTTTCAATGACAATGTTCTCCTTTATGAATCTCTCACTTTGGTCAGGCACTAGATGGACTACGAAAGGATCCAAAAACCGTCTTTGAACAATGCTGTTGGTGGGGGGCTATCACCTAGAAAGCTAAGGAACATGCTTCTCGGGGTTGACAAGAAAAGAAAAGACGATACCGAGCCTGATTCAACTCTCGACCTTCAGCTCCCCGAAGCAGAGGACAGTGGCAACAGCAGTTCAGACACTTGCAAAGATGTAGATGTTGTAAATGTGGCTGCACAGAGGGTATCCCTTGCACCATTCTCAAAACCCGCCCCATCTAAATGGGACGATGCCCAGAAATGGATAGCAAGCCCCACGTCAAACCGACCCAATCTAGGCCACTCCAAATCTCAGAAAGCTACCCTTTTAGGGTACGGACGGCAAAATTCCACGAAAGTTGTGCTCGAGGTTGTTCCTGACCAAAGATCGGTTGCTTCGGTTGAACCAGACACGAAAAGGATCGATTCATCTTATGAAAAACCTGTTCTTATGATTGGAGATTCAGCAATTAGCTTGAGTCAACACGAATCTAGATCCATTCAAAGCGCCACCACGTTCGTTCCACCTCCTTCAACGGCGAGATCAGTATCGATGAGGGACATGGGAACTGAGATGACTCCTGCTGCTAGCCAGGAACCTTCTAGAACCGGTACTCCAGTAAAAGCCACAACACCGAGTTCTTCAAGGCCATCGACTCCTCCCAAGACTCCACCTTCATCAACTCACCACCAACCCAGTTCCTTGTCTCAGAAGGATCAGCAATTGCAGACACGGAAAGAGATAATGGCGCTCGGTACACAACTCGGGAAATACAGTATTGCTGCTTGGGCTAGCAAGGAAGATGAGAATGAGACTAACCCGTCCAGCTCAGCGAAACCCGTTACGGACCCACAGATGGGTCCCACTGAGATGCGTGCAGCAGCATGGGAGGAAGCGGAGAGAGCGAAATACACGGCGAGGTTTAAACGCGAGGAGATGAGGATCGAGGTGTGGGAGAATCACCAGAAGGCGAAAAGTGAAGCTGAGATGAGGAAAGTCGAGGTGGAGGTGGAGAGGATAAGAGGAAAGGCACAGGATAAGCTGATGAACAAATTGGCAGCAGTGAGGCTCAAGGCTGAGGAGAAGCTAGCAGCTGCTGAAGCTCAGAGGAATCGACGAGCTGCAAAAACCGAACAGCAATCGGAGTATATTAGGAAAACGGGTCAGATACCTTCTTCATACTCTTCCTTTTGCTGGTGCTGTTCTTGATTGTCATGAAATGCTCTTTCTTGCTTTCTAGTATGCTATCATTGTATGTTTGGTATGTGTATGCTGTTCTTTTTGAAATCTAATGAAGGAAGCACCTGGGTTTAGGATTATGATCTGGTTGTTTCATTTCATGGCCACATCATGTGCAGGGGTTTGGTTTTGTCTTTGTGTTAGGTTTGATGAGAAAAGTGGTACATCTTGATCATATTTAGCTATATATGTGTCCATCTACTTATTTTTTGGTCCTTTAGTTTTTAGCCTTTCAACAGCTAAGATTTGCTCTGTCTACTTGAACACAAATTGATGTGATTGGTGTCGATGTTGCATTTTTTGTATACTGATCTGGCAACAATTTCGGGTTTTTATGATGTAAAATTATGCATTTGGAAAACCTTGTAATTTAGATGGAGAACTGGGGATTGTTTGGATAAGACTTGTAAATAAAAATGCAATTTTGTGTAGCCTGTAACATTACTAGCTTAGAATAACACATAAAGATGCAATTTTGTGTAGCCTGTAGCATTACTAGCTCAGAATAACACATAAAGATGCAATTTTGTGTAGCCTGTAACATTACTAGCTCAGAATAACACATAAAGATGCAATTTTGTGTAGCCTGTAACATTACTAGCTCAGAATAACACATAAAAATGCAATTTTGTGTAGCCTGTAGCATTACTAGCTCATAATAACACATAAAGATACAATTTTGTGTAGCCTGTAACATTACTAGCTCAGAATAACACATAAAGATGCAATATTATGTAGCCTGTAACATTACTAGTTTATAATAACACATAAAAATGTAATTTTGTGTAGCCTGTAACATTACTAGCTCAGAATAACACAATTGACTACCTAAGAGACATGTCTTACAGTAAATAACACGACCGGGCGCTATGATTAAACTAAAATAAGGCATCCAAACTCGTAAATGTCCAAACCGTAACCAAACTGCCTTGATTCATTCATTTCCTTCATCATTCAATCATCCGAGCAGCTTCTCTCAGCAAATTTACTTTATCCATTCAATTTTGGATTGAATAGAGAAGACTTACATCTGGCAACGCCGGCTTTTGGTTGTTCAAGGACGAAATGGCGGTTGTTGGTTCTCGAAAGGCAATTCAATTTGTGTTGCATTACCATAGAACTCTTCCAAGTTGTAGTATGTTCTTTGTGGGGGTAGAAATATATGAACCACAACATCACCTGCACCAATACACAAAACAGAACATGTCAAATTTCTCAGTGTGATGAACCTATAGACAGTCCAAGGTTTGCCCAATGTTGAAATTTGGTGTCTGAAGTTTGAAATGTTAAAACGAAGCTCGAAATTGACAGTCGGTTTCGTCAGTATTAACTTCTCTAAAATAATCACGAGACACCAAATTTCTACAAAAATGAAACCTCCATTTTAACATTTCAAACTTCAGACACTAAATCTCAACATTGAGCAAACATTAGACTGTTTATAGGTGGTTCATAACCCAATTTCTCAAAACAATGAAGTCTAATAGAGTGTTTTGCCACACCCATTTGGCCTGCAAAAACTAGAAACAAAACTTACCAAAGTCCAATAAGGTCCATGAGTTCGGCTTCGAGTCCCCGGATGGAACCTTTCCATACTTATCCTCAGCCAAATCGCGCATTCTCGATCTTTACTCAAAAAATTGCAAAGATTTAATTGCATATACGATATAAAGTTATAAACTCATGAGAATACAGTGAGTTTCATTGGTAAATACCCGATGGCGTCAATCTGGGGTCGAGAAAACGCGGTTGCAATGATGAAAAACCGAGTCCAGTACACCAATGGCTTCACAAAGAGTACTTTGATATCTCCAGCTTTGACCTCACTTGCAACCTTTGCCATTTCCACAGCAACTGTGAAAAACTAGTCAGAAACTTATAATAGATACAATTTGCAGCAAAAAGAACAGGATGAATAATAGATGAACTAACATGATAAACTTTCAGCATCATCATCAACTTCAGCAATGGCAGATTTCTTATCACTTCTTGTAAATACTACCTCCCCGTATTTGTCGAATAGGTTACCATACATACTATCTGTATCTTCATTAACATTCTGCAAAGCAAAAACAAAAAAAATTAGTGAAGTTGGCAACTTGCACTTGCTACTATAGTAACAGTAAGGCAAAATCAGGATATCTTATCAAGAACAATGTAGCATACATTATAGAAACATTCCCAGTCAGAGAAAATGCCACTTTTCTGGGTTCGATTAAGCTTGGATGTCGTAAACAAGCAATGAATGTTTCGATCCAGCTATCCAAAAGAAATAAGTAGCATCTAAAATCAAAAAGAGAAAATGTTTTCAATTTTAATCAAATTGATCATCAACATCGAAGTATCGAATCACCACATCATATAGAGCTTGAACTTTAATTCACACATAAAAAACCAGGATGTTCTGAATTCAAAACCAGCACCACCATGGTTTTTGGTACATTCCAATCCAATCATGGATCATCAATCATCTACACATATTCCATATGATATATTGCAGTGGGAAACTGATATCACCATTCAATTTGATGTTTCGTAAACAAAAGGAGCGGGAATTTATTGCTTCATTAAGCATCCAATTCAATCTCGAACTTTTAGCTGAACGAGCTCAATTCATGCTTGAACTTCATAACAGCAGATTGTAGTTCGAATTTTTCAAATTAAGAAGAATTTCTAGAAGTTACCGATTCTGCATCTTTGCTGTAGCTGAAAGTAACGCGATGCTGTTGCCGGAGCTTTAAGTTAGAGCTAAGCGACGATTTCTTCCAGAAATTCCTCCGGCGAAGTAGAGTAGGGGACACGGACTGCCTAGGTCCGGATAACGGGAGGTCTCCGCCGGAAATTTGAGCTCCGGCGCCGTAACTGCCGGCAATGGATAAGATTGAGGCCGAGGTCATTACTCCGGTTGATTTTGACGAGGAGACGAAATGAGAATATCTTTTGAAGATGGAGGACGGAGTTGAAGATAAAATCCTGACCCGCCCGACCCGAATATGTAAATTATTGACCCGTTTTAAACGCGGAATTTTAAATTTTAATCGTATGAACTTACAATTTTTTTTTAATTAGTATTAAAAAAGCATACTCATATTATTGTTGCACGTCACTTATATGTGTGAGTCTAGACTAAAGTATTTGCTCAGCAATGCTTAGCTGATATTAGTTTAACGTAAAAATAAAATATTTGTAAATTAGAGTATCATTATATAAAAAGTTTTGACTAATAATATTCTATTTAAAAGTTAATAATATTCTACTAATTAAATAAAAAAAATATTAATTACTATTTAATAATGTAAATTTTTTCGTACATTTAAAGCTCTGTCAAAATCGACAGTTGTGCTACGTTCATAATAATACGCATTTAGAGTCGGAATCTTTAAAATTATGATTGAAGATTTTATTCATATGCATAACACGGATCTATATCATGTAGTATGTACTATAAAATGTACATTAATTCGTCCTTATTTTACATTAAGTAAGCAAATCAATAAATAATATAATACACATGAAAAATAACAGAAATTCAAAGATATTGTTACGCCTCAGAAACAAGCATCCAGAACACAGCAGCAGCACAATGCAGCAAAACTGCAGTAACACAATCAAAAGAAAGAACTATTAATATTGATATATATATAATATATATATATATATATATATATATATATATATATATATATATATATAAATAATTAAATTAAACTTCTGTGAATAAAATAAGTGTAAATGATATTAAAGCACTCACCATCCCTTCCAGAAACCATCGCCCTTTCGTTTGGTTTCTAGCTTATTGTTATCTCTACGGCGGTGACCTTCGGCGCCATTGTTGCCGGGATATCCGATCGGCGGCAGTGTAGACGCCGGCAGCGGTGGGTAAGTTGCTGCAAAATGTTCAAATTATATGAATGAGTAGGCATATATATATATATATATATATATATATATATATATATATATATATATATATATATATATATATATATATATATATATATATTTGAACCGGTCAATAATGTTTGGACAGTTGAACAAATTGTTAATGTAAACATTTGTAAAACATCTTGCAAACTCAAACTTCACATACAAGCGAGTAGGGTTGGGAAAGAAAAACGATACGCAACCGGTTTTTATAGACCATGTCTATGTAAGGAGTGAATCAGTACCAAAAATTGTTAGTATACATATAGGGAACCGGTTCTATTCTGGATCGAAACTGGTTTGGATTGATTTAGTGCAAATCTTCATAAAACGGTTAGAACCGGTTCTAGACCGGATCATAATTGTTTTGTCAAAACATTATGAACCGGTTCTAGACTGGATTATAACTGTTTTTGTCAAAACATTATGAATCGGTTTGAAACCGATTCCAAACAGACCAGAGCAAACAAATAATTCGGCCCGATCCAGACCGGTTTCTTGCCCATCCCTAACAGCTAGGTTGTGATTTCCGTCTTTCTTTTACGAAACTACCTAGCATGCGATGTAGAAAATATCTAACATTTGTTCAATCGTTAAGCATCAGCTAGCAATTTATTCAAACACATATTTAATTTTGCGTTCTTTATCATACGACACATTATGAAACTAACATTTTATATCATCTGAAATTTGAACTAACAAAATATTTAATAAAAAAATAGCTAATAATTTGTTCGCCCAAGCATCATTTTGCTAATTAACTCATATATATATATATATATATATATATATATATATATATATATATATATACGAGACAGATGAAGTAATATACGTACCAGTACTTTCAAAGGATTGGCGGTTGGTGTTAGTATTCATCGTCGAACTAAACGCTGCGTTTCGGATAATAGAAGAAGATTTGAGTACTTACTTAAGTTGTGAGAATAATAGAAGAGAGAATGGTTATTTATAAGGTTACGAAGAGAGACATGGACGAGGTTCTAGAAGACAGACACGGTTGCTTAGCGGCGAAGGTAACGATGAAGTCTTATTGGTCGGCAGCAATGCGCGTCAAAAGGGAACAAAGATACTTCCATGTCGTTTCTTTTGTTTTTTGATTATGTACGTGACTAAGGCCTGTTTGGTTTGTGGCCCAATGAGGGGATGGAATTGGGAGTGGTTTAGTTGGGGGAGAGGGAATCTATGTGGGCTTTGTTGTTTGGTCCAAACAGAGATCTCAATTAAAAAATATACTTACCTTCAATTTGCCATTTAAAACTTGATGATGATTGCCCCCCTACATTTAATTATAATGAATGTTTGCCCCAATCTTATTTTTGCCTTATGAATATGAATCCTGATTCTATCACTGTTTGGCACTAAGTGTCTAGTTCTTAAGGGCGGTTACTTTTATATAGTTTGATTCAGAAGACTCGGGCTCGAAACCCCTTAGTGAATTAATTTACCGTGACCTTATTAAAATATCAGGTCCCGCTTAATACACATATCGCGTTAGACATAAAAAGAGACAAGTAGAACTGGATAATAGGGTAACATCTTGACTATAATAGGATGTTTATGGGATTATGTTGATGGAACGGTATATATTTGGTTGTTCGCTAAGTCTAATTAGATTAAAAAATATACTGAACAATATATAATGGGAAGGATATAGAATCGTCACGGGTAATTTATTGGGCTCACCTGGCCCAAAAGGAATCTTGAGCTCACCAACAATCTCTAAAGAATGGTTGTTTCATAATTTTGTGTTTTTTTTTCAAAGTTTTATTAGAATAGTAAATATGACACTTTTAAAATTGTGGTTAAGTTAATGTAAAAACTAAACTCACTTAAGAGTGATGGGACTTCTTCCATCAAAGTTTTTTTTAACCTACGTTTCTGCTTGCACTTATTTTAGTTTAATATACATTTACTTCACCTAATTTAAAAATAGATAATTATTTTAAAGAAAAATAAACCAAAGTCTCTCTAAATAAACAATATCATTTGATCCATATAATGATTTGCCAATAATGCATTGTTAAGTATTGGTAAGTGGAATTTGAACAAACTTGTGTATATAAATAATTATAAAAATAATAATGGCTAATCTTGATAAGGTTTAATGATTAACATCTTAATCATATTGATCTTTTCTTCCTCAAACCTTTGGCCCATACACCACCACTTTCATCTTTTAAAAGCATGCACCAATGGAGCAAGTAATGATTTTGTATAGAGAGTGGCTCTTTGGGATCAACATACATGAAAAGGAGAGTACACAATATTACTCCAAAACCAAAAGAAGCAACTAATAATTAAGCACAAGGAAAAGTTGATTTGCAAAGAAGGAAATTGGAGAGAAGTAGGGGTGAGTGGTTCCGGGTACCCTACTTTTTGGGTATTTCAGAATCAGATCAAAACTAAACGATTTCAAATTTTACTATCCAGAACCGTACCAGAACATGTAGGAACCGGACCAGAACCGTTAAGAACCAATCGGTTCCGGGTACGCGTTAAAGAACCGGTTACAAAATTTTCAAACTAAATAATCTAATTCTGGATACCCAGTTGGGACCAGGTTCTGGGTACCCAATTGAAACAAAAACTTGTACTGTTCCTAGTGAATTTATAAAAAAAATTCACACATTTTCCACAAATTATCTGATTTCAGATCTTAAAATAATCATAAAAACACCTAGTTAGTAGTCACACAGCTTTTAGTTCTATTATTATTTGTTAAATGTTTAGTGTTTATTTTAAAACGGTTCCGGTTCCGGGTATTTGGGTACCCGAACCCTTATCCCGGAACCGAAACTACCGGTTCTTGAATTTTTATCCCATAACCGTACCAGAACCGTTTACATCTACCCAGAACTTACCCAAATGACCGGTTCCGGTTCCAACTGGGTAATTTGCTCACCCCTAGAGAGAAGTGAGGTTGACGGATTCAGATCTCCAGCCCTATTATTCGTGTCTCAGATCATGCAATACTGTTAAGATCTTGACACGTGTCCTTAAATTTAATATTTTTCGTATATAGTTCACATATCCCGATAGTGTTTTAGAAGGATAAAACAACGAAATTAATTACACCCATGACACGTGTCAAGATCTTAACGGGGTGGCACGATCTGAGACTCAAAGAATGGGATAAGAGATCTGTATTCGAAGTTGACAATATGAATTTCTCTTATCATATACAACAGTGTGGAGGTGGTGAAAGTGAGATTCCAAAGAAAAAGAGCAAGTGGATGTAGAAGTTTATAACACTAAGGTAAAGAGATTTTGAGATAGAAACCACTATAAAATGAAAGTTGTAGTGCAACTTTATGAAATTCTAAATATGTAAATTCTATTAGATAATGACATGTAATCCTGAATTCAACAAATATGAAGTTTAAAAATAATTATAGAGCTTCTAGAAAATAAAGATTATTATGTGGCACGACTATTTTGTTCTTTTAAACGATCTTTAAATAACCACATCATTAAATAACATTATAGAATTTTAATAGTAATTATATTTTTTTTTATTCACTATAATATTATCTACGTATGAGTATCATAATAAAAAATATATAACTTTGTATAAGGTATTGATTCGAAAGACAAAAAAATATATGTATAACCTAACAACAATCGATTTTATTAATAAATTAACTTTAATTTACAAAAAAAAAAAAAAAAAAAAAAAACAATAAAACAATCTGCCGTTGCTCCCTCACTTTTCACTTTTATTTACCTACTTTTCTTTTATTTTTTCCCGCATTTATTTACTTACTTACTTACTTTCGAAAAAAAAATTACTTAATTAAATGACACCACCCCTTAATATAGTAATAAAACTGTAACTTTCTGACTCAGAGATTTGCAGTATTATTCACATTATTGCTATTCATTATTGAGTTACTGTTATTGTATATTCATTATTCAAAGGTATTATTAAATTGAACTGTTTGATATATACATATATCAAATAAGGATAGTGATTAATTCATTTTTGTTTAAATTCATCCCATATAATCTTGATTGGTTGCAATAATATTCATAACCATATACGTTTACTTTACAGATTTCTTTTCTAATTATTATTATTATATAGTAATAATATCATAACAATACGAATTTTATATAACAACTAACCATAAATATCTATATAATGATAATCTGTATTTACCAAATATATATATTTTGTTGACTAGGTAAAAAAATATATAATAACTTTATATTGACAAAAGATCATACATATGCATTTACTTGTTATTATAAAAATGCATTATTGACTTAGCTAGGCCTACGTGGCAGAACCTATTTAGCTACTACCCCTTATTTTTATTTCTTAAAAATCTATATATATATATATACATATATCTATTAATTATTATAATAACAAAATTTAAGAATAAATTATGATATATATATATATATATATTTACATAAATATAATACTGAATTTGATCTCGTGCGATAATCGTGGACTGGAATGACGCATATACCCTTACAAATATTGAAAAGAGGACGAGACAAAGAAGGATATATCCGTAATTACAGGATCAAATATCTTTATATATAGTACGACGTTGATGGATGAAGGAAGAAGATTTGCATCAACTTTCCGTGAATTAGATGAGAGAGAAACTGGTGTACGACTTTCTCTCTCTAAAACCGAGTCTTTTAATATAACAGCTACCTCTCCTATTAATAAACCTCTGCCACCTTTTATTTGCCTCTCTCTCTCTCTCCCATAACCAGCAAAGAAAACTCCAACCACTGAAGAAGACGAAGACGATTCGCAGCACTAATTACAGTAAACGCCATGGCTGTTGAAGCTCGCCATCTCAGTCTATTTCCTTCTCAGCTCATCAACAACAACAACAGGTTTGTTACCTTCTCCGCCTATTATCTCTGTGTATCTTGTTGCCTTTCTCCGCTGATCTGAATCGATTAATGGCAGAGAAATCATGATCAACGGTTTCGAGAACGGAGCAAGTATGTACAACGGCCAGATGCCTCCGTTTTCAGGAGCTAACACCTCGCCGGCGGTTCCGTTTCCGATGTACGGATCAGGCGGAAGTGATTGTTTTCTGCAGCAGGTGATGAAATCGGAGAGCGGCCTGACGTTGAACAACGTGTCTCCGTCGATGTCCAGGAAGCGCGGTAGGTCGGATTCTGTTAATCCGGTCATGGCGCAGAGCAGCAGCCGGAGTTGCAGTGTCTACTCTTTTCTCGGCGAAGATTTGTCTCTCCAAATCCAGAAGGAGCAGATCGACGTTGATCGCCTCATCTCTCAACATGTACGTTTCTTCTCCGATTCCTTAGTTTCTTAGCAGCGATTAATTTAGCGATTCGATTCTATAACGCATCGATTCGTTCTGTGCAGATGGAGAAAGTGAAAATGGAGATCGATGAGAAGAGAAAGCGGCAAGCGCGCGGGATAATGCAGAGACTCGAAGGAGAGTTGGCGAGGCGGCTGCGCGCCAAAGAAGACGAGATCGACAAGATCGGGAAGCTGAATTGGGCGCTGGAAGAGCGAATCAAGTCTCTGTACATGGAGAACCAGATATGGCGCGACCTAGCGCAGGCCAACGAGGCCACTGCCTCCGCCCTTAGGACGAACCTCGAGGCGGTGCTTGCACAGGTCAACGCCGGAGAAGACGATGCCGGTACCGCAGCCGCCGTCAACAACAATGTGGCGACGGACGATGCGGAGTCGTGCTGCGGAAGCTCCGGGAACGACGACGATGGGCGCACGGTAACCGTTAGCGGTGCGCAGGATAAGAGCAGCAAGTGGTGCCGGAGCTGCGGGGAGGTGGAATCGAGTGTGCTGCTCTTACCGTGCAGACACCTGTGTTTGTGTACTGTGTGTGGATCTTCGCTCCACACTTGTCCTGTTTGTAATTCTGCTAAGACCGCTAGCGTGCATGTCAATCTTGCATGAAACACCAAAAAAAAAAAGTTTAAAAAAGATTTTAATTTAATTTCTATATTCTTTGTAGATTAGTGAAAATAATATTAGTGCTCTTTTGTTTGTTGGATCATTTATTTGAACCCATTCGCTTTGCATGTTCATCTTATCATAAATACTAAATTGCTACCTAAATTTTGATTAAATTATAAATTATTGCCATTATGCCAACTTTAATTTTAAACAAATTGTTACCCTCATTCCGTTAATTTAGATGTTAAAATATTATGTTTCGATCACGTGCAATTTTTTGATGTTTATGTAAGATAAATTTGACAAAAAAATTAAAAGGATTGCAAATAAATCTTCAATTCAACGTTGCGCATTTAAAATATTCAATGTCCATTTGGATCTCCTTTTAATTATAACGACTTTTTCAATTGAGTGTCCAATAAATATAATTTGCTAATTCTTTCAATTTATGACGGAAATAAGTTTATTTTATACTCAATTTTCAAAATTAAATACTATTTCTTGTAACAAATGGTTATTTAACCTTATTGTATATATAATTCTAAAATACTTTCGAAGGAACGGTTCTCTAGATGACACAACCCACTTCCTACAAAACGACAAGGATGCTTTTCACAAAAATGTGAAAGTTCAGGGGCTAAGATTCTAAAGTCGGGAAATGATAATGTCGGTTGATGTTTATAAATTATATATCATGTGGGTGAAAAATAATGAGAGTGGGGTCCATTGCCACAGAGAAGTTTCAGCTTTCGTGTAAAAGGAGCGAGTGGTGGCGCGTGGCAGTCAAAGGAATAGGGAGACAGTACTGACACGTCGGACGCGCGCAAATGTCGCTGTTTAAAGGAAGCGGTTGACAGTTTTATTTAAAATTAAAAAATAAAAATCTTTATTTATTTTTTTTATTTTTTTTTGTGGTGGGGTCTTTGGATTTAATGACAGGTCATGTTTGTGAAATGTAGTGTTGGCTGACCACTTGGCTCATTATAGGTAGTTGTAGCAAAAATAGACAAGACATAGACTAATTGGTAGTGTTTGAGACATGTCATAGAAGGTAAAAATAATTAGGACTACTCCAATGTTTTTCTACTTTATTCAATTTTCTACATTAGTGATTTTATTCCGAAATTAATGGTTCGAAACTCTTTAAGAGCGTCACATCGCGATAACGTGTTTAAATAACATGTTTCTTATGATACAAATACTATGTCAGACATATTAGTAGTTGATTAAATTGGGGTTAGTGCGTCGACTTTTAATTATACTAGGCTGATGGTGGTGTTACGTTGACGGAGTCAGTGTATGCTCGGTTTGTTCACTAAGACTGGTCGGAAAAAAAACACAGACATTGAGGAAGAGAGTACGTACATTACGTAGCGGGATATGTATGGGATCGCCACTACTATTCCATTCATTTTTATTAATATATATCGCCGCTACTATTCCATTCATTTATATATATATATATATATATATGTCCTATTTTCATAAATAAAAAATAATTGTGAGATGAGAAATATAACACGTAAATTAAGGGTTGAATAAGGAAAAAAAAACAAGTTACTCAAACGCAAAGAGATAAGAAAGACTATAGCAAATAGAAGACACATGATTATTTTAAGTGTGAAACAAATATGTCGGACTTTAAATAATATTAGAACCCAATAAAGAATCATTCTTTATTTTTTTTAATGGTGTTTAAAATTGGTAATTTAAAATGATAATATATATTTATTTTATTTTTTCACTTTTTGTGTATGTTGCTATTCATAAATTAATTGGGGGACAGGTCTAATCTAATAGATTAATATATAATCAAATCAAATGTTATATATAAATAAATAAAAATCAGTCAGTCAATTATAAATAATAACAAAAAAACAGAAAATAGCAAAAAATGGAATCAATCAGAGTAAGGGACATTGCCTTCCTATTTCTCCATACATTACATCAATCCATCCATGTTTTGCTGGACTAATTTGTCTATATATGTGGTGTGACAAGTGATTATGACTCAAAACTGCTTATTATTTATTAATTATAATATAAGAATGCTAATCATAGTAATTAGCTTTCCCAACCAAACAAATTTAGGTTAGTGGTGTCAAATCTAAATCATTTTCTAAGTAATGTTTACCATTTATTTGTTTGAGATTTTTTTTGCATATTATAGTAATTAGATTAGTTATAATATTATTTAATGTCTTTTTGGCAAAATAATATATATTATTTAAGGATGGGTGGTTAATGAACGTGTCCTACAATGTGCACGTCCACTTGCTGCTATTTGTCTCTTCTATTATTTTATATTATAATAAATAAATAATTTTTATTTTATTTATATTAGAATAATGATCTCATTATAAAATATATATATATCTATTATATTAAATACACATGTGATGTGTACCTCGGCCAGGCCAGTACCAGTCTAGTCTAGGCCTGGCGCATTTAACATTTTTTTTACATATTATATATTATTATCATATACAATAAATTAATTATATTATTATATTATATTATTAATAAATAAATGGTTTCAAGTCCCCCATCAAATTATATCATGCGCTTCTTTCCAAGGACTAAAAAAAAAAGAACAATGGGTCCCATCCTAATCCCAATCTAAATCCAAACTTTATTCATCCATCATCATCATGCTATATATAATCTATTACTAATTAACCAATACTTATATAATATATATAATATAACAGTATTTAATATTTAATGCTAGCACTTAATTTTTTATAAATACCTAAGTGAGTTAATCAAATGTGATATTTCAAAATCCACGGATCACGTCAACTTGATCTAACAAATACAATTATTTTTTTAAAAAAATCAATATTAATGAAGAGATTTAATTATTAAACAAAGGTTGCATCACTATGCACTCTCAACCTTTTAAATATGTGACACCTTGTTACCCCTTTTAAAAATTTATTTAAATTATCCATCAACTAGCACACCTCGATAATAATAACAATAATGCTAGTATATAATTAGCCAAAAATCAAATAATAATAATTGTCATAGTATTTATCTTTTATCCAAAGTTAGCATTAGGGGTGGCAACGGTTCACGGGTAATCCGTGACCGTGACCCGCGGACCCCGCCCCGATTTTGACCCGTTGACCCGTGGGGCGGGTACAGTTTTGGGGTCGCGCCCGCCTCGTTGACCCGCCTAATCCTGTATGTGAATAATTTATATATATATTACACGTATGTATATAAAACTATAAGGTAATATAATACATAGTTAAAATAATTAGGATTTGTGACTTGTATTTGGATTTGAAGTTAAATTTATTATTTGTGATTTAAATTGAATTTATATATGGTAAATATAGAATTTAAGGTTTAAATTGCTAATAATATATTATGTACCACTAATAGGTGACCCGCGGATCGACTCACCCCGCGAACTATGTGAGACGGGTACGGATCGACCATCTCGATCCGCGGGGCGGGTACGGGGCAAGCGATACCTGCCCCGACCCGCCCCGTTGACAACCCTAGTTAGCATAGTATTCATCATCACCATAAACAAAATGGCTATAATATCTATAGTTTGTATAATCTATTGGGCACACTTGTCACGAAACTGAATATAAATGCAATCCATTAGTATACTAAAAAATAATCCGCCAAATTCATTGCACGAAAATGACGTGGCATGTGATTTGGCAACCCACATGATATATTTGTGATACATATTTTGGATTTACGAATAATAAATTGACATTATGAATATTTTTAAAATCCCATATTTAATGGGTTTTGAGTTGAGATATTTGATTAAATAATAAAGAATTAATACATACAATTTATAATAAATCAAAATTTAAATTAGTCAAACGGGTCGTTTTTTTTTTTTTTTTAGTGAGTTTATTTGTTTTCATCGCAATCATCAAAATAGTGATAATATCGAAAAAATTGACCATTCACTAAATTAACTACTTTTAGAAGTAAGTGACTTTTCTGTTTGGTATCATTATGTGACCAGGCAATGCTTTGGTTAGGTAAGCATTGATGACAAAATATGCTGCAACTATTGTTTGTACATGACTATGACATATCCTAGCTTTTATTATATTTATTTATATTTATTTATTAGAGAATAGATATAATGTGTTTGATGCCATCTCATAATAAACAATACAAAAATTAAAAAGATATTTTATCTAAAGAAACATAATTTTGCTTCTAAATCAATAATTTTAAAGTTTAAAATTAATATAAGAATTTATGATGCTTGTATAATGATGATTATGAGCTTTGAAACGCATCTTTACACAATTTTATTGTCTAACAATGTATTTATGTTCCATATACTTATTTACTTTTATTCTCTGTGTGATATTGGTTATTTTTAAATATTACAATCAAAGAGTTATAAATTTTTTAATATACTAAACTTAAAAAAAAAAAAAACGAAATAGTAGAGATGAAGAACTTTCACATGACATATAATATTGTATTTTTTACTGACTTGCACTACCTTAATAAATTAATTAATAGTAAAATACATTTAAATGAATTTATATTTATAAAGTATGAGTAAATAACGTTATAATGTTTTTTTTAATTTTAAAAAGTAGAATTTCACGCCACACGCAAGTAAATAGTTAGTAATAATAATATATAAGAAAAATAAGGTTTACCTGCTTTTGTGCCTATATATCTCTTTAATTAGCACAAATCTATATGAACAACATCTACCTCAAAATATATAATTAAAATAAAGTCTAGTTTAGCTTAATTCAATTTTTCAATTGTTAGATTAAAATAGAAAGTGAATTAAATTTCAAAATAGGGAAAAAAAATAGTACAATGAGTTAATTTAAAACCTATTAAAGGTACTATGTAGGTTAATTTAATTTAAGTGGAGAATATATATTATTAATTAACTTGGCCATTTAATTAAGTACCCTATTATTGTATATATACAAGTAGGACCCACAAGATCAGGACCTCACCTATCTGGCAATCTGTTCCTTTTTAGGACAACATTGGTGTTCCCTTTATTTCTTTATTATTATTATTATTTATTATTCACCCCATCTAATATATATATATATATATATATATATATCTCTTAAAAGTTTATTATTATTATTATTGCGACATGAAATGTAAAGATTACATTATATATTATTATTATGACATAATTAAGTATACTTCCGAGAAAGTTAATTAAATATTAGGAAAATAATTATTTGGGATTGTCAATATATATTATTATATTAAAATTATATATATAATTAAGTATTGATTTGTCAAATGGCACGAATCATGGAGAGTTTTTTAGTCGAGGGGTGCGTAGCCACTTTGGAATCATAACATTTCTTTATTTTTATTATTATTATTATTATTATTATTATTAAAATCATACTCTTTTATATTATATATTAATTTTTTTTTTTTAAAGTTCCTTCTCGAAATCACTAACCTAATCACTTCTCCATTTTTATATCATCTTCACGAGAACAAAAAATAATAATTAATATATATATATAATTATAAAGTATGTAAATTTGTATAATTTCATTATGAATAAAGTATGTAAATTTGTAGAAATTGGAAAAATAATTTGGTGGGAATCCACAAAAAAGAGCATGATTCCTAAAACCTAAGAAATCACACTCTCACCACTCAACTCCACCCATATACACATTCATTTTCCATTAATATATTGTGCATGTAAATAAAAGCATACTTTATTTAAAATTTCAAAAACTTGTCAAAGTGTGAATAAAGACATGCAAATAATTGATTGATTTATTATATATTTTGTATCATTGAATTTGCAAAAAGCCCCACCCACTATTGTAGGAGGTGTAAAAGGTGTAGGCCATGCAAGTCTTAAATAGTATCTTCAATTACTTAGTACATTTATCATGATGTTGCCACAATGGGTCCAAAAACCGAATCATACCCCATGAAAAACCACTTTAGACACAATTAGATCGATATTATTATGGGTCGGAAGCTCTGATACCAATTGTAAGTAGTATATTTATCGACGTTTGTTAGGGGTGAAATCAGATCGGTTTTTGGTTTGTTTCGGTTGGATACTTATATTTTCGGCTCGGGTTTTTTTCTTAAAAAAATCCGATCAAAAAACAGTGTCAGAAAAAATTGACCGTGAATTGGAGGTACGGTTTTGGGTTTAAACCGAAAATCCAAAATCAGCAATTACCATTTAAATTCTCGTATTTTTATGGACTACGTCAAGTTGAAATGATATATATAACGTCCATTAATATAATTAAATAAATTATAAAATAAAAGTGGAAAAAACAATCTTCATAAATGTTTCTTTTACGATTTGTATTAACCTAATAAATTAATTGTATCGATGAATATCAACTAATATAATAATATAAATTTAATTAGCATAACGATTGGTTCGGTCCCAACTGTCCTCAAAGCTCAAAATCTGAACCGGACCGAAAACCGAATTAGAGTAAAAAATCTGATCATAAACCAAACTGAATATTTTGGATTCATTTTTTTTTTCAAACCGGTCCGATTAGATTTTCACCGATTTTTCGGACCAATCGGATTTTGATTTCACCCATAACATCTGCCTTGCCGATCAGACGGAGCTAGTGTATTACAATATTTACTATCATCATTCGATCAAAAGAATGCATCACTCATAACATATGCATCAAGTCAGGACATAATGATTAAAGTCTTGATTATAAATATTTTTCAATTCTCAAAGTTTCAATAACGTTTGAACGCCTGATATTTTAGTTAATGGGTGACGTACTGAACCATTACACTATATTACATGTTTCTAAAAAAAAACTATATAGCTAACAAATTGTATTCATACTCTCAAAATTCAGTTAACAACTTTGTTAAATATGTATAAAACAATTATAATAAAGAAGTAAAAAGAAGTTGAAAGTGCAACTAACATGAATCACTTACTAACACAATAGTTGATATTAGGGACCCATTGCATTACATCACATACACACATAGACCCATCACTTTATGTCTTGGAATGCATCCATCCACCCAACCAACCAACCCAAGAAGGTGAAAGCAACCATGTTTTCTTTTCTTTCTAGGTTGTGGCATATTGGTGTGTGTAGTGTAAGCATCATCACTCTTCCCACTAACTTTAATGTCCATCCATGTGCTTGGACCATCATCCCATTAATGCTTCTCTTTCATGAAAATAATAATAAGTGGGTGAGAATCTAGTTCTTTTGTCATGCTAAGCCTTATATGAGTTAAAGAAAAAGATAAAAACTTTATAAATCTTTGATGGTGTTCTTTGTTTGGTGGTTACACATGATACCTCTTATTGGGTGGAGAAATATTGGAGATTTGATTGGATGGTTTCATATTAACCCTATCTATCTATTTATGAGAAATTATTCTATGGCTCATGTGTACCACGTGTCAGTGACGTAGTACATCGTTGTCCAATGAATGCATGACATGTATTCTGAAACTGTCATTGAAAATTCAGAAAGTGGAGAAATTATTATGTACAACCGAGCCAACACTGGCTCCCACGCGGTATCCTTTCAGCCAATCATTACGTGTCATGTGTTAGTAAATTACTGACACATGGATACTTGTTACCTTCTGTTTGACTAATGTGGTACTATCTAGAAGTCAGGTGTTGACTCAGTTGTACTGAATAATATCTCAAAAAATGCATTCATTGGACAACGATGTACCACATCACTATCACGTGGTATATCTGTATCATAGAATAATTTATCATCTAACTAGCCACCCTTTTTATTTACTTGTCTTCTATTTTTTTGGCCAACTACTTTCTCCTATTCCATTTTAAAAAGTTGATTATTCTATACAATAAAAAAGTAAAGACCATATCAGCTTGAAGATGAAGTTGTAGTAGAACTATAGTAGATCATTCACACTATCTTGTACTCACACCAATATCTCCACATTCCCATGATTCAACCAATCCTCCAAAATGTAATTTAGGTATACTTGTCAATTTATGATATACATTGCCATATATATATATATATATTTTGTGCTGTTGATGATAAATCAGAGAGTGAATCCCGACACACTATATAAATACAGTTAAAACCATTTTGCTAACTGTAGAAATGATCCACTAGCTTTGCATATTTGTTTCAACTTTTCTATCTATCTGATGTTATACTGTTTACTAGTTTTGTACACTTGTTTATTTTTATTAAGTTGCCAATTTTTTTGTACTGATGATACAACGATAAATTAAAAGTTGAGTAGTGAAACTCCATATTAAAATAAATTGATGATTATATGAGTAGCTCACTAAATATATATATATATTTGTTTCAAGTTTCAATTTGATTCATAATAAAGTTATTTGCAAAGTCACAAAAGCAGCTGAATGGGATAGATGTCAAAAGAGAACATCATCATCATATAGAAATACACATTATTACATTACATATAATAAAAACAAGATAATGAAGAAGACAACACATAATTGTTTGTTCAACTTGTGTATCATGACATACAAGGAACGTGTGAGTGTGTGTGTTTGATTATTATTATTATATGCCGCCGACAGTGCATCTGCTTCTTCTTAGGGTTGGGCCACCTTTGATAATAACTGAACACTGCAATCGAGCTACATATATTGATGTATGTTTGCTTTCCATAAAGATAAATCCATGCACAAGAAAACAAGTTAAACAACATTTTTGGAGTTTTTTCACACACACATATATATATATATATTATTAGGGATGGGCATTGGACCGGTCCGGCCTGGACCGGTTCTGGACCGGACCGGAACTGGTTTAAGTAGTCCGGTCCGGACCAAATTAGATGTTGACCAAATCTGGACCGATTCTGGACTTTTTTATAAAAAAGCAGACCAGTCCGGTCCAGAACCGGTTCGGAACCGGTCCGACCAGTTTTTATTTATAGATTTACACTAAAAATAAAAAAAACAAAAACAAAAAACCAGTCCAAAACCAATCCGAGTAAAAAAAAAAACGGTCCAAACCAGTCTGGTCCAGTTTAAAACCGGTTCCATCAGAGGTATACAAACGGTTCTTGGCTCGGTTTCCACTTGCAAAACCTGGTATGTTTGGAACCGGTCCAGTCTGGACCGGTTCCAAATGGTCCGGTCCGGTTTTTTTGCCCATCCCTATATATTATGCAGGTTTTCAACACGTTACTTTTTAACAAAGAGGTTAGGAGTTAAACCCACTGAAATACTGATAATGAAAAAATATATATAATCAACACTTTACCTTTTACGTGTTGATTATGTACGAGTGATGATTAGTCTAAGTATGAAAACGTTTTATAGATGATGTCCTTCTGATGAGATTCAAATCACTTGTCTTACTCTTTTTACCCAGATCGTACATCATCGTTAAGATCTTGACACATGTCCTTAGATTTAATATTTCCATTCTAGGGTTCACCAATTCAAATATGTTTTTAGACGAAAAAAAACCACAAAACTAATTACATCCAGTACACGTGTCAATATCTTAACGGTGAGCCACAATCTGGAGCATAAAGAATGGGGCAGGTGAATAATTATTAATCCCAATTATTTTATTCATTGTTCCCTACTTCTCATATTCCTTATTATTTATAATTATTAAATAATAAACATTTAATTGAAAAAACAATGAATTCATATATCACGTTTCACAAGTCTTTAAAATAAAACTGAAAAACTTTAGCATTAAACAACTAACCAAAGTTTTATAAACTATTAAACAACATTTTTGTTCAAAGATTAACTAAACAATCACAACTTTATTCATTGGCCCAAAAAAAAAATCACAATTTTGTTATGTGCATCACATTGTGAAACATAAACACAAGTTGAACACACAAATTACCAAGTATTATATCGTGCTATCCATTTGTGATATAACATATTGAGTATCTTTCAAATTATCACAATTAAAGTATGATGATTTATACAAAGCAACTTTAACATGAGGCCCAATGTAATATGTGGGCTTCTTAAGTGGGCCTAAACTAATCTACTACTGAAGGCCCAACTCTTAGTTAATGGCTGGAGCAATAAATATCCATTATGGCTTGGCCCAGGCCTGGTAGGTAGTTATTTTAAATTTGGTATATGAAAATATTTCATATATATTACACAAAATTTAGTTGCACATTAATTAAGCTGCAATAATTAAAGAATATATACCATTATTGTTAGGGGTGAGCAAATTACCCAGTTGGAACCGAAACCGGTCATTTGGGTAGGTTCTGGTAGATGTAAACGGTTCTGGTACGGTTATGGGATAAAATTTCAGGAACCGGTAGTTCGGTTTCGGTTCCGGGATAAGGGTTCGGGTACCTAAATACTCGGAATCGGAACCGTTTTAAACTAAACACTAAACATTTAACAGATAATAATAGAACTAAAAGCCATGTGACTACTAACTAGGAGTTTTGATGATTATTTTAAGATTTGAGATCAGATTATTTGTGGAAAATTTGAGAATTGTTTTTACAAATTCACTAGGAACAGTAAAAGTTTTTGTTTCAATTGGGTACCCAGAACCTGATCCCAACTGGGTATCCAGAATTAGATTATTTAGTTTGAAAATTTTGTAACTAGTTCTTTAACGGGTACTCGGAACCGATTGGTTCTTAACTGTTCTGGTCCGGTTCCGGTTCCTACATGTTCTGGTACGGTCCTGGGTAGTAAAATTAGAAACCGTTTAGTATTGGTCCGGTTTTGAAATACCCAAAAAGTACAGGATACCCAGAACCACTCACCCTAATTATTGTTATCAATATATATAGATGCTGCACTTTCCTCCCTATATATAATAGAAGAAAGTCATGTGTGTAAATTGAATTTTAATAGGAATTAATAATATGATTAATACATAAGGATGATGGTACCACATGTTTATGTTTAAGTCATTTAATTAACTGGTACATCAAGTTTTTTTTGTTTTTTTAAATTTGTGATGTCAAATGTTGTCATTTGGTACCATTGATAAACTTTTGACTCGATATAGTCTGAATTGGCCTAGTTATGACTCGATCCAAACAGATATATGATACAAAATTTAATGATTTTTTAAGATTTTAAAATACGTAAAGTGTTAATCCGTCTATTAATTATTTCATAATTTTGCAAGATCTTATATTCGAAAAATAAATCAGGCTCCAACTCCAACAATAATCGATACCAATAATCATGATGAACATTAATTCACATAGCCAGCCATATATATAACTTCGTACACATAATTTGGTGAGTGGTAATTATTAAATTAATATACAAACACATAAATATTAAGCCTTCTTAGCCACTAATTAATTAACGTAGGGCAAATAAATCAAACTCGCTATCGCGGCTTGCAATTGCAACCACTCGTCCCCGTCTTGCTTCATCTGTCGATCGAAAAACATATCGAAAAAATTAAGAAAAAATTAAGAAATTAATTAAAATTAAATCGCGACTGCGAAAAAATATATATATATATATATATATATATATATATATATATATATATATATACCTGTAACGAATCACCAAAGAATAGATCGTTATTACGTTGTTGATGATGATCGGCTTCGTTATTCGTCTTTTGCATCGGCATCTCATTTTCGCACGAACCGTTGTTTCGTGCGAATCTGCCCCGAACCCGAACTCTCCTATCCGCTAGGGTTTTCCGACATGCATACTGCATATATATACGTAGTAAGTATTTTTGTAACAGTTGTCAGACACGATATATCTATTTGCGTCAGTAAAAACGTCGCTAGTTTTATAACGACACATTTTCGCTGCGTTAAAAGAACAACCTTAATTGTCTTGTTGAAGTTCCTTTGGTTTCTCTTCTTCAAATACCGCAAAATCCGATCTTTCCGCTCCTCGACGGTGTACTTCCCGACTCTCGACCCCGAATCCTCTACCGCCGCCGCTTGTTTCGCTTCCTTTCCCTGTCCAAACCAACATTTACCGAATTTCTATGAAAATTCAGACTGACCACTTAATCAACTGTCTTAAAACTTTCGGATAATAAATAAATGCATAATTAAGCATATATACTTCAATAATATATCATGTCACCATAGTTTAAAAAATTTAAAAAATTTAAAAAATTTAAAAACATATAGATTATGTGTACATAACGTACGTATTGATCGATAGGGTTGTAATGATCGAAATCGTAGCAACAGTCGGACCGAAAATCGCAACCCCGATTATTGCCACCGATGTTTGCCGGTTTTTCTACGTGATTGGTGGAGTTTGAATCCGGCAATGCGGGTACGGCCACATCGGACGAAATAATCCCGAGTCGCTCGGGGTAGTTCGAGAGAGGGACACTTTGATGAAACTCGTGATTCAAGAAGAAGAAGGTTTCATCTTCTTCGTTGGAGTAGTTGCAGAAGGTGGTGGATTGAGCTTCCATGGCGGAAAGTATAAGTGGAAAGGTTGGTTTGGTTTCTAAGTGAGTGTGTTGCTTACTTTAGTTTATAAAAGGGTAGAGTATATATATATATATATATATATATATATATATATATATATATATATATATATATATATATATATATATATTGAGGTAGCTTTTGAACAAAGTTAAGAAACTAAAACCAGTCATAATTATAGACTAGGTTACTATTCGCTATTTCAGATTTAAAAAGTTGATATTATATATTTTAATTATCGGATTTGTTGCTTATTCGACTGAATTTGATGTTATAAGTAATAAAAATATGTTGTTTTTCATTTTTACGAAGTAATAAATTTATAACTCATGGTTGACGCTTATTTAATACTTAAAAATACGTTTTTGTTCCGTGAAAGAAAAAGAGTTGAAAGATCAACCAATCTGACAGTTGGACCACTGAATATCTACGTTTTAAATCTGAAATATCGATTGGCAACATAATCTATAATGAGATTATTTTTAGGTTCTTAACCCTAAAGATTAAACTTCGTCTTCATTTATTCTTCAACTAATATCTTTGATGAATTTTTAAGATGGTTAAATGGATTTAAAGTTTGAAATCTCAAGTTAAAATATTGCTACTCTAATGTATCCTACCTATAAAACAATCATTAACCGGGATTTCTTCTATTATCTTAAGATTTTAGGATAGTTGGTTTCACGACATGATTTTCGAACATATATGTTTCTCTTGATGGGTGCCTCTCATGCATACCTATAAAATCATTATCCAAGAGTTTCACCTAGCACTCTAATGTTTCATAATCATTGGTCTCACAACATAGTACTAGAGCGCGTATATTCGATCTCGTGACAACTCTTTAAATGTTTCATACATATAAAATCATCAGGTTTTCACCTAACAGCTTAAGGTTCTATAACAATTAGTTTTAATTATACATGTATAAATATATCTCCACAATGACAAACTGTACCTCAAATTAATCAAAACGTTTTACGTGATGAGTCTTCAAAGTGTTCCGATCCACACGGAAGACGAAATGTTGAAATATAATAAAGATTATACCGCACAAGACTTACAAGTCCGAACTTTTTAAACAAATTTGTTTCCGATCCTCATATAAAGTGTAGAGTGTTGAAATATAAAAATTAAACCGCACAACACTTATATATCCGAACTTTTAATAAAACAGTTGTAATCAAGTGATCTGTCTAAAATTTCACCGACTCAATAATGCATTGAGGTGTTGGCACGTGTCCCAAACAAAAAAAATGTTCCCAATATTTTAAACATTTATAGTAACTAAAACACACAGCATAAATGTGTTGAACCTCGTATTTGGTCAGGCACTACAGTAGTGTAGGGTTGTTCTCATCGAGATTTATATGTCCTTTTCTAGATTATATTCCAACATTATCTCTCTAATTCATTCCATAATCACACGTTCCCCCCATGTAACTAAATAAATAAAATATTTACATATATTTTTTTATGGTAGTAAAACCAAACCGTATGCATAATTTTATAGATTATATAAATTAGCTCTTTTAAAATATAAGTTACATGTTTTTGTAAGTGAAAATAAATACAAATTTATTAGTTCTTTGTCTTGTTTAATTAAGGTCCACCTTTTTTGACACTTTCTGATGCATTATTAAATAAATAAAAAAAAATCCATTTTTCTCTGTAAAATGATATGTAAATATCATTGTGGAAAATTATTTTTTAGTAACTCAATTATCGGTTATTAATTTTTTAGTATTTCTACTTTTTTACGACTTTTATATACTTAAAACTATCGGGAATGAGATTTTTCAATAATGCATAACTCGTTCGTACTAGCCTGAGCTCATGCTAAATATTATCACCTAGTATGAGAAACCATTTATAGCATGAGGCAAGTCGAACCTCTTAGCTCACATTGACCGATCAAAACTCTAGATCGGTCATAACTCAATTGGTCGAGCTAGACGACACTTCTTGATCACCCGAGTTCGTATTAGACATGTCTCGGATTGTATGATCAGATTTAGTATGGGCACTGGTCAATGCGATCCCCCAACTAGGTTATAATCGAGTCGTGTATCATTAAATAATCACATTCTAATATAGTTAAAAAAAAAAAAAAACTACAAAACCAATGACGAATAGTTAAAGTACTAAAAATGTAATATTACAAATTCATAATTTATTTAAATTTTTAAAGATTCTTATGCCAATGTCAATTCATCATCATCATGTTAGAAAAAACCAATTTTCTTTTGAAAACCATAATCCAACCACCAAACGCATTCCTAAGAACCGGGATTGCCCAAAGTCGATCCAAAGGGTATAATCGTTGGTCATGTGATTTGAGTCGCGATCCGAACATTGATTAGCTAGAACTTAACTCTCTTTTTAATATTTTTTTTTTAATTTTAATTTTTTTTAATCTTCGTAGTTTGCACGCACACATACATGTTTAATGCGTAAGGACTTGTTTGGGATCGATTCTAAAGATCACTTCATGTCATTGCAGAAGATATATATGCAAGGTCTTTCCCAGAATGGAAAAGGAAGCAAAAGCAAAACCCTACGTAGACATAAATTAAATAACACTCGTGACACTTCATATTATATGTCTTTCCAAGCAATTTGGGAATATGTCGAAAGCCGTACTAAAATAACCACGTGTATTTGGACAGGTGTCGATTGGGAATTAGTCTATTATAAAGTTGACTAGTCTTATTCTTATTTTGCATGAATGAAAGAAAAGAAAAAATAAAGAGAAATCTATTGGTTATAACTTTACGCACTTTTAAATCATGTAATATAGTGTACTAGTTCAGCACGTTATTCATTAATTAAAATGTTAAAAGTTTAAATAGTAATGAAATCCTGAAAATGAAAAAATATTCATGACTAGCATTTTACGTTTTTCTTACGAACTGATTTGGTGCTACTGGATATTAGTTATGGTGTGGAACAAATGTATTACGAATACTACCCTATTGATGACCCCTTATAAGACCACCCCGTGAAAAAAAAAAAAAAATTACGTGTCTATTAGTGATGTGGCGAATGCATAAAGCTGGTGTTCAGAGACCTGATGTGAGTGTAGCTTAATCTAAATGTGAATAACCGTGTTACAGATGTTACCATCCTAATATGACCTCCTAGGAGATTCACCCCGCAGAAAACCAGAAAAAAAAAAACACACTTTACGCGTTACTAGTGATGTGGCAAATGCAAAGCTGACGTGGCACCAATTATATAACGCTCTCTTAATCTTTATCGTGTTCATCTTCTTCGTCACGATCTTCAATTGTATAAAAACTTATAACATGATATATATATAATGTATGAATCATATAATCAACCCTTTGACAAATTAAGTAAAATTAATTCTTCAACAAACAGTTTTTTTATGATTTAAAAAGAAGGCAAAAAAGTATGATAGATAAAGATAATTAAAAGAGGTGCAAGATGATAAGATGATTAACGGAAATAGTAGAAGATGTCATTTCATTGCAATATTATTTATATAATCACTATTATATAGTCCATTGCTATAATTTTGTGTAGTGATATATGCAAACTAGACCTATATATATATGTAGCTTGATCATGTTAATTCAAACCTAAACCCTAAAACCAAACCCTAAAACCGATCAAAGTTTGGTCAAAATTGTTGTGATTCCACAATATATAATTGAAATGGGGTTTCATTATTATTAGTAACATATACAAATATATTCTAAGCGAAAGCAGTAAAAAAAGTTATGTAAGGAACAGAATAGTGGTTGTACGATGGAACAAAGCCATGTGTGTCGCATAGAGATTCTTTGGCTATGTGTGAATAGCTAGGTCAGCTCTTTTGAGGTATATATATTTATACAGTTTACAAATAGCTTTATTTTCCCAAACGATATAGGAATAGTATTTCACATTTAATTCTCTTTTTAACCTTCATAATTTTCATCTATTTTTGAAATAATAATAATAATGAATAAACTACCGGCATGCAATAAATAATTTCAAATCTATATATATGATCCATGTCTATTACACAAAAAATTCAAATATTACATAGCAAGAAATCGTTACCATCAACAGTCGGTAATCTAATTGTTAAGAGCGTTTATTCTTATGTACGTGGTTTGGTTCCGAAATCTCAAGTTCGAACCTCTTCGAGAACTTACCTCGCAGTGACCTGATTAAAATATGAGATTCGACCCGCATATTGCGTTAGGCATAAGAGGAAGCGAGTAGAGCTGGGCTTATCCGATAGACCTCTTGACTATAGTCGGTTTCTAATGTACTGGATATGTTAACGGGGCTACTGGATGTGCTGCTTGTTCACTAAGTCTCGCCGAAAAAACTCCGGACCGTGAGCACGAAAACCCAAAAATTACGCAACGTGAGCTTAACGGGTCGGTATCTTAACTATACTAAGAAAACATTACCTAGCAAGACGTAATTACGCCAAAGTGGTGGTCTTTTGGTTAAGACTGTTTACTCTCATGTGGTTTGGGTTTGAAGTCTCAGGTTTAAAATCACTTTGGGCGTCCCCTTGCGATGACCTGATTAAAAGATCAGGTCCTCTTAGACCCACATAACGCTTCATACATAAGAGGAGGATGCTGGTGTAGCTGCGCTGATGGGTGTCTGTGGATGCATTGGTTCGTTGTTCACCGAGTCGTATCGGGAAAACCTCAAATGTTAGCAGTAGAGCCTGAATATTATGTAACAAGAGCTTAATGAGCTGGCATCTTGACTATACTAGGCTGTTGGTGGTCTTACGTTGATAAAGTCAGTACATACGTTAATTGTTCATTAATTAAAAACTGATATTTTTTTAGGCTGTAAGTAGAATAGAGCGAACATTACACGACGATATAAGTTTATAGTATCTAATTTCTTTTATTTCAAAAAAGGAAGTTGTTGCTCAGTCATCACATCAGTCAAACAATGTACATATATAGAATATAACGCGGGTGAAGGAAAATGCATCTTTACGTATAACTTCGTGCTTAAGAAAACGGCTAATAATTTCCTACCACCTAATATAGTGTTGGAAATATATATCATGAAATATTTCATAAGGACCATGCAAAAAAAAAAAAAAAACCCTAATTAGTCATAAAGTGCAAAATGAAAAAGCAACATAATTAAGTATAGTTTGAATAGGAAATGGAATCTGTTCCTTAAAATCATGTCAAGTTCTTTTAGATAAGGAAAGAGAAGATAAAGAGAAGGTGCCGTAGAAACAAAAGCAATAGTGCATGTGCTGTAAATATATTTGTTCTCTCGTGTGATATCTTCGTACATCAAACTATTATAAGTATATATAATATAATATATATGACAGAAAAAAAAAACATTATAACGGTTTAGTATTTCATTTTTTAATTAGAGATCTTATAAATTTGTAAATAAAAAATATTTATAATCAGTAATTTACTTTTATAACGTCTATAAGGTGATAAGCTATAGTGCAAACGTGAATTATTATACTAATTTCACACTTAATTTTCACTCGTGCCGGTTATATAAAGAGAAAAGTGCTGATTATGAATATTTTCTTATTGGATTCGAATCTTAACCTCTTAGCTAAAAGACGACGTGCTGAACCACTAAACTATATTACACGATTCATATATATTAGTTAACTTTTCAAGAACATATGTATATAATCAAAACCATTTTTTTTTTAAATAAAAAGCTCTTTTATGTACCAAAATAATGATTACGAAAACCGGTCTTCCTAAGCTCGTTGTCCTTAGTCCAAGGAAAAAAATAGTTTATATTAAACTTAATTAGTATATTTCTTCTTTGTGAATGAGAAATGAGTAGATAAATTATTAGTTGACTCAAAACTATCACGTGATAATGATGTTATATCTCTCATTACAGTAATTTTATACCCGTCTTTATAATTTGTTACTTTTCTCTCTCCTACATTTTTATATATTATGTTTGAGTTGAGAGATATCGCAACATTATCCCGTGGTTAGCACCGACGCAACTAAAGGGTGTTGCTACAAACTGTGAAATTTCCTGTGAAATTTCTATAGAAAGTGCTATAGGGTCCCACCAAGCACCAATACATTTGTTCATTTACTTTCTCTTACTTACTTTCTATTGAAATTTCACAAGAATTTTCACATGTATGATTTATTTGACATTAAGTATATATATGTTTTTTTGACATTAAGTATAAATGATTAGTGATCATATGACTAATGGTCGGGTTACGATCCAACAACTTCATGTTCTTGCATGCATGGTGACAGCAACTGGTTGGATATGCATCTGCAACTTAGATACACAAGATCACAACGTCCGTACAATTTTAAGTGCAGAAAATATTCCTTCATTGATCTCACTTTCTCTTTTTCCACAGCTAGCTAGTCAACACTTTACCCCCTTACGGACTAGACTGACTAGGTGTGTCAACAAGTCACACGTATCCGCCGAACTGTGGGCGTGGGGATCCGCCACGCCAAATTTGGATACGGTGAATATAAAGTTTTGGGTTTAGGATTGACGATAATAGATTATGTACCTCTTAGGGCGACCAACCGGGCACCGCCCCGCGAGGTATAAGAAATGGGTACGGGCCGACTCTGTCGACCCGCGGGGAGTGTTCGGGGCTGACGATATCTGCCCGCCCCGCCCTATTGACCCAGGGATATCCTTATGTGATTGAGGCTTAATATAGGCATGTAAGAGCATCCACAGTGGTATTACGTAAAGATTACGTAAACGTGGGTCCTACATGTTTATTTAAGTAAAACAACAAAAACTATCTACAGTGGTTTTACATAGCATTCCTTAAAGATGGGACCCACACGTAAATTTATGTTTTTACATAAAGCATTCCTTAAATTTAAGTAATACACTATGTATTACGTAACCAATCTTTTATTATAAATTAATTCATTTTATAATTAATGTTAATATCTTATTGGTGGTTGTTGAAAAATTTAATAATAAAATATATATAAGGAATATGTTTAAGTAATACGATTGCAGAGAAAATATTTTTTACGTGTGTCTTAAATTTACGTATTACTTAAAGTGTACATAAATGTCTACGTGGCAACTTTAAATAATACAATTTATGTAAAACCATTGTGGATGCTCAAACAAGTATAATACGAGTGTTGCCTCGTAAAATCACCCATAAAAAAAAAAATCTAGTATCCATATAAAACGAGCTTTAAAAAAATGGTATATATTTGTGGTTTATACGGCCCAAATAAATAGTGAGCCCAGCCCAAACCTAAAATAATATAATACCAGCCCAATCTTTGAAAGCCTAGGCCTAAAACAAATGAGTCACCCAGAACTTTATTTCCCCTTCCCATCAATCGTAATTTACCTAACATAAACTTCACCGGGGCATCGCCGGAAAGGAGGCTTCTCTCTGGCCGGAAGATTTACAATGTCTGTAATGATAGAGACGAGCTTAGGCGAGATAGTCGTCGATTTGCATACGGACAAGTGTCCTCTGACATGCAAGAACTTTCTAAAGCTCTGCAAGTACGTTTTTACTCTCTGTTCATATTTGCGATTAGGTTTTCAATTAGGTTACAGCTTACAGAAAATTTGACCTCTGTTATTGGAGAATCAGCTTCGGATTTCACTAGCTTTAACTGATACTTTGCTTTTGGACGGAATTAAGGAATCGTTTATCTTAGTTAGTTTTCTCAGTGCAATCAGAAGAATGGTGCTGGTGCATAAATCTATTTAGCATCTTCTCTCTAAAGCTTATATTTGGTCTGGCAATGTGAATGATATACATGTTTCTTTGTGGCTCAAACAATTCAGTAGGGGTTAAGGAAGATATATTGTTAAAAAGTTTTTGTGTCTAGATGTATGAAGAGAATAGCACTTTCCCAGTGTTGGGATTTTAGACTTAGTTTTGGAGTTCAATCAGTTTCGGTTTGGATTATCGTCAATACTTGTTGCCTACTAAGATGTAGATATGATAATTGTATTATACTGTGTAAACTCTTGAACTTAATTTTCATGTTGCTGGGTTTGATGTGTTTTATGCAGGATCAAGTACTACAATGGCTGTCTATTTCACACTGTCCAGCCAAATTTTACAGCACAGACAGGTGATCCTACTGGAACAGGCAATGGCGGTGATTCAATTTACAAGTGAGTCGCTTTCGTTCGGTTGGGTAGATTTAATATTAGATGGGTCACAATTAGTTTAACTAGTCAAATCATTTGAGTTCGTGTACTTAGAAATCATTCATTTCATTTAAAGATAAAATAGCTTGGCATAAGTTCCTCATCAATCCCTTCATAGTGTTACAATGTAGCTATATATTCTCATGCTGTTAATAATTAATATTCATGTATTGATGTTCCTTGACTTATTAATTTCAGGTTCCTCTATGGTGATCAAGCTCGTTTTTTTATGGATGAGATTCATCTTGATCTTAAACATTCTAAGAAGGGCACTATTGCCATGGCAAGTGCAGGAGAGAATCTTAATGCTTCTCAGGTTATTGTGAACTTCTCTGTATTCAATATATAATGTCATTGTCGGATTTTTTTTATTTAGTATGTGAGAAACAAAAATACGTATTTCCTTCTACTCCTTAATGTAACTCTGAGTCTTTTGCTTCAGTTCTATTTCACATTGCGGGACGACTTAGACTATCTCGATGGCAAGCACACGGTAAGTTTCTTAATCCTTCAGCTTGTTTATTTGATCTGCTATCAATAATTCACACATGAGAATGACTTTTGCAAAATAGTTGAATTTTCTGGCTACTAATAAGTATTTTCCTCACCTAGATTTCTTTAGACCGTAAGTTTCTTTGGGATGGCGTGTGTAAACTAACAAGCTAGTCTTTCTTTATGAGGAAATACTCGTCTTCTCTTTCTAAATGCCTATTTGAGCTCTATTATTATTGGCTGGTGATCGAATCATAAATGATCCATTTTGTATGTAACTGCTTTTGGTTATTGTAGTTATATAACTTATATTGCAGCATTAGAACATGAATTTAGTTGTAAATGGTTACCCAGTCTTAAAATATACATTATTTCCACACTGGGGCCGTGATCTCAAAAGAGGTCATCTCTGGCACGACTACTTATATTAATTTTGCTCGTCTCCGCTTGCATGTAATAAGAATTCTTTAGCATGTTTGGCCTTCTTAGCCCAAGTTATCATACAGTTGGTTTATTTACGATCATTTTCAGGTATTCGGAGAGGTTGCTGAAGCTGAAGGGCTTGAAACTTTAACTAGGATAAATGAAGCCTTTGTTGATGGCAAGGGAAGACCCCTTAAGAATATAAGGTTTGTTTCATCCACTTTTCCATTCATTTTAGAGTGCTTTCATTCTGTTTGGAAGGCTGACTAGGCATTTACTTGCTACACCTAAACAAGTAAATGTCTTCAAGTGTAAACAAGTCAATAACCTATAAACTAGTGTTCAGTATAGTTTCATGCTAATTAGAATATTAAGCGGGAAAAAAACTATAGATGACTTGTAGGCTGTAGCAATCATACTCGGGTTAACGCTTTTCGATGCTTATTGCTTTAGTGATATTTAGCGATCCATTTTGATTTTCTTGACCTTTTTTTTCTTATATATATTTGGACAGAATAAAGCACACATATATACTGGATGATCCTTTTGAGGACCCTTCGCAGCTGGCTGAAATGATACCCGGTGCTTCCCCTGAAGGAAAACCGAAAGATGAGGTTAGCCTATCATTCAGGCTTTTCTATGAATAAATATGAATTGCTTAATAATTAAAATGACACTGAATATTCTGTATATCTATTTGCTCGAACTTCACTTTCTAGAACGGAGAAGTAATTACAGCTTTATGACATCGTTTTTCTATTGCATGTAGGTCGATGATGAGGTGCGTCTTGAAGACGATTGGGTTCCTTTGGATGAGCAATTGGGACCAGCTGAACTCGTGGAGGCTATGAGAGCCAAGGATGCACATTCTAGTGCAGTTGTGCTTGAGAGTGTAAGCAAGTTACATACATTCTTTACGGATTTAGTACCTAAACAGTCTCAAGTATTATAGACTATGTTGCGATTTGATGTCTCAACTTTTTTTGTTGATATTTGATGTCTGAAGCATTATATTTCTTGATTTCCACTTTTTCCTCTGAACAAAAACATATTTTTTAAGCATCAAAGAAAACTAAACCATGAGTAATAAATCTGATTTTGGAAAAGTAGAGAGCAACATGTTTTTGTTCAGATGGAAAAAGCGGAAAACAATAAATTTGACATCGAATATCAACAAACAAAAAAAAGCTGAGATGCCAAATCGCAACATGACATATACTTGTGACTGTGTTTAGGTACTAAACCCTTCTTTACCACATATGCAATGTCCCATTTTTATTCTTTTACCTTTAACAAGTGTGCTGTTATATCCATCACAGATAGGTGACATTCCTGAGGCTGACGTAAGGCCTCCGGACAACGTACTCTTCGTCTGTAAACTAAATCCTGTTACTGAAGTAAGTGCTTTTCTCCTTTTAGATGGCCGCCCTTTTGTTTAGGTCGGTGATACTTGGGTTTTACAGTTACGTGTAAGTGTCTAACCTATATTTACACGCAGGATGAGGATTTGCATACGATATTTTCAAGATTTGGAACAGTAGTCGCGTGAGTAACTGATTTCATTTTCATGATTTTTGGTTCCGTGATTTCATTTGTTTTTATTGTTCTCTAACTTGTTCGGGATTACAATGGCAGGGCCGACATTATTCGGGATTTCAAAACTGGAGATAGTTTATGCTATGCATTTATCGGTGAGTCCATTCTAAACCCTATCCAGTATCCATCGCCACTTGATTCGATCCGGGATCATAACACTATGCTCTTTCCATGCTCCATTTCACTTCATCGGGATTTGATTATTTAACATTACAAAACGAACTATAATGGTTACAATGTATTTATGTTGTTGATGACATATCTCTTGTTTCCATCTCCAGAGTTTGAAACTAAGGAATCTTGTGAACAAGCATACTTCAAGGTAAATGCTCAATACGACCTTTCACCATCTCCGATGTTTAATCGGAGTTCATATATTCATATTATTGAAGATACACGTAGAATAACCTCGATATTGTCAGCAAAAGATTCTGTTTATATATTTCCTACTCTGTTGCTGGTATACCTAACTCAGTTAGTTATGCGACTGATTCTCCGACTCGCTTCGTTTGGCAGATGGATAATGCGTTGATTGATGACCGGAGAATACACGTAGATTTCAGCCAAAGTGTTTCGAAACTGTGGTCCCAATACCGACGCAAGGATAATCAGGGCACCAAAGGTATTAACTATGAAGATTATATTTGCTTCCAATAACACAAGCATATACGAACTAAACTGATTCGTCATAGAAGACTTTACGAACATTGTTATTCAACTCGTTATCGTGTTTCGTCATAGGAAAAGGTTGCTTCAAATGCGGAGCTCCGGATCACATGGCAAGAGACTGCATCGGAGGACCCACCACCAACCAACCTGCAAAATACATCTTAAAAGAAGACAATGTTCATCGAGGCGGAGGAGACGACTCCAGGTTTCTTTCTAAACCCTAAACCTTAAATCCTAAACCCTAAACCTTAAATCCTAAACCCTAAACCATTCTGCTTTCACGTGCGTCTTTCAGACACTAAGTAAGAGTTTCGCTGTTAATGTAGGTACGATATGGTATTTGACGAGGATCATCGACCGGAAAGTCCAGCCCGAGGAAAGAGACATCACGGGGAACAAGACGATCGAGAAGATAAGCGTAAGATGAAGCGGCACAGTCCGGAAGATCATCGTCCAACCAAAGATCGAAGAAACACCGATCGGGATAAGTACCGGAAGAGCAGAGAGGATGAAGAAGAAGATAACAAGAGGAGTCGAGAAAGCCGTAAAGAAGAGCGAGACGGCCGGAGATACAAAGGCGATGACGGTAAAGATGATTACCGAAAGAGAGATGTGAAACCGAGAGACGGGAGATTTGACGGTGAAGAAAGAGGAGGAAATCGAGAATACGATAAGAAGAGAGGAGATGATTATTACAGGGAGGATCGGAGAAGCTCGAGAGATTCGAAGAATCATAGTCGTGATCGCGATAGAAAGTATCGGGATGATCGTGATCGTGATAGAAAGCATCGGGATGATCGTGATCGATAATCGGAGTAATATAACTGATTACTGCAGTAAAAACTGATCTCTTAGACTATTTGCTAAGTTGTATAAGAATTTTTTGCTTTGGGGATGTGGTTTTAGGGTGAAAGTTGTGTCTGTTCGTGTCAGAGAGTTAGTTAAACACTGTAATATTATGGGGACATGAAAAAACAGTTCTGTTACGGCTCGTGTTTTCGAGTTAGAAATTGCCACCCTATATGATTTTAACTATTTAAAGTAACATCAACTTGAGTGGTAAAATTCCCAGTTGGGATAACACTAGGACTTGATTGCTTTATCCTTGCAAGTTTGAGGACTAAATTGCCACCTTGTAAGAGATCAATGAATTAACTTAATTTGTGGTGGCAAAACTAAATAATTTAATTAATTAATTTTTTTGCCCAAATAATTAATTAATTAAAAAGAGAAGTGAAAAGGTCACGGAACTGTACTGTAACGGACCACGGATCAAAACAATATCGTCCGTACGTCCGTTAATTGCGGTAATAACTATTTTCAATTTTGTCGCTTTCCAACGGCCCCATTTTTAATCATGTCCACTTCATTTTAATCCACATAATAAATAAATAATAAATAAACAATTTAATGATAATTAATAACTTTAATACCACCTGTTAATCTGTCCCCCACCACCGGTTAACATAATTTTTCATTTATATATATCGTTCAAACGTGACAACCAATATCGCACTATATTAAATACATATTAAACTCAGATCGTATATATTTCTTTATATTTATAATATAATATATGCTTGGCCAAGAAAAAAAAGAATATTGATTAACATAATGATTGTTATTGAGAATCGAACAGACTGTACGAAATCCCTTTTCCATGACTATTTCGTTTCATTTTTTCAGAGTGAGTTGGATCATTTTCATTGTGTGACAATAAAAAACTAAGCATTTATTTAAATGTAAATAAACTAAAAATGGTATGAGTTATAATAATAATAAAAAAAACTTTTACATTTTTTAATAATAAAAACATATGTATATGTTTATTTTTATATGATTTTGGTAAAATATGTTACATTTTGTATACTTTTGGTACATCCGTTAGTCAACTGTTAAGTTTTGATTATTCAATACTTTTATTTTGTTCAATTTAATCCTCAAAATTATATATATTTAACTTTTAATTTTTGCAATTTAGTCCCAAAAAAAATTAAAATTGGACCTTACGGTTCAATTGACCTAACCATATTGCGACCCATAGCTGGATCGGACAACGACTAGGGTCGCCGGACCAGTCTACAAAAATGCAAACATACGATACCAAAAACCTAAAAAAATAAACATACTATATTAAAATCCAACTTTGCTTAAACATATATCACCAAAAAGACGTTTTAATCCTAAAAACTTATTATTATTTTTTTTTCCGAAAAGTAATATAAACTTAATTAAAAAGAAAAATTTGGAGTAAAAAAAAAAGAATCATTTGGATAAATTGTACCAGCCAAGTACGCCTACCTGTACCTCCCACCTTCTCTCTTCATCACCTTTCTGTGTTTTCCCCTTCTTATAATATAATATATACATATACATATATAATATATATACATATATATACACTCTTCTCCTTCTTCAACACCATCACTTTCTCCTCTTTCAAAATAGATAACATGAAGAAGCTACTCCGGCGACTATCCAAAGTGGGCGACTCCTCCACCTACAACCTCCTCAGCTCCGACTCCGACGCCGCCGCCCGCCGTCCCCGCCGCGCCGAGTCCTTCCGCGCCACGATCCGCCGATCCACGGCCTTCCCCGACCTCCCTCAGGGCCACGTCCCGGTCTACGTCGGCGACGACAAGGAGCGGTTCGTCGTCAGCGCGGAGCTGCTCAACCACCCGGTGATCGCCGGCCTTCTGAACCGGTCGGCGGCGGAGTACGGGTACGACCAGAAGGGCGCACTCAGGATCCCCTGCCACGTCATCGTCTTCGAGAGGGTTCTGGAAGCTCTGAAGCTCGGCGATGAGGACGCGGGTGACGTCGACGAACTCGTCGCCGGCTTGTCAGTTGACGATTCGTGTTTCTGAAAGTACGGTTAATTAGCAGTAGGATTGTTTTTTCTGCTGAGTGAAAATGGCAGTGAAGAATGTGATGAATTAGAGAGATGAAGATCTTTATATATATATATGATTTTCTATGTATATGTAGAGATCGTTTTGCTGATCTTTGTGTAAATACACTAGTAGTTTTTTACCTTCTTGATGAAGAAGATGAAGAATAATATATCCAAAAATGGATGCATTTAGTGTTGGATCTGAAAAAAAAATGTTACTATATTTGCTCAATTCATAGAATTAAGTATATAATCATGTAATATTATGTAATATTATATAGTGATTCAGCACATCACTTTTCAAATAAGAGATTAGAGTTTAAATTCAGCTGATTATTTGGGATGAAAAATATTAACGACCAGCATTATCCATTACGTGCAGATTCGATGCGAATATGAATTAATCTTGGTGTCAATGCAATATGCAAGTAGAGATTAGTCTATATGTGTGATATGTATGTTATATATAATGTGTTTCTAATGGTCTCAAGATAATTCACGGAAAAAATAATATATAATATTTAACTATATAATATAGTTTATATAGTGTAATTGTTCATTACATACCATGATAAAGAAATTATTAATCAAATCTTGTTAATTTTCAAATATACATCATTAACGTAGCCCATTAACGTAGCCTGCCAGCATTCTAATATAGTTAAGAAGACAGTTCGTTAAACCCATTATTAGTTGTCTCCTTATATGCCCGATGCAGTATATGTAATGGCTCCGTCAACGTACCCCTACCAGCAGCCTAGTACAGTCAATAAGCCTGCCCGTTAAGCTAATTTCTAATCGTCTCCTCATATGTATGACATGGTATGTGAGACATGCAATACATGTTTTTTAAACATGTCACCACGATGTGACACTCCTGAAAAATTTCGATTCTGAAACTTCGGGATCAAACCATACTGTTTAAACGTTATTAACCACTAGATCACCATGAAAACCGCAATTAAGAAAATAGCATAGTCACTAATTATGGTAGAAGAATCTAGCTAGCTAGCTATGGCTTGAAATAAGATGCGCTGCCCCAAAAGAGACAACTAGGAATTCGACAATATTATAGACATACATAAACCTAGAGACACATTCTCTGTGTCAGCTACAGCTATGTTTATGTCACAAATAAGATTCTCTTATATATATATATATATATATATATATATATATATATATATATATATATATATATATATATATATATATAGAAAATGTAATGTTCTACTTCTGAGTGACTGTATTCGCTATTTTGATTGAATTTATTTTTTTAATTCTCAGACTTAATAATAAAAAAAATATGGGTCTCGAGTAGTGTATCTCTTATTAATATAAAATTGAAAAGTAGATATATCACAAACATAAACTAGATAGTAGATACTAAATAATAAAGCACCTTTGATTAATGTTTGCATAAATTTAATGGAGGTATAATTAAGAGGGAGCGAGTATAATTGAATTTAATGGGTCAGTATCTTAATTATACTAGACTGCTGATATGGTAACGCTAATGTGATCAATGCATCTAAATCAAGATGAGAAAATCTCAAACTATAAATAAAAAAAAGTTTAACAGTAAACATTACGTAACATAATAAATTTAATTAGTATATATACCTATACAATAATTTAATATCCTTTAAAGGATATTATAGTGTTACACTGCTCCAGTTAGTGCCGCCTCCTCACTTGCATTAATTAAAATCCTCTATTTTCTCATCATCTTCTTTCTAATCATAGTGGAACACTTGACTTGAGTATATAATACATAATCAATAATATAGATTACAGAATCAAATCTTAGGCGAATCTCATAATAATAATATAGTAATAAGTAGAGATTGATCCATATATATAATATATATATATATAATAATAGGTTAAGAACACAATAGGGGTCTGAATGTTTGTCCATGTTGCTAAAAGGGATCTGAATTGAAAAATGGTATTATTAAGGGCCTGAATTTTGAGTTATGTTTATATGAGAGGTCTCCGTCTATTTTTTTCTGTTAAAAGCAGTGTTATCAGAACCGGACCGGACCGGACACCGAACCGGCGAGGGTGCCGGTTCCCGATTCACCGGTCCGAACCCGGTTCGACCGATTTCTACCTATCTTAGTAATTATTACCGAATACTGACAAGTGAGTGTGACAACCCTATTCTATTCATCTCAGATCTCACTCTATTTCTCTATCTCACCACTCTCTCTCCTCCTTCCTCCATCTTCCCGCTCCTCACCGGCCACTACCCTCCCCCTCCCCCTCTTCCTCCCCACCTCACCGCCCTCCCCCCTTCCCCTCTCTCTCTCGCCGCCCTCCTCCCTCCTTCTTCTCTGCTTCCTGCTACTCACCGGCCACCGCCCTCCCCTCTCTCTCTCTATCTCCCCCTCCTCCTCCCCACCTCACCGGCCACCACCCTCTCTCTCTTTCTCTGTCCTTCATTTGCATCTGCATCTCGCCGCCCTCCCTCCTCCGGCAGCGGCAGTGAATCAGGTCCAATGTATATTAGCGATTAGGGTTGATTTGCTCAATTTGATTTAATATTTTCAGGTTTTTTTTTTTTAACTGGATAACATTGACCCGGTGAACCGGCGGACCGTCCGGTTCACTAGAAACCGGACGGTTCATGAAAAAACCGGCAGTTGAACCGGGTTCGCTTACATCCTCCGGAATTGCTCGAACCGGACCGTTGGAGGCAACGGTTCCGGTTCGAACCCGGTCGGACCACCGGTCCGGTCCGGTTCTGATAACACTGGTTAAAAGTGACAGAAAGTGGTCACATGCTTGGCATGTGACCGAAAATAAACTGAAAATCCGAAAATGCCCTTTGACCAAAGTGTGTCCCTCACATGTTTGACCTAAAAAGACGAAAATATCCTTTAAAACACCACAGCTCCGGTGACCACCACCCCTGCTCCGGCGACCCTAACCCCCCTCCGGCGACCCAAAATAGCTCCGATCAGAGCTTTTTTGGGTCACCGGAGGGGGGGATTGGGTCGCCGGAGCTGGGGTGGTGGTCGCCGGAGCTGGGTGGTGGCTGGAGCCGTGGTGGCCTTAAGGGCATAATTAGTGTGCAGGGGTATTTTAGACATTTCACATTTCATTAATTAAACTGATAAATTATATAATAATTGCAAAAGGGTAATTCTGTCTTTTCACGTGGTTCAGTTACATTTAACAGAAAATTTGGACGGAAAACCGAAAAAACACAAAACTCAAAATTCAGGCCCTTAATAATACCATTTTTCAATTCAGACCCCTTTTGACAAGATAAGCAAACATTCAGAACCCTATTGTGTTCTTAACGCACACAAGTCTAAACAAACAGTTTGAGCAAATATCTAATTATAAATGGAAACCACCAATTATGGTGGTCTAGTATAGTTAAGAATGTTTACTCATATGTCATTTTATTTTGAAGTCCCGGGTTTGAAATCCACATAGAGTCTCATTGCGGATATAATTAAAATATTAGGTCATATTAGGTCTCACTTGACAAATATACAACGTCAGATATAAAAGCATGTGAGTAGAACTGAGATTAACGATTCAAGCTCTTCAGTATACTAACTTGTTAGTGGGGATATGTTACCATGGTCAATGCATGCTCTGATTATTCATTAAGTTTGGTCGGAAAAAACCTCAGAAAGTGAGTATGAAAACTCAAACATTACGCAACGGGATAAGTTATGTTCGCTACTATACTAGCTTATTCTTAAAAAATAATAATTAAACAGTCAACCAATACATTTAATTATATATATAAGTACCATATATACATGAAGAATGCTCTTATATATATTGTAATCTATACATTTAGATACTGATATTATATATATATATATATATATATATATATATATATATATTAAGTAGTGTAATAATGCACTAATATATATGTGGATTGTGAGGTCAGGTATCTGTAATGAGCTGGTAGTCGAGAGATAACAAGCTACGGAATCTCACAATTCCATATATATATATATATATTATAAAATAAAGATAGTCTACGATTATATATATATATATATATATATATATATATATATATATATATATATATATATATATATCATTATCACCTATCTGAGGAAAGGCACATGCATGACGCAGTCTACTTTTGCTATTAATGGTGGATTTCAGCCTTCAATTATTCATACTATATATATATTTATAGTAATGAACACACATACTAAATATAAATAATTTGCTAGTTTTTTTTTTTCAATATTTAAAATATTTCAGATTCATATGCATTAAGTTTGCTAGATGCTAGCTCTATTAAAAAAATTCATATATTTTAAACAGAATAAATTACGTTTCCAACACGTGATGAAAAGAATAGTAAACCCATACGAAAGACAATAGTAAATTTTTATTCCAGCTATCAATTTGTTCAAATACTTAACCATTACTTTGTAATTTGTTGTTATTTATTAATATTAAAAAAAGGAAGAAATTTCAGACAATTTACTAATAAAAGCACAATTAGTGTTTGTTTTGTTTCCGTACAACAAGAACATGTGAAGTGAACATGCTTTTCTGGTTCTTGAAAGGTAGCCAAGGCCAACTGTATTAACTGCTTTTTAAATTTGATTTGATTTATTATTTTATTTACTTGCTTATCTCTACTTTTCCCTTCTAAAATATCGAGATATAAATATATATATATATTAATTATTTTTAATAATTATAATAATATATAAGTAGCAGTGATGGTCCATGCCTAGTCAAAGTATACAACAATACATAACTGTAACTATATTTGCGAGTATCTCTTACAAATTAAGATTTATATATATATATATATATTTTCCTTTGGCAAAAAAATAACATTTTTTTATCCTTATTTCAAACAAATATTGTATTAGGTGCGTTAATGGGTTTTGTCATTCATACTGGGCTTTCTTTAAGGCCCACAGTACAAATTGATTTGATTGGGCCCAGAATCTTTTTTGGGCCTAGAATCCAATTTCCAACTCATCAGCGTGTAAGAGATTACAGAATTGTGTGCACCGGGTCGATGAATAACTCCCCTCGAAATAAATAATATTAGTCGTTTTGGTATCGTTTTGATATTAGTTGGTATACACCGGGTGCATGCAAAAAACGTCTCCTTCATAGTTTTTGTCTTTATTTTCAGTTTGTATCGAAGTTGTGTGTACCACAAAAAAGTCTTTAAAAAATGATTTTCTTTAGAGAAACCCTTACATTCCAATACCCCAAACTTTATTAACAACCTCAAAAGCTTATTTGAACAAACTAGAAAACATTTGCTAAGGTTGCTGCATGACAATTGACAATGAAATAAATACATTATCAGAATTCCCAGATCTAGCGACGAAACTATTTCCGTCGCTAAAAGTAAAAACTTAAACGGTAAAATAACTTCCGTCGCTAAATCGGGTATTTCCAATAACCACAGTAAAGATTATTCACTTTTGTTGAGCTTGTAGCTTCTTGAGTCTTCCCAAGAAAAACTCGTAGATCTTCTCCTGGTCAGGCAGAGACTCTGATACGCTTTTGCGAAGAGAACACCTCTGGCACCATTCGATTAGCTTTGGAAACGGCTCTGGAATGTTTACGTCGCCCATCTTCTCAAGCACATAAAACCAACTGTAGAACGGAATCATCGCAATATCAACGAACCCGAATGTTTCTCCTCCAAAGTACGTCTTGTCTCCGAGCTCGGCCTCTAGAATCTCAAAATAGTTTATCAGCTCTTTCGCTGCTTCTAGCTTCTCTTCCCCACTCATCATTGCCACTTTACGTAGAGTAGGAAACACCTGAAACATAATTATACGCATTAAAATTTAAACTGTAAAATCCTGATATAAATAAGAAACTCATACACTACAAGAAAACGAATTTTCTGCAATGATTAAATTGACTTGTCGTGACGCGAAAGTGTGTTCCCAAAAGAACTAGTGAAGCTTTTGCATACACATAAACCCACCGTCGCGAAAATATTGCGACGCTTCTCTACAACATCGTAAAATCCTTAAAATAAGCGACGCTTTCTTATGTTGGCATTGACTGCAAGTGATAGCAGCACTACTAAACGTCATTGTTAATAACTTTTTTGTTAAACCTCAGATTTACCCGACACTTGAAAGTGTCACATAAATGAAAATATAAGGAACATAAGAAACGACACTATTGTGAAGCATCTATGAATCCAAATATAGTTCTAAAACATCTACGACGCTTTCTCAAGCGTCGTAGATTACGAGAAGACCCTTAAACTTCATTTTCTTTTTATGATACTGACCTTCTGTTCGACATAGTTCGCCCAAAACCGAGCATGAGCCCGACCAGAAGGATCGGAAGGCAAGAGCGGGGCTTGGTGGGTCCACGCCTCGTCAATGTACTGGACGATAACGAGTGACTCGCAGTAGGGTTTTCCGTTATGGATCAGAACGGGGATTTTCTTCTCGCTCGGGTTCGACTCTAAAAGTAGGTTGCTTTTGATGCCGTTGCCGATGTCTTCTTCACGGGTTTCGAATTGCAATCCCTTCTCCCTCAAGGCGATCTTCACTCTCACTGCAAATGGACTTGGCCAGAAATCTAAGAGCACAAGTTCTGCCATTTTCTTTCTTTGTTTTCGAGTTTTGTTAGAAGAATGAGATATGTTTGATGATAGCCATGCAATGAGATGTGGTCTTATATAGAACATACAAAGCTTTACTTTTGTCGTTGTATCTTGTAGTATTATATATATATATATAATATAATAATAATAAATGAACATAGTAAGTAGCGAATAGCAATGTGTCCGCTAGCTGGTTACGTCATGGCTTAGCTAGGCAACGTTCATTTTTGCCCAAGGCAGCGTTTTTTAATTCAGAAAAAACTATTAGATTCCAATAATGAATATGGGTCCCCTGAGTTATTATTATTTATACAAACAAGAATCTAACAATATTGGCACTACGTGAAACGATTATTGGGTTATCTAAAAAACACTATTCACTGTGAGTTAGGGGTGAAATCGGATCGGATTTTTGCTTGTTTCGGTCGGGTACCTAAATTTTCGGTCCGGTTTTTTCCCTTAAAAAAATCCGACCAAAAAACCGTTTGAGTAAAAATAAACCGTCCATTGGTATTACGGTTTTTCAGTTCGGTTTTCGGTTTAAACCGAAAATCCAATATTAACAATTATCATTCAAAATTCTCTTTATTTTCATGGACAATATCATATCGAAATGATAAATAAGTTCCATTAATATAATTAAATAAATTATAAAATACAACTAGAAAAATTAATATTCATAAGTGACTCTTTTACAATTTATATTAATATAATTAATTAATTATATTAATTAATATCAACTAATATAATATATATTGTATATATTTAATTAGCATAACGGTTGGTTCGGTCTCCACGGTCCTCAAAGCTCAAAATCCGAACCGGACCGAAAACCGAATTAGAGTAAAAAAAATCCGACTAAAAACCAAACCGCATATTGCGGATTCGGTTTTTCGGTCCGGACCGGTTCGGTTTTTCACCGGTTTTTCGGACCGACCGGATATTGGTTTCACCCCTAACTATGACCTTGTTTTTCGTGCTTAGTGTCTGTTACGTCCTCTGGTATTTTTTTATACCGATTAGGAAACTAATCCAGATGATCGTATATCCACAACAACATATCTAGTATATTCATGGCATAATGTGATCTGTTGGAACTCTCACTAATGTTGTGTTGCTCCACTTGCGCGGTTCTCTATGGAAGTTGAATATCATGCACTTGCGGATGCTGCCGATGAGTCCGTCTGGATTCGCTTTCTTTTCCAAGAACTTGGAGTTGTCTTGGATTCATCACCAATTCTATATTGCGACAATGGTGGGGGGGGGGGGGGGGACCAAGTTAAGTGTGGATCCTGTTTTTCACTCCCACATGAAACACATTGCCATCGCTTATCACTTTGTTTGAGAATAAGTCCAGCAAGGCTCTGTCGGAGTTCTTCATGTACCAACAAATGATCACTTGCGTGCGTGCTGTCGTTTTTTTATTTGTTAAGTTATTCAATTGTACATGTTTATACGAGACATTTACGTAAAAATTAAAATAATTAACTTAATATTAATATTTAAGAATTAATACGTAAGTATTCATAAGTTTGTAATATATGATTGACAAACTCTAAAGTTAAATAATTTATTCAAGTTTTAAAATCTATTAAATTAGATTTTTTTCTCTAAAAATTACCTGACAGTTAAACTTAGTAACATAACTTTATCGTGCTATCGTGCGTGTCGTGTTGTGATACATAAACACGAACACGCCACAAAAATTATATAGTGTTAATCGTGTTATCGTTAATGCTTGCATGCATGCACACAATTTGTGCGTACGTGTTCCTGTCGTGCTATCGTGTTGTGTGAGAAATTACAAACTCTATTACTGAGTATACACCATACACCAATTTTCGAAAATTTTGAGCTGGTTAACCATACACCAATTGCATCCAAAAGCAGGAACACATAAATTATTCTGAAATGATTTTCTTTAAAGAAACCCTTACATTACAAGACCACAAACCTTATTAACAACCTCAAAGCTTATTTTTAACAAACTAGAAAACATTTGCTTAGGCTGCTTGAATGATAAGGAAATAAAAACATTATCGGAATTTCAAATTTAGTGACGAAACTATTTCTGTCGCTATAAGTAAAAACTTAGTCGACAAAAAACTTCCGTCGTTAAATTGGGTATTTCCAATAGTATCGAGAGTTCACTGTTGTTGAGCTTGTAGTTTCTTGAGTCTTGCCAGGAAGAACTCATAGACCTTTTTTTCGTCAGGCAGAGACTCTGATACGCTTTCACGAAGAGAACACCTTTTACACCATTCGCCTAGCTTTGGAAACAGCTTTGAAATGTTTATATTGCCCTTCATCTCAACTACATAAAACCAACTGTAGAATGGAATCGTCGCAATATCAACGAAACCGAATGTCTCTCCTCCAAAGTACGTCTTGTCTCCTAGTTCAGCCTCTAGAACCTCGAAATATTTGATCAGCTCTTTCACTGCTTCTTGCTGCTCTTCCCCACTCGTTGATGCCACCTTACGTAGTGTAGAAAACACCTGAAACATAATAATAGGGTCCCCATAATTAATAATATTAAACCCTGAAACCCTAATATAAACAAGAAACCCACACAGTACAAAAAAACTAACTTCCTATGACGTTAAAACTAACTTGCTGCAACGCAAAAAGGTGTTCCTATAAAACTAGTGAAGCTTATACTTACGCGAATAGATATGTTATTTCTAACCACCGTCACAAAAAATACCCCAATACTTTGCCACAATATCGTAAAACTCTTAAAGAAGACGATACTTTCTTGTATTGGCGGTGAATGCAAGTGGCAACACTACTAAACGTCACTGTTAATGCTTGAAAGTGTCAACGTAAATGAAAATGTAAAAATAGTACAAGAAGGAACGACGCAACTGCAAAACATCAACAAATTCAAATATAGTTCTAAAATATCTACGAGAAGTCACCAAAACTTCGTTTTCTTATAGTGACACTGACCTTCTGTTCGACATAGTTAGCCCAAAACCGAGCATGAGCCCAACCAGCAGGATCAGAAGGCAAGAACGGGGCTTGGTGGGTCCACGCCTCGTCAATATACTGGACGATAACGAGTGACTCGCAGTAGGGTTTTCCGTTATGGATCAAAACGGGGATCTTTTTCTCGAGCGGGTTCGACTCTAAGAGCAGGTTGCTCTTATTGCTTAGATCCTCCTGACGGGTTTCGAACTGTAGTCCTTTCTCTCTCAAGGCGATCTTCACTCTCATTGCAAATGGACTTGGCCAGAAATCTAAGAGCACAAGTTCTGCCATTTTTTTCTTTGGTTTTGAGTTTTTTTGTTAGAAGATTGAGTTTTCTAGATGTGTTTGATGATAACCATGCAATAAGATGTGGTCTTATATAGAACATATGCTTTAAGTTTTGTCAACTTATCTTGTAGTATAATAATGAACAGTTAATATAGTAGGTAGCAAATAGCAATATGTCCACTGGTTACGTCACGGCTTATGCAACAACGTTCATAATGAAGATTTTTTTTTTTTTTTTTGGTCTTAAAACAACAATATATTATAATAGGAAGATTGGTGAGTATAAAAAACAAGAATTTAAACTTACCCGTAGAATGCTTATCAATTAACAACAAATAGGAATGAAGCTGAGTATTATTATTAGGGTTAATAATCAAATTACTTCATGAATTTTGACTTAATTACAATTGTGCTATCCGATTTTTAATTTTTTGTTTAAATCGGCTATCCGAACTTATAATTTTTTTAAAAAATTACTGTATTTGTTGCAATTTCCGTCAAATTGGATAGAAAATATGTATGATAACGTCCGCTTGAGTTTTTTTCATGTATATACGAGATGGATTGTGATATGAATCGAAAGGATTATAGTGAAATATCTTCAATTGTGCGTTCAATTAAATGGCACCGTTGGAATTGAGTAGAGTGTCTAATTGAAGATAAGGGGTATTTTAGAAAAAGTGTAGCAGAAGTACCAATTATAGTCGTTTTAAAAACGCAAATCTAACCACCAAACAACTACTTAAAGGCTTAATTATCAAATTGCTAGTTATATTTGTGCCATCCGAATTATAATTTTTTACTTAAACCGGCTATCCGAACTTTTAATTTTTGAGAAAATTACTACATTTGTTGCAATTTCCATCAAATTTGATAGAAAATAAGCATTTTACGGCCACGTGACTTTTTTTTCATGTATACACAATATGGACTGTGATAGGAATCGAAAGGATTATAGTGAAAATACCTTCAAGTACGTTCAATTAAAGGGCACTGTTAAAATTGAGTAGATATTCAATTGAGTGTCCAATTGAAGATAATGGATGACGTTTATTTTTAGAAAAAGTGTAGACGGAAGTACCTGTTAGAGTCGTTACAACAACACAAAGCGCAATGGATCATTTTTTTTTTGCTCGTTAAGCGCAATGGATCATATGATAAACAAAAAAGCGCAATAAGTTGCCAACTGATATTTAAGCAATTGAACAAATTACTAATTATTTTTTCATAACGTGCCCAACATGTGAGCAACTCCGTTCAAGAAAGACAGAAATCCTGACTGAGCTAGCAAGAGTCACATTTGATAGGGTAATAACAAATAGGAAGGAAACTGGAGTTTTATTAATCAGAATGCAGCTCAGCTTTGATTCAGAGAAAGCACAATGTAAGATTCACTACTTAAGATATGTCAATACATAAAGATGTGATCTTTAACAGCGAATAGTATATATTCTCAGGCACCCAGAAGAAGATAACTAAATGGAAGACTGATTATGTACTCTACTCTCTGTTTTTCGGTCAAAAAGGCTATTGTTTGTTATATAACGAATCGATTCGGGTACCTACCTCGACGAAACTCCAAAAAACTCGACAAACCAACACTTCTGCAGAATCACAGATGATGATTGACTTGAAATTCTTCACCATGTTTATAACTCTCTCCCAGTTTCAACAATGTAACCCTCAGATGTCAATCATTACCAAGAGACTGTATATTACACTGAGAGCCCCACCAGATGCAAAATGTAAGGCTACTAAACTGCACAATTATGAAGATTAGTGTAAGAATCAATATGTAAATAGTAGTGTATATGAACTACATAACTAAAAGGGTTAAGAACCTAAAAACAGTTTTAACTATAGGCCATGTTGCTAATCGATGTTCCAAATTTAAAATGCTGATATTCAGTGTCTCAACTATCAGATATGTTGATTTCCACTTTTTTAGACTGAGTTTGGCTTTAAAATTGGCGTTTTAAGCAACAAAAACATGTTATTTTCCACTTTTCCAAAGTATCGGATATGTTGTTCATGGTTTAAGCTTTAAAAAACATATTTTTGTTCGGTCAATTTTAAGAGCAAATCTGATAATTGAGAAACGAATATCAACATTTTAAATCTGGGACAATGATTGACATGACCTATACATAGTTGTAATGTTTTTAGATTCTTAACCCTAAGTAAAAAGAATTTCAGGCATATTATGGTAATAGGAAAGCATTGCAATAGTTCTAAATCACTACCCTTTAATACAAGATCTTGGCAAGAGAATCACCTTCTCAGATTCCACAAAGAGATGAATGTATCCAGATGTTATCATTTTTCTTGCAAAAATGACCTGATATGATTGGTGAGTTCCTGTTTTAGGGACGCGGGCACTTGTGAGCGAAAAGATGATCTCGCACCCTCAATCATCTTCTGCCTGCAAATTGTTAGATGTTATAACAGATGAGTCGGGCTGCTTTTCAGGAATTACGAGTGAAGCACAAAATGAGAAATTAGAGCTGATGAATTCAATCTGAATTTGCAAACTAGAAGGAAGAGAAGCTTGGAATATTGAATAATTATCCAGAAAAGGAAAGATACCACACTTTATAAGTAGGACTAACACCGACTGCATCGTGTTCAATCACGATCCCAACTTTGGGTAGTACGAACAATAGAACTTTCTACTGTTACTTCAGATTTGCAACATGCAATCAAGAATGCAAGCATAATCCCTACACTATTACTTATTATGCAGGACAGACTTTGCCAGCGCTTGATTTATTTTATTTTTTCTCCTTTTGATTGGAAACCAATCATTTATACCTAATTTGTCAGATAGAGAAAAAGAGAGCTCACTTCGATAACTCAAATTCCTCTGATGCGTTGCCTAATTTTCCGGCACATGGCCTCTTCTTCGAGCGCATGAATGCTTCAACTTCATTTGACCAACCAGATCTCAACTTTGATTTTGCTTCGCTCTCAAGCCTGTGCAGGTATTAGCAAATTAGTATACTATCTATGACTGCAGATTAAATATTATATGACAAGTCTCTCGACTTAACAAATGAAACTCATAATTCACGAAATAATTCCAAAACCATGGACCAGATAAGACACAGGCTACAGGTTAAGAGGCTGGCCCGAACATAGAAATGAATGTTGATACTTCTATCTATTAAAACAACTTTTTTACTCCCTCATATTTAAAAGGAAAATGTTTAAAGAAATGGTGCAATCTTGAACTTTACTTCATGCAGTGATGCACAATGCACAGAGACATAAGAAGCACAATGGATAGACATCCACTTACCATTCTTTCAACTCGGCCTCAGATTGAGCATCCTTAGGTAATCTGCAACAGCCGTCCTGCAGTTTTCTCTTTGCCCTTAATGCATCAGTTTGACCATTATTGCTGCTGCTTTGCAGGTTAGCAGGTTCAGATCCCTGTCCATTTGCTTCTCTAATAACAGCACCATTACTTTCACCCAGAACCAATTTTACTGAATTGATCCCCCCACCATTACCAATATGACCATTTCCATTCTGAGAGGCAAAAGTCTGGCTATTCTTGGCATCAGCAGCTTCAAATCCATTACTTTTACCATAATTGCTTGCAGTAGCAACAACTTGGTTTTTCTTACTCACAGCGAGATCGGATTCATTTTCTTTGTCAGAGCTATTCCCATTAGATGATGTTGACACATGCTTTTCTCGGTTGTTGATATGCCCATGGTCCTTGTCCTCTGCTGTTTCTATCAACACATTCTTATGAGGGTCCACTTTCCCATTGCTAGAGCTGGACGCTGTTTTTGATCCATTCCCAGCAATTGTAAACCTCATCCGATGACCAAAAGGTACTTTATCGATCTTAGACGGAGCAGGCATAACTTTGCATGAGGATTCCTGGACCTGAACTTGTGGTTTCATAGCTAATTTTGGTGGAGGAGAAGAAGCTTCACTTTTAGATGTCTCACTGCCATTAAAATCTCGAGATTTTACTCCATTGACAGCAGATGTCTTCACCGATTGTGGCCTCTGTTTGTTACGAGAGAAGAAAAGTACATAGACCTTCTCTGACAACACCTCATCCAGAGTTGCAAGTGAGACAAACGAATCATTGCAGCGATACCACCTTCCTGATGGATCCTACATACGCATAAAAAGAAAATACGCATAAGAAAATAACTCACCAAAGGAAATGTAAGAAAAGTGATGAAGTTGTTTGCATAGGACTCGATAAAGGAAATGAGAAGAAATTCATCCCCTTGTTTGGCAAAGACTGAAAAGCTGTAATTTGTACATAGTTACACTCTTCTCCCCCTCGTTCTTCTAGGACGAACAAAATCCTCACAAGGAGGGATTTACATTTACATATGACTGGAATTCGTTCAATCCAAACATATAAATGGTACCATTTCCTCCCTTTTTTTACTCAGTTTCTCTCCTATAACTCCTAAGTCCTCTATCCAAGGGGTAAATGGTGTATCAATAACAAGAGAAGGATAGGCAATCAAGACCTTAATGTATGCATAGTAATGTCCAGAATCAGGTGAGCAGCCTGCATGAACAATAGTGCCGAAAAGATTATACTCTGGCAAAGGATCCTGCACATCAACCGTGAGGGAAATAACACATATCACAATTTGAGAAACACAACAATAAAAATGAAATCTGAAAATTGCAAATAACCTCAAGTTGTTGTGGATATTGCACACTGGAGGGATTATCCAACAATAATGCTATTAGCATGGATCTAAGCAGACGTTTTTCATGGATTATTTCTCCTTCAGATTACCTTCTCCCAATAGTCATCTAGATAAGATAACTCTTTTTTTTTCTCTTTTGCGAATGATTTCAATAACTCTCAACTATTTACACCTATTAAGTTAATACAACTCTGAGAGTAATCAAATTAAATACGTCAAATATATACCACCATAATTGTAAATGATAGAAGTTCTGACTTCTGATGACAGTGATTATCAAGAAAACATACTGAACAGATTATATAACCATGCATATATCAGGGAACTGAGCATTACGGAACCCATTCCTCAATAAATGCTAGGAGACAAAAATATATTTGTATTTAATATTTATATCACAAATTCACAATATTCGATTGTACTATTGTCTATTAACACACTAAAGTAAAATACCAGTACCAACTGTGTAACAATTGAACCAATAAGTTAAAAGGAAAAACCTGGCTCGCTTTGCACATGAAGCCTGAGAGCGCCAAAACATCCTGGAACGAAATCATCTTATCGATTTTACCACCAAAAATACCCCCAAACCGCTACAAAAGCAAACAAAGAAGAACAGTGAGCTACTTGGGGACGACGATGCAGTAACATGACCCACTATCCAAATTCCAAAACACTTACTTTTAGTTGGATGACAAGGATATTAGGTGCTTGAAGCACAGACATTTGCTTTCGTGCAGGCACTAACTTCTTGCAACTAAAACAAGCATAAGTATTGAGTCAGTATATGCGAGGGCGAAAAACAAGAAACTTATAACTGATGGGCCAAAAAGGATGCTGAAGCTGACTCACTTTTCACATTTGTACATGTTGTTTCCATCCAAAACCTCAGGCTGGAAAAATTTGTGCATTGCATCCTTAAGTGAGCTGCTGTGCGTGATATCCAAACTGATATCCATAATCTCATCAATCTTATTCGACTCTGCTCCACAGGGCAGACACTTAACCTGACTCTGAAGTGCCCCGCCAAATATCTCCTTGACAATAGTATTACTCCCATTACCGAGCAACTCCGAGCCCTTACGTTGCTGTTGCTGCAGCTTCTTGAGGCGGAGGCAGGTGTTGTGGCAGGCATCGATCACATAGCGCAGAAATTCATGAGCATCTTCCTGGAACCCGATGCGGAAGTGCTCGGCAAACAAACCGAGGCACTTCTGGATCTTCAGTGGAGCGTCTTGCACGAAATCCCCTTGCAGAGACCGTACTATTCTCGTCTCCACTATGCAAAATGGACAGTCTCGCTTTCTTTGTGCGTCTACAGTTGAATCGCCTGCCAATTTGAAATGAGACAACAGTATCGAGATTGCGTCCAATTAGGGCAACGAATTCAAACCAAACGATGAATAACCGCCAAATTACACACCAACCGCAGAAAACAACGTAACGATACCAATTTGAAGAAATGGAAAGCAGATAGAGGAGAGATCGGAAACTTACAGCAAGTGGAATGGAGGTTACTGAGGCAAAAATTGGCGAACGGAGGAGTGTAGGTGAGGCACTGGAGAACGCTGTTAAGGTAACAGGAGTTTCCGAGGTTCCTGAATCCGAGAGGAGGACCAGTTTTGCGCTTCTGGTTCAGTAGACTCGGCTGCCAACTCATCTGCAATTGCGGCTGCTGCGGCTGCTGCGGGGCCATCAACGAGCTACTTCGTCGGCTTGTTCCTGGCGGTGACGCGCATTGCAAGAGCGAAGTTGCTTCAGCCGGGGTTCTCGAAACCCTAGCCGGAGAAGCGATTGCATCGCTTGTTGTAGAAGTCCTCCTCTCCTCTGTTCTGCGCAGAGCCACCTTTGAAGAAGAAAGGAAACGACTGGTTTCCACGGGAAAATGAAATACAAGCAAGTATTTTTATCAGTTAGAAAACTTTTTTTTTTTTTTTTAATCTTACTATTCCTTCATTCTGTGTTTCTTTTTATAATAAGAAATATTTTGTTGTATTCTCTTCTCTTACCATAATATATTTCCATACAAATATATATGTTCTTCCAAATATACATTATAATTTATCATATAGATATACATTATAAACAAATTATTTTGTATTATCTTACCATATAACAATGGAGATTCCGCGCGTACGCTGCACGCGCGTTGTTTAAAGGTAAGTAATCATAGAAATATATTATATACATTATAATTGATTTATCATATAGGTATATGCATTATTAGCATATTATGTTGTATTATCTTACCATATTACAGTGGAGATTTCGGGCGTGCGTTGCACGTGCGGCGTTTAAAGGTAAGTGATTATAAAAACATATTATATAGATTATAATTATTATATAGGTATATGCATTATAAATATGTTGTATTACTTACAATATTACTCAAGTGGAGATTTTGCGCATACGTTGCACGCTCGACGTATATTTAAAGGTAAGTGAGCATAAAACTCGAGGATCTGAAATCCAGAAAAACTATTCCGAAAAAAAAAACATATCCGAGTTAAAACTCGAGCTCGTTACGGGAAATTTGAAAAGTCGATCCGCCCGCCTACAATAAATAGTAACCCTTAAAAACTTAACTTTAGAGATAAACATTATAATCAATGATATGAACGTTTTGTAAGATAATGTTTTATGGATAGTCAATGTTAAAATTATGATAAAAATCATTTCATATGTACATTTTTTAATAGGGTGGACATTTTGTCCAATTTAGCTAAAATTATTATAAATGTGTCAATTGAATTAAAAATCGAACATAAATTTTTATAGTTTTGAATATATATATATCTATATATATATATATATATAGAGTTAGGGTCAAGCAAATGCAAGTAGTAAAATATTTGAATAAATTAGGCAACCCTAGCTTGAATATTAATGCATTATTACATGCACATAAACATTTACTTGAGCATCATTTCTATACATGTTATGTGCTATCATTGAGGCAATTTAACTGAAGAAATAAGATAACCATCATCACATTATACGGTAATTAAAATTGAAGGAGTATATTTAGTAAGTAAAAATTAAAGAAATTATCTTCCCTTTTAAATTTGAGTAGGGTAATTAAAATGAATAGAAAATTAAGTGAGGAAAAAAAATCAAGTGAGAATAGAAGATTAATTGAGGAAATAAGATCAATTGGCTTTAGAGTTTAGAGAGTATTTTGGGTGACTCTTATACTATGTCATCAACAGTCACGTGACTAGTTATCGATATATTCGGTCTGATTTTGTTCATCGATAAGTTTTCACTACAAATTTTTATAGTATATATATATAAGGTTAATACATAGGTTTGTTACCTATCTTTGTACTATATAACCTAATGATTAATTTTATTTTTTTACGTAACAAAGTAGTAATTTACGTTTTATAATATGACAAAATTGTTCAAATTTGTTTTTTAGCTATTTATGTTTGGAATTCAGAACCATACAATTCTGCATTCTATAATGATTAGGTCAGTTCAAATTAGGTTTGATTTTGAAATTTTATAAGAAATAATATGAAGAACGTGATGATGAAGTAAAAATAAAGGGTATTTTGGACATTAAAATGCACATATTTGAACCAAAACTGTCACATTGACAAACATAGGTAACCAAACTTGTATATATATATATATAGCAAAAAAAAAAAAAAAAACTTTGTTTATATATATATGATTATTTTATAAGTGGCCAAAAAAATATAAAATTATATGGAACATAAAAACTTGGGCCAAAAATAAAGGGCCGAATGACTTGATGGCCCAATTAAATGTGTTGGCTTTTTGTTCCATAATTGTAACACATTTTGCTTAATTACTGAAGTGAATTTTTGGGTCTGTTTGGGCTTTGATCTCCTGTGTGGACCTTTTTTTTTTTTTTTTTGTTCCTTAAAATGTGAAAATCAATAAAACAACAAACACCAAATATTGTCATTTTAAATATATAATAATGATCGAACATTAATATTTTAAATTTTAAATATGAAATAATATTAACAATATAGGGAGTATTGATTTAGCTAGCTAGGCTTCGTTTAGGTAACTTTATCTACGTGATCTCGTGCATGCAGACGAATATTTATTTATTTATTTATTTAATTATTTGTCGGCACATGCAGACGATTTAAATGACATGTTAACATAACAGCCATAATTATTGAAGCGCCACGTTGTTGCATTAGCTGCATGCATGCATGCACGTCAACTTAGTTCTTTTTTTTTTACGTGGTAAAAAATTCAGCACATTTCTAATTTTTAAACTAAATGTACTAATTACCTTGATCGTTTGGCATATGTTAAGTTTATTTATGTTAACTTAACTATCTATTTATCATCGTTTGGCATGTATACGCGGACTACGTATAAAAGTAGATCAGACTTCTACATAACTTAATTATCTGGCATATATTAGGCTTCATTTATGTAGATCTAGTTATATATCTATATGCTTTTCATCAATTGGCATGTATACGTGGGCCACGTATGAAAGTAGATCAAACTTCTACAAAACTCGATCATCTGGCATATGTTAGGCTTCATTTATGTCGACCTAGATATCTATCTATATGTCTGTTATCGTCTGGCCACGTATAAAAGTAGATCGTCTGGCATATGTTAGGCTTCGTTTATGTCGACCTTGCTATCTATCTATATGCTTGTCTTCATTTGACCACGTATAAAAGTAGATCAAACTTCTACATAACTCGATCGTCTGGCATATATATTAGGCTTCATTTATGTAGACGTAGCTATCTATCTATAGTCTGTCATCGTTTGGTCACGTATAAAAGTAGTTGAAACTTCTACATAACTCTATCGTCAGGCATGTTAGGTTTCATTTATATCAACCTAGCTATATTTATATATATCTATATGTCACCGTTTGGCATGGATACGTGTGCCACGTATAAAAGTAGATCAAACTTCTACATAACTCGATAGTTTCGCATATGTTATGCTTCATTTATGTCGATCTAGCTATCTCTATTTATATGTTTGTCATCACTTGGCATGTATACGCGGGTCACATATGAAAGTAGATCAAACTTCTACGTAACTCGATCGTCTGGCAGATGTTAGGCTTCATGTATGTCAGCTTATCTGTCTATCTATCTATCTATCTATCTATCTATCTATCTATCTATCTATCTATCTATCTATACGTCTGTCATCGTTTGGCTACGTATAAAAGTATATCAAACTTCTACATAACTCGATCGTCTGGCATATGTTAGACTTCATTTATGTCGACCTAGCTATCTATCTATATGTCTGTCATTGTTTGGCCACGTATAAAAGTAGATCAAACTTCCACATAACTCGATCATCTGGCATATGTTGGACTTCATTTATATCAACCTAGCTATATTTTTATATCTGTCTGTCATCGTTTGGCATGGATACGTGCGCCACGTATAATAGTAGATCAAACTTCTACATAACTCGATCGTCTGGCGTATATTAGGCTTCATTTATGTCGATCTAGCTATCTATTTATATGTCTGTCAACGTTTGACCACATATAAAATAAATCAAACTTCTACATAACTCGATATGGCATATGTTAGACTTCATTCTTGTCAACCTAGTTATTATCTATCTATCTATCTATCTATCTATCTATCTATCTATCATCGTTTGGAATGGATACGTGTGCCATGTATAAAAGTAGATACAATTTCTACATAACTCGATCGTCTGGCATATGTTAGACTTCATTTATGTCGACCTATATATATTGGTCAACGTCAGGCATGAATTTGTATGCCACACATATAAAAGTAGATTAAACTTCTACCATAACTCGATCGTCAGACAGATGTTAGGTTTTATTTATGTCGACGTAGCTGTATATCGATCTATATACTTGTTTGTCTGTCATCGTTTAACATGGATACGTGTGTCACGTATAAAAGTAGACCAAACTTCTACATAACTCAATCGTTTGGCATATGTTAAATTTCATTTATTTCGACATATCTATATATCTATCTATTAGTGAGAGATATTTTTCTACGTGACCTCATGCAAAATAACTCCAATTACATGCATGCACACTTGTGCGTGGTGTTTAAGCCTTAAGGCACCACGTACGTCGAATATTTAACTTCACATAATAACTTTGTCACCTTATTGAAGGGAATTTTTGGGTCGGTTTGGGCTTTGATATCCTGTGGGCCCATCTTCTAAGTGGGTTTTTCTTGGCCCATACCAGAAAGTTTAGGATCTGAGTTGGGCTTACACCTAAATATAATTTAAGCCCAACTCAAATTCTTTAAAGTTTGTGCATGTATACAAGTATACAACACATCAACTTGACATTACATAACATTTCTTAAATATAATTTTATTATGTTATTTTTTTTTAATATACATATGAAAAAAGTTGTTACAATATTTTTTATAAAATTCGTTAAAAGTAGAACTCACTTATTTTTACATGGCGTATTTTTTAAACTTAAGAAATGCAATGTACTATGTTACAAAATTATTACATAAATTCCAATCTCTTGCTTTTTCGTCCAAAATTAAATTATTATTTTTTTACCGTCCTCCCTTCTTAATTTATGACACGTCTACATCTCACTGATACCAAACTAGCTACTCCCTGAACTCGACTTCTATATCATGTTTCACTATTCAATAATAAAATATGTTTAACGAATAAAGTTAAAAAAAACAATTAGAATGCAACTATTATTAAGTATTACTAACATGCACAAACGTCTCATATTACACCTATAAAATATATAAAATCATTGTGGACGCTCATTACCTTATTTTAAATTTCAGTTTTTTTGATACAATCGACGAGTAACAGATATATTTCTTAAATGAGAACTCATTATCTATAAATGTAACCACCAATCATAACGTGAACCCACGTTACAAATTTCTAGATCTGCCACTGATCATACGACTCATCTGTCGAAACGCCTTCTTCGGTATGTCATCCACGTGGCTAGTTGATCCAGAAGTTTCTAGACCATTCATATATGTAATAACCTAGCTGGCTATGATTCATTAATGTAACTTTTGCTACTAAATAGACCATATATAGTCTCCAAAGGGCAAAGACAGTTATCTACGTGATCTCATGCAGATGCATGCAGACGAATATTTATTTATTTTGGTCGGCACATGCTGACGATTTAAATGACATGATTCATAACATAACAGCTATATTGCTTGGTGACTGAAGGCGCCACGTTGTTGCATTAATTTCATGCACGTACGTACCAACTTCGTCACCTTATTATTATTTTTTTTATAAATAAAATAGAATTTTTCAAGATGGTAAAAAATTAGGACATTTACTAATTTGTTTACCTTCTAAATAATAATATTTGTATGTTTTGGATACATAATTGAATTATGATTCTAAGAGCATCCACAGTGTTATTACGTAAAGATTACGTAAACGTGGGTCCTACATATTTATTTAAGTAAAGCAACAAAAACTATTTACAGTGGTTTACATAGCATTCCTTAAAGATGGTACCCACACGTAAATTTATGTTTTTACATAAAGCATTCCTTAAATATAAGTAATGCACTATGTATTACGTAACTAATTTTTTATTATAAATTGATTCATTTTATAATTAATGCTAATATCTTATTAGTGGTTGTTGGAAAATTTAATAATAAAATATATTTAAGGAATATGTTTAAGTAATAGGATTGCAGAGAAAATATTTTTTACGTGTGTCTTAAATTTACGTATTACTTAAAGTGTACATAAATGTCTACGTGACAACTTTAAAGAATACAATTTATGTAAAACCATTGTTAAACAGCTTAAACATTATTGAATTTTAAATATCGGAATGTACACACGTCAGTCAAAATTTTAGATTCGAATGTTAGGATTGACCAACTTAATATAAATATTTCCAACAACCATAATAAAAGATTCCAAAAAAATTATTAAACCCAATTTTCATTTTTTTTTTATTACTCTTTAGTCTTTATACATATTATTGTGTGTGAAGGTCAAGTCCCTTTCGACAAGATTTAATTTTTGAAAAAGTGCAAATTTTGAAGAATAAAAAATATTTTTCTAAATTTACTTTGACGTAATTAACTATCATATCTCTTATTTTTATTTCGTACTATTTTACTTATATATTTGAGGATCGCACACATCGTCCACCCACCTCCTTTTATGACCAAAAACTTGAATTAATTAATTATTATCTGAGAAAAGTTGCTGAAATTCTTGCCTTCTTTTGTGTATACAAAAGTTGTCGTTGTTTGTATATTCCAATACACAGTGTGCAATCTATACAACTAAACAATGTCGGCATGAATATTTTTTTAATTACTCATTGAGAATTAAAAAGTATTTATGATTAGCCATTTAATTATTCTTTAAGATTGATTTGTATAAGTATAAATTAGTATATAGTAATTATATTATAGGTGTTGTCCTCCTTAGGAGTGTAATGAGCTACTCGAGATCGACAAGGTTGATATTCGAATTCATTTCGGTAAATTTCGAGTTAAGTCGAGCTTTTTCTGAAGCCGAGTCGAGTACAAGTTCCGTGTACTCGACTGAAGAGGCTTGCGAGCCTGTTCGAGCTTTTTTGTTTTGCATATTCGAGTCGAGTTCGATCTTGAGTTTATTCAGAGTTTTAGTAACATTATATATCTATATATATAATTAATTCAAGTCGAGTTCAAGCTCGTGCTCGAACCAAAAGCCTAATCGAGTCGAGTTCGAGCTCGAGCTAAAGTGCACCATTTATGATTTAATTGAATTTTAAACTTATCGAGCCGAGCTCAAACTCGTTGAGTATTGAATCGAGTCGAGCTCGAGCTTGGAAAATTTAGGCTCTATCGAATTCGAGCTCAAATAAAGTGAGCCGATTCGAGCCGTATACAAAAGTAAATCAAACTTCTATATATAACTCGATCGTCTGACATATATTATGCTTCATTTACGTCGATTATTTATCGGTGTGAGATATTTTTCTACGTGACCTCATGCAAAACAACTCCAATTACATGCATGCACACTTTTGCGTGGTGTTTAAGGCACCACGTACGTCGAATAATTAATTTTCACTTAATAACAATTAACTTTGTCACCTTATACACAGAAGCTAAATGTATGAAAATAAATATATTTTTTATTAGAAATAGGGGTTCGGGTTTCATATTTTATATCATAATTCAATATATTTACGTATAATTTACATACAAAATACACGAAAAAGGGCCACGCTATTTTTGTTTATAATTTTTCATGATTTATAACCAATGGCGTAGTCAAGATTTAGTGTACATTTACTACAAAAGTAAAAAAGAAAGAATTATCCACATATCACAACATTTATCATCTCAATTAATTCTATATATTATTTTACCCAAAATAAAATTTCTATATATTGCGGCGTTCTATTATAATATCAGGAGGTGCGTCACGTTCTTACTACGATATATGTATGCAATATTCCTTCGAGGTTCATCTTCATTCCTCAACCACACGTATTATTATTATTATTATTATTATTATTATTATTATTATTATTATTATTATTATTATTATTATTATTATTATTATTATTATTATTATTATTATTATTATGGATACGTTTAAAGCAGTGTCTGACTGAAATTCTAACAATATAAGGCACATTTTTATCAAGTATGTCTATCCACAACTAAATATCTAATGGCCGGAAAAATTATTATTACAAAATAAAACGTACATCTTAACTAACTTTCATAGATTACTCTGGATTCAGTAACTTCCATCTTCTTCCTTCGACGACCACACGTACTATATTATTTTTATTTTATTTTATGTGTATACATTTAAAACAAAGTCGACCGAAATTTCATTTTCAGATATTAGATTATGATACATTAAGATATGTTTAACACACTTTGTCATACCCCCTAAGCCGAACGACTTTCCTCACTAAGCCCAACCCAGCCTAACAGATCCAGTTGTCCTCACTTGGGCCCTGAAAAGGAGAAATTCCTGTTGGACTTGAGTAGTACAACTCTTGCTTATTAAGACTTCAAATCTTCTTATTCTAACCGACTTATGAGGTATTACAATCTACCCCCTTAATGCTCCCGACGTCCTCGTCGCGGTCCATACCAGAATCGTTTGCCCCCGGTAGGTGATCATAACTCCGTGGGTCAATGGCCCTTGGTCCGCGAGCCCGGGTCGGCTCTGATACCATTCTGTCACGCCCCTAAGCCCGAGCGACTGTCCGCACTAAGCCCAACCCAGCCTTACAAAGCTCGTTGTCCTCACTTGGGCCATGAAAATGAGGAATTCCTGTTGGACTTGAGTAGTACAACTCTTGCTTATTAAGACTTCAAATCTTCTTAGTCTAACCGACTTATGAGGTATTACAATCTACCCCCTTAATGCTCCCGACGTCCTCGTCGCGGTCCAGACCAGAATCGTTTGCCCCCGGTAGGTGATCATAACTCCGTGGGTCAATGGCCCTTGGTCCGCGAGCCCGGGTCGGCTCTGATACCATTCTGTCACGCCCCTAAGCCCGAGCGACTGTCCCCACTAAACCCAACTCAGCCTTACAGAGCTCGTTGTCCTCACTTGGGCCCTGAAAATGAGGAATTCCTGTTAGACTTAAGTAGTACAACTCTTGCTTATTAAGACTTCAAATCTTCTTATTCTAACCGACTTATGAGGTATTACAATCTACCCCCTTAATGCTCCCGACGTCCTCGTCGCGGTCCAGACCAGAATCGTTTGCCCCCGGTAGGTGATCATAACTCCGTGGGTCAATGGCCCTTGGTCCGCGAGCCCGGGTCGGCTCTGATACCATTCTGTCACGCCCCTAAGCCCGAGCGTCTGTCCCACTAAGCCCAACCCAGCCTTACAGAGCTCGTTGTCCTCACTTGGGCCATGAAAATGAGGAATTCCTGTTGGACTTGAATAGTACAACTCTTGCTTATTAAGACTTCAAATCTTCTTATTCTAACCGACTTATGAGGTATTACCATCTACCCCCTTAATGCTCGCGACGTCCTCGTCGCGGTCCAGATCATAATCGTTTGCCCCGGTAGGTGATCGGAACTCCGGGGGTCAATGGTCCTTGGTCCGTGAGCCCGGGTCGGCTCTGATACCATTCTGTCACGTCCCTAAGCCCGAGCGTCTGTCCCACTAAGCCCAACCCAGCCTTATAGAGCTCGTTGTCCTCACTTGGGCCCTAAAAATGAGAAATTCATGTTAGACTTAGTAGTACAACTCTTGCTTATTAAGACTTCAAATTTTCTTATTCTAACCGACTTATAGGGTATTACACACTTACCTTTTTTTTTTAACTGAGTAGACACAAATATACCCTAAATCTAATGAACGAGAAATCAACTGAAATTAATTCTAACTCTATCTGGAATCTAAATTGGTATATATGGTAATTATTATGCACATTAAAAAAAAAAAAAAAAACACCGTGACAGTATGCAGTTCATGTTCCTAAAAAGCGAAGTACAGTACAAAAATAGTTGTTGAAATTGTTGTAAATATTTTGTTTGTGTTCGATGGTGAATCTGTGACCATGCATGATTTTCTGTGTCGAAAAGTTTTTATTGTTTGTATCCAATCAACGGGCCCTACGTATAAAAAGTGTTTGGCCAGCCCTATCTTCATTATGTAACTCTTATCAACAAAAATAAATTATTCCTTATTTTTCTTGTGGATGATATAGCACCACAAGAAATCACATATTGGAATAATTTGTAATCAGTGTACAAACACATATGAAAACAGATTATGGATTTTGTATTGCAAAGATGGTAATTGGTATAAACATTCTACATTAAAAGATTGGAGTGTACTATTTTGCAAACCGAAATAGAATTAGATGTGTGAATATATATGGTGGGTGTAACTAAGAAGGAAAGATTTACTAAATATTATCTTAGAGCATCCACAATGGTATTACGTAAAGATTACGTAAACGTGGGTCCTACATGTTTATTTAAGTAAAGCAACAAAAACTATCTACATTGGTTTTACATAGCATTCCTTAAAGATGGAACCCACACGTAAATTTATGTTTTTACATAAAGCATTCCTTAAATTTAAGTAATGCACTATGTATTACGTAACCAATTTTTTATTATAAATTAATTCATTTTATAATTAATGCTAATATCTTATTGGTGGTTGTTGGAAAATTTAATAATAAAATATATTTAAGAAATATGTTTAAGTAATACGATTGCAGAGAAAATATTTTTTTACGTGTGTCTTAAATTTAAGTATTACTTAAAGTGTACATAAATGTCTACTTGTCAACTTTAAAGAATACAATTTATGTAAAATCATTGTGGATGCTCTTAATTATGTTATTGAATTGGACATGTACTTTTTTTGTTTATATGATTGCTCTTAACTCTAACATTTTAGATAATTAGCTCAATTGGCTTAACAGTTAATAAAATCGTGACAGGAGTGAAGCAAGCATGCTATATATGTTGTTTCTTTCTGATGGACCCTCGAAAATCACCATGCATGAAAAAAAAAAATTATGCTATAAACCCTAGCCATTGAACTGACTAAACAGAGACATCTTTCTATATTTTAGGGTTATTAAGACCCTAATAGTCCCCTAACTATATGTCATGTTGCTAATCGATCATATTCCAGATTTAAAATGTTGATATTTGATGTCCCAACTATCATATTAGTTCATTTCCATTTTTTTTTGTCTTAAAATTGATAAAATAAAAACATGTTTTTTAAGCATCAAATAAGCCAAAATCACAAACAAAAAATCGGATACTTCAGAAAAAAGTTGAATACAACATGTTTTTGTTGCCAAAAATCACAGCAGTCGAAAAAAAGTGAAAAACAACAAATCTGATAGTTGGGATATTATAGTTTTGTTGCTTAGAATGTCAAAATCAATAGAAATAGTGAAAATCAAGAAATAGCGAATATGAATATTTTAAATTTGGACAGTAATTAGTAACATAATATATATATATATATATATATATATATATATATATATATATATATATATATATATATATATATATATATATATAGTTGAGACTGATTGTATATCTGCTAGTGATCATATATACAACTCGTTTAGTGATGTGGCAATTATCAGATTCGACGTCTTCTTCGTACGTCACCCACGTAGCTAGTTAATCCAGAAGTTTCTAGATTAGCTAGCTATGCTTCATTTATGTAAGTTTTGCTACTAATTAATTAATTAAACCATGCATATATTCTCCAATATAGTTATCTACGTGATCTCAACCACATAAACAAATATATATTTATTTTTTGATCGGCACATGCAGACGATTTAAATGACATGATAACATATATACAGCCATGCTTGGTGAAATTGAGGCGCCACGTTGTTGCATTAATTGCATGCATGTACGTCAACTTATATTTTTTTGGTAAAGACTCAGCAAATTTCTAATTTTTAATTAAATGTACTATTTACCCTCTTAAAATAATTTTTAATCATTTGGCTACATAATTGACTTATAACCCTAAAATTATAATTTTTAATTCAATGCCCAAGTTGGTTAAAAAAAGTAGATCAAACTTATATATAACTGGATCGTCTAGCATATGTTAGGCTTCATTTATGTGTTGACCTATCTATCTCTATCTATCTATCTATCGTCGTTTTGCATGGATATATACGTGCGCGTGCGCCACGCGTAAAAGTAGATCAAACTTCTACATAACTCGATCGTCTGTCATAAGGTTTCATTTATGTCAACCTAGATATCTTCTATCTATATGCATATCATCGTTTTGCATGGATATGTGCCGTGTGCGCCACGTATACGTAAAAAAGTTGATCAAACTTCTACATAACTCGATCATCTTGCATATATTAGGCTTCATTTATGTCAACCTATATCTATCTATTGTATCATCGTTTTGCATGGATACGTGCATGCGCCACGTGTAAAAGTAGATCAAACTTCTACAATTAACTCGATCGTCTGTCATATGTTAGGCTTCATTTATGTTAACCTAGATATCTATCTATATGTATGTTATCGTTTCGCATGGATATGTGTGCCACGTATACGTAAAAAAATAGATCAAACTTCTACATAACTTGATCATCTGGCATATATTAGGCTTCATTTGTGTCAACCTAGATATCTATCTATATGTGTGTCATCGTTTTGCATGGATACACGCGCCACATATACGATATAAAAGTAGATCAAACTTCTACATAACTCGATCATCTGGCATATGTTAGGCTTCATTTACGTCGACCTAGCTATATATCTATTTATCGACCTGTCATCATCTGGCAAGGATACGTGTGCCACGTATAAAAGTAAATCAAACTTCTACATAACTCGACCGTCTAACATAAGTTAGGCTTCATATGTCGACCTATCTATCTATCTATCTATCTATCTATCTATCTATCTATCTATCTATCTATATCTATCTATCTATCATCTTTTGCATGGATACGTGCGTGCACCACGTGTAAAAGTAGATCGTCTGTCATATGTTAGGCTTAATTTATGTCAACTAGATATCTATCTATATATGGCTATGTGCCGTGTGTGCCACATACACGTATAAAAGTAGATCAAACTTCTACATAACTCGACTGTCTGACATATGTTAGGCTTCATTTATGCCAACCTAGATATCTATCTATATGTGTGTCATCGTTTTGCATGGATATGCGCACCACGTATACATATAAAAGTAGATCAAACTTCTACATAACTCGATCGTCTGGCATATGTTAGGCTTCATTTACGTCGACCTAGCTATATATATATCTATTTATCGATCTGTCATCATCTGGCAAGGATACATGTGCCACGTATAAAAGTAAATCACACTTCTACATAACTCGATCGTCTGTCATATGTTAGGCTTCATTTATGTCGACCTATCTATCTATCTATCTATCTATCTATCTATCTATCTATCTATCTATCTATCTATCTATCTATCTATCTATCTATCTATCTATCTATCATCGTTTTGCATGGATACGTGCGTGCGCCACATGTAAAAGTAGATTAAACTTATACATAACTCGATCGTCTGTCATATGTTAGGCTTAATTTATGTCAAACTAGATATCTGTCTATATATGTATGTCATCATTTTGCATGGCTATGTGCCGTGTGTGTGCCACACATATGTATATATGTATAAAAGTAGATCAAACTTCTCATAACTCGACCGTCTGACAGGTGTTAGGCTTCATAGTTTTGCATGGATATGTGCACCACGTATACATATAAAAAGTAGATCAAACTTCTACATAACTCGATCATCTGGCATATGTTAGGCTTCATTTACGTCGACCTAGCTATATATATATATATCTATTTATCGATCTGTCATCATCTGGCAAGGATACGTATCCTTGCCAGATGATGACAGATCGATAAATAGATATATATATAAGTTTGATTTACTTTTATACGTGGCACACGTATACGTGTGCCACGTATAAAAGTAAATCAAACTTCTGCATAACTCAATCTTTTGTCATATGTTAGGCGCTTCATTTATGTCGACCTAGCTATATATATCTATCTACCCATCTGTTCTCATCAGGCGTGAATACGTGCGCCGTATATAAAAGTAGATCAAATTTCTACATATATAACTCGAACATTTGTAATATATTAGGTTTCATTTATGTCGACGTAACTATATATCTATCTATCTATCGGTGAGAGATATTTTTTCTACGTGACCTCATGCAAAACAACTCAAATTACATGCATGCACGTACACTTGAATTCGTGGTGTTTAAGGCACCACGTACGTCGAACATTTAATTTCACTTAATAACGTTGTCACCTTATAGAGATACAAAGTTTCTTCCTATCTAGAGTTAGATTTTATGGTAATTTTCGTAACATTTTGTTAAATAATTTATTGCACTCAATATTGCTTGTGTTGTGACTAGATCGATGCATGCATGCATAATAAGAAGAGGAATATTTACTCAGATCAAATTATGAACATCTTTTCTTCTAGTAATAATTAGTAAATAGCCCCTTACATGCCACTTAGTAAGGTTGTAAACGTATTGAATCGAGCCGAGTATCTGACAAGCTTGACTCGACTCGACTCAGTTTATTCGAGCTCGAGCTCAAACTCGACCGAGCCTTAATTTTTCAAGCTCGAGCTCGACTTGATTCAATACTCGATGAGTTCGAGTTTGGCTCGACTCAGCTCGATAAGGTTAAAAAATTTAATTAAATTTTAAATGGTGCACCTTAGCTTGAGCTTGAACTCGGCTCGATTAGGCCTTTGACTCAAACTCGAGCTCGAACTCGACTTGAACTCAATATATGCATATATAATATTATTATGTAAAACTCGAAATCGAACTCGACTCGAATAGACTAAACAAAAAAGCTCGATTAGCAGGCTCGCGAGCCTCTCGAGTCGAGTACCAACGAACTCGACTCGATATCAGAAAAAGCTCGACTCGAGCTCGACTCGACTCAAAATTTAGCGATTCGAATTCGAGTATCGACCGAGCTGATCTCGAGTACCTCACAAGTAGTTTTTGACTCGTTTACACCCCTACCACTTAGGGTGTGTGATTCGAGATTATAGTTTAATATATTTATTTATGTATTATAATATAGTTTAATATATTTATGTATAATTATAATTATATATACAAAATACATGCATGTATCTCACAAAAAATTATAGCTCGGCAGTAAGCAGTGTACTACTCTTAATTACTACAAAATGACAAAAATAGAATATCCATATCGCAATATTATTAATTTATCATCAAATAATCTATATATTTCGGCGTTCTATTATATTCTCAGGAGGTGCGTCACGTGTTCTTACTAAAATATATGCAATCCTTAAAATCAATAATCTTCGTCCCTCAACCACACACACGTACTATTTATTTATTATTTATATTATTATGGATACAATTTAAATATTGTCAACTTAAATTCTAATCAATTTTCCAACTATTAAATTATAATACGTTGAAATTTGTATAAGAAACACATACTTTTATTTATTTTTAAATATGTCTATCCAAATTAAATGGTCGAAAAATCAAGTCGATACTAATTTAGCCATACATTATATTAATAATATTATTATAATTATGTATAAACTCTATATGGAATCTAAATTGGTATATTTATATATGATGATAATAATATACAGGATTTATGCGTTGGATGAAGTGCCTATGTGACAGGATGCAGTTCATGTTCAAAAAAAGCAGCACAAAAATTGTTGTTGAAATTGTTGTAGATATTTATTTGTGTTCCTGTGTCGAATTTGTGTCCATGCATGATTTTCTATGTCGAAAAGTTTTATTTGTTTGTATCCCCCATTAAACGGCCCTACGTATAAAACTGTTTCAGCAGCCCTATCTTCATTTTGTAACTCTATCAAAAAAATAAAATATTACTTCTTTTAGTGTAATAATAATAATAATAATAATAATAATAATAATAATAATAATAATAATAATAATAATAATAATAATAATAATAATAAGACATATGACATATGACATATTAATTCTTGACTTGACCCCTTGGTAAAAAAAAATAGTTGACTCAACCCAATTTCAAATTTAATTATTATTCGACCTCAAACTCAAAACCAGTATTATCAGAACCGGACCGGACCGGCGGTCCGATCGGAACCGGACCCCTCCACGGTCCGGTTTGCTCATTTCCGGAGGATGTAAGCGAATCCGGTTCTGAAGTCCGGTTTTCACCGAACCGGACGGTTTTGGGCGAACCGGGCGGTTCGCCGGTTCGGACTTTCCTTTCATTAAAAACAAAATTAAGATTAACTTACTTACAGAGGACCGGGTCGGACCGGCGGTCTGGATTAGTATTTCTATTATTGATCTGAATTATTCATAATTATATCATATATATTATATTATGTGGACCAGCAACCGAACCGGGTCGGACCGGCGGTCTGACCGGTGAACCGGGAACCGGCACCCTTGCCGGTTCGACGTCCGGTCCGGTTCGGATAACACTGCTCAAAACGTATAATATTGACACGTGCCCGACCAGTCACCTTTGGTGTTTTTTCCTCAGTTGTATGATTGAATTCACTAGATATAGTTTACTTACAGGACAAGAAATCTAATTTATTTATATTGGATGATTCTTGTGCGGCTCTTGAAGAATATATAAGCAGTTTTGGTTTATAATAATTAGTATATGAGCTCTGTGCATTGTGACCATGCAACTATGTAGTAGCTAGACCTTAGACTCGACTTATATACAAACATAAATAAAATATAATAATTTTTTTTTATTTAATTGTGTGGTGGAGTTAATAAGGCAAAGCACGAAGATCAATAATGTAATATTATGTTATCTCATGTAGTTAGTGGTATCTTTTTACAAAATTAGCTATAGGGTCAAAGAATCTATAAATTTGGTGTCTGATATTTAAAATTGAGTGTCTCATGTTTCATTTTGATGAAATTTGGTGTCTTAGTGTGATTACTATAGAGAAGTCAATCCCGACGAAACCCTAAACTCGAAACCCAAAACCGACTGTTAATAATTCGAGCTCCCATGCACGCTTCCTTCTCCTCAAGTAAATCTCGTTCTGTTGTCTCTAGAAATCGCTCCACACTACTCTGCTGGAAACCTTTTATTTTAAATGTTCAACTTTTGGGTGAAATTTGACGATTTTGTAAAAAAATAAAGAGTGACAAGTGGGTGAGTCGGTTGATGAAAGTGATTAAATAGAGAGGAAAAGACGTGCGAAGACACCAAATTTCAACAAAAATGAAACCTGAGATTGTCCATTTTTAACATTATTTCACACTTCAGACACAAATTTCAACATGATGCAAACTTCAGACAGTGTACAGGTTATTAGCATTAATTATATGGGTTCCAACTTCCAATAATTAAATTAATAACTAACTCACACTTAAACAAACTTAGTTAAACTAAACATTGACTCGATACTTAATTTCAACACTAACCTGCTGCAACCCATTGTGTCCAGTAACACTTCTTACTATGTCAGCAACTTTAATATTCAATTTCGCTTTGGCTCTAATCTTCTGCAACTTCATCGTGTCAATAACACTTCATTCTATGTCAGCATCTTCTTCTATATATCTACACGTGTATCAACAATAACTTCGTATTTTCTTATGCATTTCAAATAATTCGACTCAAATCGAATCATTTTAACTTCTTTCTTTTATTGCACAACATAACACAATATACACTTACACCAACTTCCAATAATCAATAACTCATTTTTCTCAATACATTTGAAATATATATATATATAGTTCGGACGAATTATATTATATCCCAAAATCCATACACATGTGACAGACACAACGCAGTTCATGTGCCGTGTTTTTTTATATATGTACGTGTCTGGAATCTATGCATGCATGGTTTTTTGTGTACTAAAAGCTGTCGTTGTTTGTATTCCGTTTTTGATGTGACCAGACCACATAGCTATCTATAAAGTGATTCATCAACCCTAGCTAGCTAGCTAGCTTCATTTTGGAACTTGACCAATTTTTGTTTGATTCAATTATTTTGGAATCTATATTATAATATTATATTTACATCATATTATTTTTAGATATTTCAAATTTAAATTATTGTTAATAAGTGTTTACATTTTGGTTTGTTATTTTTTTTTGTTTTCCGTCTATTATGTTGTGATTTAATGTTTCTGTTTTTGTTAATTGATTTTTCTAATGTATCAGGTTTATTGTTTTCACTTTATCTTCTGATGATAACGTTAAAATCAGTGTTTTTAAGCAACCAAACCATGTTGCTTTCCACTCTTTTCGAGCTTTTCGAGATATTAAATTTATTACTCATGGTTTAGGCTTATTTGATGTTTACAAAACTATGTTTTTGTTCGGTTAATTTTAGGACGAAAATGTGGAAAGAAAAAAATCCAATATTTCAGACATTGATCGTAACAAAAATATCTGATACACCAAATTACAACATGACCTATTTATACGCCAGATTGTTTTTAGATTCTTAACCCTTTAATTTTTTTATAAATCAAACCGTATGATTTCTTATCTGAATTTAAAAATCAAATTTCATTAAAATCTGAATTTCAAATAAATTTCTCAAATTATTAAGAATTCCTAATTTCATTTCCATGACTTTATAGAAAAAATATATTTGAGACCAGAAAAGACTTGTCCTATCCTTTTTCTTCTCCTCCTAGTGAGGGTAAAGGAGTGTGAGCTGAGGTGACAAGGCATGACTCACTTTACAAAGTTTTTGTAGTTTATATATATATATATATATATATATATATATATATATATATATATATATATATATATAATTATTTTCACAATTTCAGATTAAAAAAAAATTAAAATAACAATTATTCTAAAAATGAGCTTCTAATGAAATTCAATTTCGTTTTAAAAGCCTATTTTTTTCGTATATTTTTCGTCCAAACCCAATATATATTAAAATTGATGTTAAAATCTCGAGACTTTGATGACATTTAAAAAAAAAAAACATCCAAGTCAGTAGGCCATCAGTTCAATTGAGTCATGAGTGTCTAGTGCATAGTGGGAATATATATATATATACACGAGTTAAAAAAAAAAAAGGAATATATATATACAATTATAATACTAAAACTTGGTCAAATCTTACACTAAAAATTAGTCAAACCTTAAGGATAAAAATTAAAAATATCCGACAAAACATGTAAAAGAAATAGAGGACAGTTTCTTGTAGACCGACAAACTTGAGTATATGATACATATATATATATATATTATGTATGTATATTATATTATCTAGTGGTAGTTGTAACACTAATGTAAAAGAGAATCCCAACTGAGCTTCGAATCCTACTACCTAAAGCTTCAAGCTGCTTCCCATTCTTACTAACTAACGGTAATATTTCATATAACACTCTAGACTTGGGTCTCAAGATCCACGTCATCGATGAATGTTCCGTGGAACCCGTACGGGACCCGCGACGGAAGCTCGATCGATGCCTCGAGCTTTAAGGTCGACGCGTTTACGATCAGAAGTTCGGATTTCCAGTTCTTCTCGTCGTGGACGAATGTGAGAACATAGCCGTCATCTTCGTTATCCGAACCCGACCCGTTCGGGAGGAAGAGGGGCTCCCCGCCGAATTTCTGGTCCCCGTAAATGTACTTTTCGACTTGACCCATTTGGAGATTGGCTTTGGCGAAACCCGACACTTTCGGCCAGGGTTCGGCCAGGGCTAGGTATGCGAACTGGGTTTTCCGACCGAGTTTGTTCCGGTTCACCATCCCGGCTTCGAGGTTCACGTGGTTCGGTTCGGATAATATGGCCCGACGGGTGGATTTGCCGGTTTTACGGTTGAGTCGGATTTCGGACAAAATGCTCTTTAACTCCTCGTCCGACTCATTGAAGATCGAGTCGGCGGGAGTCATGCATGAGCCGATCACGACCACCTCGTCGGTCTCGGGCTCCTCCCACGCGTTCCAGAGGTGGAAGCAGAAGCAGTCGGGCACGTCGACCCATTGAATCCCGGACGCGTCTCGCGCGTCCTTTTCCAGAATCCCGAACCTCGCCATCTTTGTCTTGTCGTAGATCACGGGGGACCCGCCGCGGACAAGTTCGCCGAGGTTGAACACGACTTGTTGGTCGGGAACCACAACGAACCGCTCGGTTATCGCAAAGTCGTGCATCATTGTCGGGGTCGCTAGCGGGATGTCCACGTCACGGGTTTTTACACCGTCGGGGGAGAATCGGAAGTACTTGAGGTAGGGTTTCTTCACCACATCGTAACTTAACCCGTAAAGCTCGCCCGAGACCGGGTCGAGTTTCGGGTGGGCGATCATCGTGGACTTCAATTGGTTATCGAAATTGAACCGACCCACGGTCTTAAGGTCCCCCGACGGGGTAACCCGTATATGGTAGGGTAAGTCGTCCTCGGACATGGCGAGGAGACGGTTGTTGAAGTAGACTAAACCCGCATTGGCAACCCCGATTCCCCGAGACGGGTCAAGTAACCCGCATAACCCGCGAGTATAGAAAAGCATTAACCTCGCAATACCCGAGTGGCCATGGAGCTCCCCGATGGCCTTCGGAAAGACCGGTCGGCCGATAGCCCGTTCCTGAACCAGACGGTTTGTTTCGGTGAACCGGCTCGTGAAGCTCGCGGACCCGTCTTGGAACCGGACCGCATGGACCATACCGTCCCCGTCGAAGAAGTGGTGCCCAGCAACGGGTTCGTGAAGCGGGTTCGCCCCGTTTCGAACATAAACGCCTTGGATGGTTTCAGGTATCTTTCCTTTCACGTGAAGGGAGTGGCAGACGGGTTGCTCCGGCACCGGAGCAAAGTTTCCGGCGATCTGAACCCGCGGGTCGGCGGTTTTAGAGAGCGGCACTTTCTTCTCATGCGATAGCAACGCGTTCTCCGCCATGTCTAACGCCATGGACGCGGCTTTCTGGAAGAAGTTCCATTTCTCGGCGGGTTTGGCCGCGCCGCCGCGTTTCTGCGGCGGAGCCGCTACTCCCGACGGCGGCGGAAACTCAACGATCTGTTTCGGGAACTGGAGACTGGCCGGCGTCGTCTGAACAGAGCATCTTATGTTGGGCTTTATGGGTTTCTTCATTCCCAGATTCTTGAAAGGTGACGAACAACTGGAAGCCATAGCTATGGTTTCTTTATTTCTCTGTAAATTTTAAAAATGCAAGATTTTGCAGGAAATGGAGTTCTGAGAGAGTTATGTGTTGTTGTGAGTTTGGAGAAGACTGTTGAAGATCATGGTATTTATAGAGAGATGAAGCAGTGACTTGTTAGAGAGAGAGAGTGTGTAGAACAGTGAATAAGGAAACGAGCAACCTGAAAACTGTGGGGGAAGGCCACGTGTAACGTTGTCAACAAAGAGAGTGGTATAAATTATTATTTATTATTTTATATTATGTGGCAATACACAGTTAACGCTTGTTGCCACGTGTTACGCATCAAATCTTTTTCTCAATCATAGTTGGTCGACATATTATTACTTGCTAAAACTCGTTTTATCTATTAGTTAACTCGAATGAAGTTAGAAATTCTAGTTATAGGGGTAAGAATTTAGTTATAGATAAATTAGAGCAAAATATAGATTTTTAATGGTCAAAATAATAATACTTGTGAATTTTAAAGTCAATTTTACACATTACAAAAGTTGATGGAGACAATTGCCTCACTCTCATTGTAGTCTCGTCCTTATATAAGTCGAATCATTTTTAGATAGTCGTGTGTCACTATATCGGGTTGTGATGCTCCAATTTCTTATTTAGATTCTCACACTACAAGAAAATTAGTAATTTGTTACGTCTTATTTTTAAGAGAAACAATCTCTCAAATATTATAATTTTTTTAAGGAATTTATTATGTTTTTAGGGTAGTTCTTTACAAACTCAAAATTTTGTACGAGATTTTCCACATAAGTTTCTAGTCAAATTTTTTTGTTATATGTCATTCCCTTAGAAACTTTATTAATGTTGTATTTGTAAGAGATATTCTCCATCCCTTTACAAATATGGTTATATATGTCTTTTACAAATAAATCCATCAGAAACGACTAGATTTCTTATAATGTCAACTATTCAAACTGTGACTTATCAGTCAAACTCATCGTTAGATTCAGATAGTTAGCGACTTGCTCTGGTCCAAGATCAAGCTCTACGTAGCCTGATCTATAAGACCATGTCTAAGCCGAGTCCAGCATGGAAGAGCCTTATGATCCACCCTAACCAATAATCAAAACTCTAAATTAATTATGACTCAGAACACTCGTCATGATATAAAATTATACTAAATATGATATGCCAAACTAAATGACTAGATCATACATAGACTCAAACCAGAATAAGCTCTCTAATTAAATGAATCGCTAAAAACCCTCTTAACAATATCAATTTTCTTATACTAGGTGCATTTCCCGCGCATCGCGCGGGGTGACTTACCAATATATATGTATAATTAACAAACTAATATTCGATGAAATTTAATTTCGATTAATTGAATACATTGAATCTTGAACGGTTTGAAATCAGCGAAATTTTAGTTGCGATTAATTGCAACTTAAAAACCCTCAGCTCCCTATTGCAATCAATGTTATGGAGTTAATGACTACAAAACTCTTAGCTCAATTGTCATAAATGCATCGATTAACGTAAAAAAAATAAAATTTTCAGCTCCACATTCACTCTGTTATTATCTTTTATTCATGATTTATAATATATAAATTATTATAGTAAAACCGAAAAATATCTCAAAAGCATATAATGATGAGAGATGAATAAAATATACTAACTTTACCAATAAGTTGACTAAAAATTATGTAGCTATCATGTATAGTGTATACCCATGTAACACAAACATTATTGTAGTTACTTAATTGGCCCATTGCATAGGATTAGTGGTCGAATTGCAATCCCGCGTAGTGACCTCTAAAACTCGGCTTCCAAAAATAAAGGGGTGGCTTTCTTTAATTCATTAATTGGGTGGTTCCACGAACTAAATTTAGGGTCACCATCATACTATATATACTATACCCCACACGCTTAAAGTCCTAAAATCTAGCTTTCTACAACTTTGTTTTTAAAAACCGGACCGAACCGACGGTCAGGTTGGATCTGCCCGTGAACTAGCCACACAAGTAGTCGGTTCTAGTAAAATAATGGAATGCATGACGAACCAGGGTCAAATCTGATGGATCATGCTCGTTGAGGTTCTGATCTTGGCAGTGTTCTCGAGTTGGATCGTTTGTTTTGTTCGTATTCCGCTCTTCACATTCATTCTCTCGCTTACCTGCACATGGGGTAAGCCGGGGGTGTCCAGCGTACCCTCTCCGATGCTAAATTGAGTATCCGGTTTAGAGAGATAAAGTTCTAGAGATAGGTCAAAGCATTCATGTTAAATCCCGTCGTAAATGAGGGATATGAAGCCCTATTTATAGGGATTGTGATCTTGATATCGGAGGGGCCCACTATGTCTATATTGAGTGGGGTCCGCGTAATATTCCATACGGGACGGTGGTGCATGTCGTGCGCATAGCCCGAGTGTCGGTCACCCGGGCGTCAATACCGAGCGCGGGGACGCATCGGCCCCCTTAAGACCAGACTAGTCCGGTCGGAGGTCCTTGACTGGACTAGTCTGGTCTCTTCGACCTAACTAGTCTGGTCAGAGGCCTCTTAGGTAGACTAGCGTGTTTGTTCGGGTTTCGGTCACTTCAAGCGTATTCGGGTCGACGGGGTGACCTAGTCGAACCTAAGTGAGGTCCAATTGGATGTATATCCATCAAAATCGGTCGTATTTAAGTTGGGCCAGATTAGACCAGTATCAGCTCAACGGTTCAGTTAGACTAATCTGGAACTTTAAGTTTATAAAAGAAAATTGGATTGAACCTATTATTTTACCGGCATCGATTGAATCGGTTTGAATCGAATCAGAACAATCGATTAAGAAACTGACCATCTTATCAGTTCAAGCTCAGACCCGGTTTTTAAAACATTGCTCAGTAATCCTGGGTATGCTATTGTTTCCGCCCGTAAAATATTATTCAGATCCAGATCATCTACCCCTCTTCATGCTTTAAATCATGTCTCAACGTTAAAATTGTGATACTTGTTCTAAGTGTAATTAATTTTGTAATTCTTTTTTCTTTCTAAAACACCGTTGAAATTGGTAAACCCTAAACTGAAAATATTAATTTAAGTACACGTTTCAAGATCTTAATAATAATGAATGATCTGAAATATGAAGAGTGGAGCAAGGGATTTGATTATCTTATTATTCACCTGCCGTCATAGCTCGTATTATTTTAATGACCTACGTAATTAAGTCGTGGATCTTCATTAATTAGTTTGACTAATTAGGTGATGAAGAATATTAGGGTTAGAAGTTTCCCTTATACTTCGACAATTAATAATAATAATCCACCCCGACCGACATAATCTCTACTTAGATACGATTCCATTTTCAATATCACTTTACTAATTAATCTCTGCCTACCATGAGACTCAAATTTTATTTCAAGCTGCCAACTTTTATATTCTTAATTAATTAATAATTAATCTTAAGAATTAATTCCCCCCAACAAATCTCTAAATATCCGTGATTTGTCTAACTATAAAATCTTTCCCGAATGAAATTGACTATAATACAAGTCGATTTCTATTTATTAGGTAATAAAAAATAATACATTATATTTTTTTAACGGAAATAAAAATAATTAATGTTTCACCGAATATATCGTGCATATTAATATTTTCATATATATATACTCCATAAAAGAATATTATTTATTGTCAATAGAAATATTTAAAGGGACAGCTCGATCTAAAATCTAAAGAGAAGACTCTTCATAAATCATAATCCAACCGACTTTACCAGAAAAAACTGTCAACTACATGGGATGGGAATGGCAATCCAACCAGATAACCCATGATGTTATTACTTGTTTGTTTTTTTACAAAACAAAAATGAAATGTATGTGTAAATGATCGGATTTGGAACAAAATGGATTATGTATACTACTGCAATTTTGGTTGCATTAAAAGTGGATTACATTTTAACCGAACTCTTTTGCTGAAAAGAATAGAGAAATTCAGGGGTGCAATTTAACCTAAGCCTAACTATTAGGGCTCATTTTATTTTTATTTATAGTAAGCTCAGCTGCTCAAGAAGACCTTATTATCAATGTGGGGCCCAATAGAAAAAAGGCCTCACCGCCCATAAGAATTGGGGCTGACTATCTCCTTGACGCGTTTGTCGTTCACATTATGTGGGCCAACTCTAATATATTTTTTAATTATAAGGAAGAGAACAACATATTTAGTAGTGTGGCAATGGGTCACGGGTAATCAGTAGTCCGCGGGGCCCGCTCCGATTTTGATCCGTTTACCCGCGATTCGTGACACGTGGGGCGGGTACGGTTTTTGGGACGCTTCGCTCCGTTGACCCGCCCCCGGTATGTGGATAATTTATATATATATTACACGTATTTATATAAAACTATATAGGTAATATAATACATAGTTAAAATAATTAGGATTTGAATTTAAATTTATTATTTGTGATTTAAATTTTAAATTGAATTTGTATAAAGTAAATATAGAATTTAGGGTTTAAATTGCTAATAATATATTATGTACCACTAAAAGGTGACCCGCGGGTCGACCCGCCCGGCCTGCGAACTGTGTGGGACGGGTACGGGTCGACCATCTCAACCCGCGGGGCGGGTACGGGGCAAGCGATACCCGACCCGCCTCGTTGACAACCTTAATATTTAGTGTCACATGAGATAATCATGTATCAGTTTGGTGTCTTAAATTAAATTATTAATATTTAGTGTCTTATGTTTCAATTTTGTTACGATTTGGTTTTCTGTTTAATTTTGGGGTTAATTTTGATGGGATGAGATGAAAAGACAGCTTTGCCCCTTATACTTTTTTTTTAGCAAAGCCACCCGTTCGATTTCGGTCACACACCTCAGATTCCACCCACCTCTGATTCGCGACTTATCTGGGCCACTCTATCTCTCCTCATATGGGTCGGAACAGAAGCCTAGTCGGATTCCGACAGTGATGACTTGATTTCGGCCGCATAGATTAAATTTGGGCAGTTTAAATTTTATTCGGTCACTTGACCGATTTTTATTAAATTTAACCCTAAAATTTGAATGAGACATCAAATGGCAACATAGTTGAAACCTAGGACAGTCGAAAATAACATTCTAATCTTGAGACACCGAATTGACACATGGGTAAACCCGAACAGTAAATAGATTATTCTCTTAATTATATATATATGTATAATTTGGTTTGGTTGTCCAAGGATAGTGAGAGCGTAATTATTTCAAACAATACATTGTGGCCATAGATAATTAATTTCTAGACGATTTGCATGGCTTCGTTTTCATTGAGACTCAAAAGCACGACAGTTTGAACCATATTTCTTTAACAATAATACCATTCACGTGTGCAAATGTCAAAACTGACCTTATATATATATATATATATATATATATATATATATATATATATAGTGTTAATACATTGTCATTTCTAACAACAAAAATACATTCTGTGATATAATGACTTTGATATAAGATACATATGTATTTCTGCTAGTGTTAATCTTCAAAAGGATGCTTATTTCTAATATCCTGATTCCAAACTTTGGTGAAATCACATTTTATAGAACAATGGGAAAACAGTAAGGAATAAATATAACCTAACTCTTAATTTCCAGTCCCGGCTTCACATCTACTTTCACATGAAAAAATTCAACCCGGAATAGAAAAACCTGGTGTTTTTCTTCATCAACTGAACTTTCCGATCTCCATCTTCTTCTTGATCGCCCTCTGACCATGGTATACGAACGAATCCAGGATCCCGGATACCGTAAAAATACCTAATCAACCCGAAACAATAAAGAATACTAATTATGGGTCTTTCAAATTTCAACTATAGTTTTTTCCTAGTATCATCATGTTCAGTAAGTATACAAAATTTGCAGTCTCATAGAAAAATGCAGTTGTTAGAAGATATACCTCCGATTATCGCGCACACGTTAGTCAGGAAATGTAGAAACGAGACGTGTTCTTCACTGAAAGTAACCTGCCAATATGAGAATCGAATAAGAAGAAGAAAATTCATCCAAAACGAGACGTGTTTTTCAGTGAAAGTGTCATGCCCCTAAAACCGACTATTCCTACTAGCTAAACTTAGCCTAACAGAGCCTGTTGTCCCCTGAAAATGAGGAATTCCTGTTGAGCTTGAGTAGTACAACTCTTGCTTATTAAGGCTCCAAATCTCTTATTTCCAAACAATGTGGTACAGAAACATATGGGGTATTACAGTAAGTAACCTGCAAAATCAAAAGGAGCTACCTTTATAGGAGACAGGTCATAAAAGAAGAAAACTCCGGGTAGGGATTGAAGCTGTCCTATCTCTGCACCCCGGAAGTGCTCAGTTGCCGAGAACTAGAAACCGAAAATAATTCAGATGTATATATACATACATATAGGAGATGATGTAAATACTTTTTTCCAATTCGAAATTTACCTGGTTAGACTGAATAGTCTCCCCGCTCACATCGGTATACACGGTTGGTACCACCTAACACATTTTCTGATGTATCAGCGAAAGCTTTCGTAATTAGGGTTTACAAATCGATATATACCGACCTTGATGAAATACTGATACATTCCACTAGGTGTTGGTTGAGTCCAATCTACTCTGCACATGTAAAAAAATGGTAAATATTCGGAACAAATGTAAGTTCACTGCAATAATTGGTCTATAAAGGGAATATACAGCAAGAGGAGTGTAGTAAGGGAAACAAAGCTTTACCCATCAAGAGGATTCACAGAACCAGGGAAGGATTCTCCAAAAGCAAGCCTGGTGATTTTGTGACTTACCTGTGGCACATGTTATGTATGAAGATAAGAAAAGAATGATACATATTAAAGCATAGATTTTCTCATTTTTGAAGTTTTAACTGGTTACTAGATGGCGTAATCAATGCTTCTGCTTTAAATTTTAGGGTTAAGAACCTAAAACAGTCCCAACTATAGGTTATGTTGCTATTCGTTGTCTCGGATTTAAACTGTTGATATTCAGTGTCCCAACTATCATATTTGGTTGTTTTCTACTTTTTTCGGCCGATTTTGGCGTTAAGTTTGCGTTTTAAGCAACAAAATCATGTTATTTTTTACTTTTTCAAAGTATCGGATTCGTTGCTCATGGTTTAGACTTATTTGATGCGTAAAAAACATATTTAGGTTCCATCAATTTTAAGATAAAAAAGTCGAAATCAACCGATCTGATAGTTGGGACACTAAATATCAACAATTTATAAGTGATTAGCAACAAAGACTAAAGTTGGTACTGTTTTTAGGTTCTTAAAAGGCATAGAAATTAAACAGAAAGCAGCAACACACCGTACATTAAAGCTGTCCTTTTGAAATGCTAGGAGATCATGGACATGAACATTTGATTGCTGAAAGCTTTTGCCGGGCGCAAAGTGAAAATTTCCAGCCACTTTATTCACTTCTATAAATCCGTACATATTGCATCCTTCCCCTTCTTCGTCTTTGATCCTCTGTAGGAAACCTTCTCTTTTGCACTGCAGGGTATGAACATCACAAGGATTCAAGAACATTACAAGTATTTCTCTTTGGCAAAAAACAAGGCTGATCACAGAAACCAAAGTTTTCAGGTACAAAGAAAGATTCTTCACTGCACTTTTGGATTACGAATTTAAGGATTCCATTTAAAGAAGAATCCAGAGCTATTTTACAAAGGAATGACGTATACTCATATAGTTAAGATAAAACAAGTCTACAAAAAAAATCAGAGACAAATTGAATTTAAACAGATTGTTTGGGCCAAATATCAAACACCGTAATAGCTTTACCTGATCAATACCATCGGGATTTGAAATGGCCCACCCTTTCTTGCTATATGCTTCCCGAACGTCTTCACAAGTATTACAGCAATGTTCATCTGCCTGCAACAACAATATGACAGTGACTTTGTAACTGTGATCCATAGAAAAGTTTTCGACATTGCCTACTGTAGCAAACACCCAACATAAAAGGAAGCTATGTCAATCAGAGATAGCAAGTGAAGCAAACAAATCAAGATTCTACTTAAATGGAAAATGAAATGTAATCAGCAACTATAAGGTAGTACTAGAGTTAGAAAGAGCTCAAACGAAATTTTACAACTTTATGCTCACATACTTGATAAAGAATTAATCACGAACTCTCATACTGGTTCTCCAAATTACCAACCATCATACTAGGAATAAAGAAACATCCTCAATAACCAGTCAGTTACACTTACAACTAACATAAACTAGTTTTAAAACTTCTAGCAAATGAAACCATGTGCTCTTAAGTCTTAATAATGATACTTCCTGAGACTTTCCAAATCAAAATGTCTCCACAAAGAAAATATCTGGGATAATGTTTCATGAATCATGATAAATAAAGGTGAGAAGTGAAAAAAATCACAACAGATCACAAGAAACATAATCTACAAATTTCAAAAGCATGACTATAATTTATAAAATATAAAGATCCAATCAAGTATAAGTGAAATTCAAGTTTCCCTTCTTGTCTTAGATAATATATGCTACTTTAACAGGAGATTTGAACAAATTCGACTTAAATAGTTTGTCTGAGCTTAAAATTTGATGATACGCCTTTTCTCTAGTTATATCCATGACTCATACAACATAAACCTGGAGATATTTCTAAATAATAAAATGCAAGCTAAGAAAGCTAAAATGGAAGTATTTCTATATTATCTTTGAAAAGAGAACATACTTTCTCAGCACCATAGCATGAACCACAATATGTCTCATTGTGCTCAAGCCTTCCACCATGTTTCTGCAAAGGTTTTTCGACCTGTTTCAACAGAACAAACCAAATAGAAGTCTCAAACTCAAACAACGTATCTCATCACAACTAATAAAGTTATCAGATTATTATTAAAGAACTAACCTTGGGGGCCCCTAGTCCTTCAGTCCTAGGTTCTTCTTTCACATGGCCGTTAGCATCCAATCTTCTCTTGATAATGTCATGCTTCTACAAGATGATAACAAAAAAAAAGATGATAACACACATTCAAGTGTGCTATGTACATAGTTGAAGTAAGCAATCACTCTTGGCATTTATAAGAGCCAAGAGATAGAATATTACTTAGTCAAATACAGTTATGCACAACAATTTAAAATTCACTTTTGCATCCAAGTTGCAATACTCACTACATCCAAGTGTTGCTCTCCACTGATGTCCATTGCATCAAGACTGAGAATAGAACAGGGTAGAGCCGGGAACGTGACATCAAACTGCAATCCAAAATTAAGAGACAAATTGAGTAAGGAACCAACAGTGCGATACTATGATATCTCAAAGTAACTAAAAATAATGGTAACATTGAGATGAAGGTCACAGGGAAATTACATCTTAATCACTGGAAATAAGACAAGTTAACCAAATGGAGCTACGAAATGGGTTTACCACATTTTAATGTACACGCTAATTTAAAGAGATGGGTCCGCAACATTTATCTACGTTATGACGTCTACAAGTAGAAGAGCAATCAAACATTGAGTTTAGGATCCTAAAAATTATCAAGACAAATTGAATAAACCACAAAACCAGCAGTGAATAGATATCTTGATAGTTAAATGGCATTACATTGATCCGCAGATGCTCTCCTCTTGAAGTATCAACCCTAAGCTCTGTTTCAGTCACAGCATGTAAATACAACCCTGCAGAAAAAAAATGTTTTTTCATTCAAGGTGAATTTGGTAGATGACTTCCCAATAAAACACTTCAATGCAACAGAACCACACACAATCTAAATCTAGTAATCTACTAAAAATAAGCACATTAGTTCTTGCAAAATCAGCCCACTTTCAGCATATTTAGCTTCAATAGTACTACTTATGAACATCAACTCACATAACAGCAACAAAATGAAAACTATGAAATGCTAGACCCTAAGTTCAAAAAGGCAGAACCTTATCTATAGCTGCAAATGGAATATAAATGGAAAGAGTCTACCATGGGAGAAAATCAAAAGCAAACAAGAGAACGAATTAGAACGTACGGAGTTCGGAGATGAAGAGGAGGATCATAACAACAGAGGAAAGAAGGGTGATAATGCCGCCGGAGAGCGTACGGCTGTAGAAATCCTCATTGATTTTAGGATAAGCATCCAAGCTCCTGAGCTTGCCGATGAATCCATCCATCATTACCAGCCTGAATTCCAGGGAGGCGGGTGATTGGTGGTACACAAAACTGTACTTTTGATATGGAGATCCGATCGCGCGCTCCTTTGGGCTTCAGCTGAGGCAGGTCTTACTGAACTGCTGTATGAGTGTGAGATCAGTAACGAAGATAAATAGCGGCTGCCGGCATGCGGCGGCGATTGGCGCGACCGCCGGTGGTGAGATTAATGAGATCGGAAGGTGAAGACTAATCTCAGACGAGAGCGGAAAGAGTTGAGAGAAACGAAGGACGCTACTGGACAGTTAGTTTTTAAATGCGATAATAATGTCATAAACAAGTTTACACAAAGTAAATTAATCTCAATGTAATGTAATTATAAAGTACATATTTGAATCAAACAATTTTTTATTTTCCAATTTGAACCAAACAGTTAAATAGAGAAATATATGTAACGAAATTATGTATTAACCTTAAAAATTTATATAACTCACAATTGTATGTTTTTGTTTTGGGTTAATACATCGTTAGGTTATTTACGTTTACCAATTTGACGGTTTGGTTCAAACATGTATTTTTTAGTTATCTACGTTTACAAATGTGATCGTTTGGTTACATTTAGATAAAATGTCAAAAGTACCATTCCTGAAAAGTAGAGAAAAAAGACCAAATAGTTCTGCAATTATTTTTTTAATTATTGCAATTGAACTATGTTTCCACCCAAAATAAATAAATTCATATGTGGCTAGCGATTGAGAATTTCAGGCGTCTCCTTACTGGTCGTCTAAATAGGCCAACAAATATACATGACAGCCAGCCGCAACTCATTTTGGCTGCGGCTAAGCTACCATTTGCAGATTCGTACCATAAACGGAGCTCCGGCACTGACTGTCGACACTCTGAACACTTTGGATCTAATCAGTTGAGGAATGATGGAGTGCCTAAATTTGGTCATGAAACGGTGACTCCAAGTTCCGATCATACAGTTGCTCCGAATATAATAGAGTGCGAAAAAGAATATGAGAGGCTAAAATCGAGCCTCGGTGTCGGACACAATCGCCAACGGCCCGCCTCATGTGGCGGCTTTATATAGGGGAATACGAAGTCCACACAGTTACTGATAATTGATTACAAGTTGTTTAATTGATATATGGGGGAATACAGTAAGTTGCAGGATTCTCAGTGATTATCCATTTGCTAGCTGAATTAATATCATTGCTAGCTGATGTTGATTATCCATTCACGCTAAGTCGCTCGGTGGTTTTCTTCTTCGTCTTCTTCTCTCCGGTGATTATCACCTCTATCTTTCGTCAGAGAACCATTTAATCACATTCTGAAACATATGTAACCAAACTATCACGTAAAAAAATAAAAGTAACAATTTAATAACATTGTGCAAACATAAGTAATTAAACAATATATTAACCCTTTTGTTTTCTCATGGTTTTTCTAATGATAGGACTTAGGAGAGTAATATTTACTCCACATTTATAATAATTAAAACTCGCACCAAATTAATTAATTATAAAGCTCTCATTGCATGTTATGGTAATCTCTAATAACTTCTCCATATTATTTTCCCTTTTAAATTCGGCCTAGTTAGTTTCACTGATTAATTTCTATGAATCACCAAATTGTCATATTAAGATCTCCATGGACTAGTATATCACCTAAAGAAAATTAGATCCATAATAATCATATCAATTTTTAAAGAATCAAAATGTTTATAATAAAGTCCAAAAATCATAAAAATAAAGTAATAGAGTCTAGTTACTTTCTAAAAAATTGAACTAAAAATTTGGTTATGACAAATTTCGATTCGGTAATAAAATAAACTTGTTCAAAAAATTGATAAATATCACGGAACGTGCATCAAAACCCATAATAAAGGGGTTGAATCTGAAATATTCACTATTTATTTAGTGAGAGAATATCTAACCAAACACATATATAAAGAAAGAAATATATTCTCTTTATAAAATTAAATTATCTGAAATTGGTAATTATAAAGTTTAAAATTAATTATAGTTCTAGAGTTTATGAACTCAAGTCCATATTAATGCATCACGTGACACAATCGACAATTATGAGCTTTAAAATTAAAACGCAAAAAAAAAAAAAAAAATCACATTAATAAACAATATTATAAAACTATAGTTGCCATAAATTTATTGGGTTTCTTTGATTCATTAAAATGTTATTTACTATTAAATATCCTAATCAATTAATTATAACTTTTTTTTTAATAGTATAATTTCTAAACGATATTTTTTCATATGAAATTAAAGGTAAAAACCTTTCAAATAATATATGGTATTATATATATATATATATATATATATATATATATATATATATATATATATATATATATATAATTTACGTACACACGGTAAGTTTGTAACAAATTACTAACTATATTGTGGTAACCTGCTACTATTCGTAATTTTAATCATACAATATTATTTTAACCATGGTTAGGGTTTATTTCCGTAGTATTTCTATTTAAGTCTTGTAACATTGCTTTCTTAATCATCAAGTAACTACAATATTCATTTGTTCAATACTGCTTCTATAACAAGAAATCTTCAATTTTTTCGGGTGAAATATCGGTCTACGCAACAAAACTAACATTTCTCAAATAAGTGCATTAATGCCTAGTCAGCATAGCTGCCACATCAGCCACCGCAAGCCTAGTCAGCACCAACCCGGACACGAGAGCAGACACCATCAGCATCACAAAAACTCCATCCCAACTCTTCGCCGAGATATACCCCGTTAAAAGAGGCCCTAACGCCGCCCCGACAATCCCCGTCGCGTTAATTATACCCGTCACGGTCGACGCGGCGTTTCGGTAGCCTGAGTTGCCACGTGTCGATGCCAAGTCAGCAGAGATCGTGGCTGCTATGGTGAACGGGCCGCTTATGAACATGCCGGTGACGAACATTAATGACATGTTCAGTGGTAATGACACGTGGCCGTAGATGCGGTAGAGGAAGAGGCACGGGATGGCGAAGTAGGTGCAACTTGCGGATGTGAAAGCTCGGGATTTGAGGCGGTCGGAGATGTGGCCGACGAGGATTCGTCCGGCCGTGCAGCCGAGATCGTAGAATGTTGACAAGTATCCTGCTTTTTCGCTAGGTAGGTATTCTCCGTCGATTGCTGCAAGAACCAGATTCTAATATCATGTTAAATTCCGGATCGATTCCAAACATACTACGTTTACAAAAGTGAATCAATACAAAAAAGGGTAAATATATTTATGTAGAATCGGTTCTGTACTAGACTATAACTAGTTTGTGAATGATTTTTTTTTAATATAGTGTAAACCTTTATTTAAAAACGGTTTGCACCGTTTCAGAACCGAACTGAGACTTTTATTTTCAAATCAGTTTCGAACCAGTTCCAAACATACCATATATTCTAGGATAAACCAGCACCAAGAACAGTTTCGGTCCAAACTGGTGCTATGCTCGAGTAAACTCAAGCTCGACTCGAATAGACTTTTGACCGAAAGGAAGAAAGCTCTATTAGCTCAGAAGCCTCTCGAATCGAGTATAAAATGAACTCGTACTCGACTCGGTATCAGAAAAAACTCGACTCGAATATAATTTTGACAAAAAAAAACCTCGGTTAGCTCTTGAAACACCCGAATCAAGTATAAAATGAACTCGTACTCGACTCGGTATCAGAAAAAACTCGACTCGAATAGACTTTTAACAAAAAAAACGCCAATTAAGTCGTAAGCACTCTCGAGTCGAGTATAAACTGAACTCGTACTATCGACTCGTTACCAGAAAATACTTGACTCAAAATTCAGCAAATCGAATTCGAATATCGACCGAACCAATCTCAACTAACTCACAAATAGCTTTTAACTCTCTTACACCATTATCATAACATTAAATTCCAATTGTTGATAGTTACATACCTGTGTGGCTAATGTAGAAAGGAAGCCAGTAAAGAAAAGTGTAACCCACCAACTTGGAGAAGAACAGAGAAAGAGCAAACTGCACAACTCCTGGGATCTTGCATGCTTCTATAAACCCTAAAGCAACTAACTCCTCTTTAACCTCACCATGATCTTCATCATCACATCTCAGCAATAACACATCATGTTGTTCCTCGTAATCACTACAAGAAATCCTACTCGTTTGTTAGAATTCACTTGAGAGAGACATATACCATTATTATTCGTAAGGGAACTGTGAAAATTCTTACAAATAAAAAACATTCAATTTTTTTATTTTTTTTAAAAATGACTCCTAACAAAAAAAAATTGGCTAGAAACTTCCTAGAGAATCTCTTACAAAATTTTGAGTTTTACAAGAACTTTCCTCAAAACATAATAAGTCACTAGAAAATGCTTATAAATTTTTAAGGGATTTGATTCACTTGAAATAATGCATTGACAAATTACCAATTTTCTTGTAGTGAGTTTTGCGAATCGAACCCTGCTGATTCCGGACTGACGGGGAGGAACAGGAAAACCGACACTGCGAGGAACAAGATGAGAAGACCGGAGAAGACGAAGGACCATCCCCAACCGTAAGCTCCCAAGATGGCGGAAGCGATCAATGCGCCGGAAACATCGCCGACCGGAGAAGTAGCATTCCACATTCCCATGATGAGACCAGATCGGTTTGTTTTTCCGAACCAGGTGCCGATCAGTGGGATCAGGAACGGCCATCCTGTCGATTGGAACAAACCTGCAAAAGATAGAAGTATAAGAGTGAGCTGAATATCTTCACCCATAAATTCAAGCTTATAGGACAATTAGTTAAGACACTGATTTGATCAGTAATTGAAAATCGAGGTAAGAAACCTAAAATAAATAAATAAAATTAAGATAAAAATTTGTAAATCGATGAAAGTTCATATAACGATTTGGTTATTAACCCTTAATTTCTCAACATAAAAGCTAGCTTGCATTACATTAGCGCGTGATCAAACACACACTCAACTTGTAACCCTATTCTTAATAATAAGACGCGTTAATCTTAACCAACTATGTTATAAGCTCAAATTCGTGACAAAAAGTATTCAACACACTCTTATATTTCACGTACCTGCGAGTATCTGAACCGCCAAGAAGTAATAGAAGCTATGGATATTCGCCCAATACCCGAACCCGAAAACCAAACCCGCGACCCCGCTCCCGATCATCCCGACCACGAATACAACCCACCGTCGGTTTCCCATCCTATCGCACAAATACCCCGAAAAATACATCCCGAACGCGTACGTTGACAGAAACGCCACGTCAAGTTCCCCGAGCAGGGAAGACCCATTTGACCCGTCAAACGGGGCCCACCCGGGCGTAGTTTTTGGATCGAGCGAGCTCTTGACGACGCTCGTCGTTTTTCGGGCGACGTGGTAGCTCGCGTAGGATATGAAAGTGAGTATGAACACGATGGCTTGGTTGGTTTGGAAGGAAATTGGGGATTTGTTTAGGGTTGTAATGAGTTTGAGTCCGAGAGGCATAGAGTATCGATATCGATCCATGAGTATAGTTTAACTGTTTAATACAGCATAATGAAACTAATAGAGAATATATATATATATATATAGCATAATGTAACTATAGAGATATTATGTAATATAATATATTGAGAAAGAGTATGTGACACGCTGCAGAAGAGTATGCAAGACGGTTCATTTTATTTATTTTCATATGAATAATAATTGTTTAGAGCGGGGGAAGCATTTGAATTTTGATACTTATTTACTGTTACAACCCATGTTCATATGCATGTAATGTATATGTATTTTTATTTTTTTGTTCATATGCATGTAATGTATACGTACTTTTTTTTCAATGAGTGTTAGCTCAATTTGAATAAACTTTTTTTAATCAATTTTTTCAAGCTCGACTCTAATCAACTCGTTTTAATCAAGCTTAAACTAGACTGAGATCTAATTTTTTCGAGCTCGAACTCGGCTCGTCAAGTTTAACATTGTTCAGTAAAATAAAAAATGACGTACCTTAGCTCGAGGATGAAGTCAAATAGGCTTTTGGGTTTTGGCTAAAAATAGACTTACAATATATATATTAGGTAAAACTCTCAAATAGGATTTAGACAAACAAAAAGAAGTTAGATTAGATTCGCAGGCTTCTCGAGTTAAATACAAATGAATTAATATTCGTCTCAATACCAGAGAAGCTCGACTCAAGTTCGACTCATCTCGAAATTTAGTAATTCGAAATAAAATATCAACCAAATCAATTTTAAGTAATTCACGACTCACTTAGAGCATCCACAATGGTTTTACATAAATTATATTCTTTAAAGTTGCCACGTAGACATTTATGTACACTTTAAGTAATACGTAAATTTAAGACACACGTAAAAAATATTTTCTCTGCAATCGTATTACTTAAACATATTCCTTAAATAAATTTTATTATTAAATTTTCCAACAACCACCAATAAGATATTAACATTAATTATAAAATGAATTAATTTATAATAAAAAATTGGTTACGTAATACATAGTGCATTACCTATATTTAAGGAATGCTTTATGTAAAAACATAAATTTACGTGTGGGTCCCATCTTTAAGGAATGCTATGTAAAACCACTGTAGATAGTTTTTGTTGCTTTACTTAAATAAACATGTAGGACCCACGTTTACGTAATTTTTATGTAATACCACTGTGGATGTTCTTAGAGCATCCACAATGGTTTTACATAAAATGTATTCTTTAAAGTTGCCACGTAGACATTTATGTACACTTTAAGTAATACGTAAAGTTAAGACACACGTAAAAAATATTTTCTCTGCAATCGTATTACTTAAACATATTCCTTAAATATATTTTATTATTAGATTTTCCAACAACCACCAATAAGATATTAGCATTAATTATAAAATGAATTAATTTATAATAAAAAATTGGTTACGTAATACATAGTGCATTACTTAAATTTAAGGAATGCTTTATGTAAAAACATAAATTTACGTGTGGGTCCCATCTTTAAGGAATGCTATGTAAAACCACTGTAGATAGTTTTTGTTGTTTTACTTAAATAAACATGTAGGACCCACGTTTACGTAATCTTTACGTAATACCATTGTGGATGCTCTTAGAGCATCCACAGTGGTTTTACATAAATTGTATTCTTTATAGTTGCCACGTAGACATTTATGTACACTTTAAGTAATACGTAAATTTAAAACACACGTAAAAAATATTTTCTCTGCAATCGTATTACTTAAACATATTCCTTAAATATATTTTATTATTAAATTTTCCAACAACCACCAATAAGATATTAGCATTAATTATAAAATGAATTAATTTATAATAAAAAATTGGTTAGGTAATACATAGTGCATTACTTAAATTTAAGGAATGCTTAAAACATAAATTTACGTGCGGGTCCCATCTTTAAGGAATGCTATGTAAAACCACTGTAGATCGTTTTTGTTGCTTTACTTAAATAAACATGTAGGACCCACGTTTACGTAATTTTTACGTAATACCACTGTGGATGCTCTTACACTCCTAATTATATGTATTAGGACCGAGAATAAACCTTGTTTACACTGAATCCATTCGAAAAGAGTAAAGATAGTGAATATTTTTTTGTTCGTCGGATTTGAATTCAAATTTTTAATTAATAAATAAAAATTAAAAAATATATTATATTACATGATTATTATATATCATACGTATGCATGTGATTGTGAAATACGTACAAAACATAAGTAGTAAAGTAGACCACGTCTTTGATCAAATAAGAAGACCACGTGAATACGACAGTCAAAATTGTATCTAGCTTGGAGATTGGGGCCACGCTTGTCGTTCATTTTTTTTTTTTAAATAAGCAATATCATTAAAATAAAACACAAACAAGTCAAAGAATAGAGAGTTCTATGCTATCACAATGAAACCCTCTAATCCATATAATCAAATCTCATATACATTTATCTTGACGCATTGTTATGTTTTTATAACCTTTTCAAGAGATGGATTCACATAGTTAAATATAAATAATATCTGATCAAGTCGGTGCAAGAGTAATGCCACTAAAACAAGCTTTAGACCTCGTGTTTTAAAATGTCTCGTAACCAAAATCAATAATGAGTATGTCAATCAAAACCGATTCAGAATTAGTTTTTTGTAATTTTAAAAAAAGCATAGACATAAAATACGGTATGGATCGGTCCGAACCCGGTTCTTACCAAACTGGTTCTTTCTTTCATAGACAGGAGCCAATTTAGTAGCTAATACACTGTTGGCCCGAAACTGAATGGAACGGTTCGATGTCCATCCCTAAACTCTAGCGATTTGTACAGATATAAAATTTGAGCTAGTAAAATATTAAAAAATTATAAAGTTTCAAATTGATAACCCAACTTCTACCAATAAATTTTCAGGGAAAAATAATAATATTTCTAATAAACCAAATGGGCTTTACTTCATTGCTATGAATTTTGTGGCCCATTAAGTATTTGCACACAAAACATAACTGAACAGCCCAGCCCAGCCCAGCCCAGCCCAAGACAATGAATGATGGTCCAGCCCATGAAATCAGATTGAGCAATCAAATAAAACCCTAAACCTCAAACCTACTCTGCTTCCTTCTTTACCACATCGTCTCTCTCAGTGGAACAGCCGCCGGAGTTCAGAGCATTCTCCGGCCATCTTCCGCCCCGAAATCTCGATATGCAGTCCGCGGAGCCGTCTGTTTCTATGGAGGTGGAGGCGGTTCTGCCGCCGAAGCCTCTATTCGCGCCTCTGAAGCCGCACGAGATGTCCGACGGCCGCGTCCAGTTCCGCAAGGTCTCCGTGCCGCCGCACCGGTACTCGCCGTTGAAGAAAGCGTGGATGGATCTATACACGCCGGTATACGACCAGATGAAGATCGACATCCGCATGAACCTCAAAGCACGCAAAGTCGAGCTGAAGACGCGGCGCGATACTCCCGACGTCGGAAACCTCCAGAAGTGCGCCGACTTCATCCACGCCTTCATGCTTGGATTCGACATCCCTGACGCCGTAGCTCTGCTCCGATTGGACGAGCTGTATGTGGAGTCCTTCGAGATCAAGGACGTGAAGACGCTTCGCGGCGAGCATCTGTCCCGCGCAATCGGGAGGTTGTCAGGTAAGGGCGGGAAAACGAAGTTTGCGATTGAAAACTCGACGAAGACTCGGATCGTGATCGCGGACACCAAGATTCATATTCTGGGATCGTTTTCGAACATCAAGATTGCTAGGGACTCGCTTTGCAGCTTGATTATGGGGTCTCCTGCTGGGAAGGTTTACTCTAAACTCAGAGCTGTTTCTGCTAGACTTGCTGAGCAATTTTGAGCTGCGATTTCGTGTCGAGATCACTGAAATTCTGATTAATTGAAAATTTGTATCGAGATTGTGACGTTTATCCATAGATTTCTGTTAGATGGAGAAGTTGGATCATTGGTGTTGAATCGAGATTGGGTTTCAATATAGTGTGAAATTTCTGCAGATTTTGAATGTTGTTTAATGCTTGTGTTGATCATACTTGATGAATTAATCAATGTATAATGATAGTTGTTAGCTAGAAGCTGTGATTTATGGACGTTGCATTTACAGTTTGTTTACTACTAGCATGTAGTAGTTACTAGTAAGTAATTTGTTTGATTGTCCTAAGATTAATTAGACAAGTAATCATTTTCAATCGAATTATTCATTATCGTTCAAATTAAACAGAAATTTTAATAAAAATAATTATTAAACAGAAATCTCAACGAAAATTGTAATTTATATATATATATGAAACTAAAGTATCAAAATATTCAAGTAAAAGCAGGTCATCTGTTTCTAATTTGTATATATACTATTATAATAAGTAGGACAGAAAATATGCAAATTATTTTTATTTAATTATTATTATTATTTCCACTAAGAGCATCCACAGTGGTATTACGTAAAGACTACGTAAACGTGGGTCCTACATGTTTATTTAAGTAAAGCAACAAAAACTATCTACAGTGGTTTTACATAGCATTCTTTAAAGATGGGACCCACACGTAAATTTATGTTTTTACATAAAGCATTCCTTAAATTTAAGTAATGCACTATGTATTACGTAACCATTTTTTTATTATAAATTAATTCATTTTATAATTATTGCTAATATCTTATTGGTGGTTGTTGGAAAATTTAATAATAAAATATATTTAAGGAATATGTTTAAGTAATACGATTGCAGAGAAAATAATTTTTACGTGTGTCTTAAATTTACGTATTACTTAAAGTGTACATAAATGTCTACGTGGCAACTTTAAAGAATACAATTTATGTAAAACCATTTAGGATGCTCTAAGGTATGAGTTTGTAAATGTGTATAATATAAAGTATTATTTATGACGTTAACGGATTAATCTAAGAAATATAATTCACCTTGATTAAATTATCTAATAACCCATTATGAAATCGACATTTTTAAAAGTTAAGATTGACTATAGAACTATTAGAATCTTCAATCTTCTTTAAACAATTAGTTGGTCTCAATCAAGTTATAATTCTACAATAATATTAGTAATTTAGTATATGAATTTATAGTGTTTAAACAGAGTTTTAACTATAGAACATATTGCTAATTTATATTTGGAATTTAAAATGTTGATATTCGGTATTTTAATTATAATATTGCTTGATTTTTATTTTTTTTAATTATTGAAATAAAAAATGGTTTCTAAGTATCAAATAAGTTTATACAGTGAGCAATAATCTATATTTAAAAAAATGAAAAATGTCGTGTTTTTGTTGTTTAAAATGTTAATTTTAACACAAATATCAATCTAAACAAATTTGATAATTTAGACACCGAATATTAATATTTTAAATTTGAGATATAATTAACAATATAGCCTATAATTTGAACTGTTTTTTTGTTTTTAACTCTATAGTTGAATTTAGGGGTTAAATATTCTTTCGGTACCGTATAGTTGACCAATGTTTGTTTTTTGCGTTATACGTTTTATTTGTAGGCTTTTACTGTTATATGTTTGCGTGTTGTAGTTTTTTTGTGCATCTGTTAGTCAACAGTTAAGTTTGACCGTTAATTACTTTTACTTTATTTAATTTAGTCCTCCAATTTATACACCTACTTTTAATTTTTTGCAAATTAGTCCCTAAAAAAACCTAATTGAACCTAGGTCCAATTGTCTAGCCATGGTGGGAAGAAGCAATTCCGATAAAGAAGCAATTCCGATGACTGCAGAATTTACACAAGAGAGCTCTGCATTGCCCAGACGGACATGCGCCATATACACTAACTAATCTCAACTACGCAACGGTTTCCGATTCAATCGATTCAGCTTCCTGCTACCAGCACTGATCCGTTTCCCACCGCCGAGTCGCGCAAACCTCGCTTCTCTCCGCCGCCCTCCGCAACCGCCCAAGCGACAGATCGTACATGGCTCTAGACGCCGGATCGGAAAGCGTGGCGTACGCGTTGTGGATCTCGATGAAATCGCGGCCATCGGAATCCGCCTGGCTCGTCGCGTCGGGGTGGTGGAGCTTCGCCATGGTCCGGTACGCGGTCTTGATCTCCGTCGCCGATGCGGTCTGATTGACTTGCAGGACCTCGTAGAGGCTGGCCGGCGTCTTGCCAAGGTCGGAAAACTGCCGCGGCATCGACGGCGGAGCTTTGCACGTCGAGGCGCAGGTGATCGGCAGCCTGACGGTGGCCGGAGGTCGGATGGAGGAGGAAAGCGTGGGAGCTGAGTGGCGCTTGAACAACGGCGACGGCGGAGCGATGATGGCGCCAAACATCGGAGCTTACGAGGAAAGCTTGAAGAGACGGTTGAGTGTGAACATGGCGATAGAGAGATGGGTTTATATATATATATATATATATATATATATATATATATATATATATATATATAGTGGGTGCGAGGTCAAACTGTAGAAGGTTTATATTAATATATGGACGAATTTCAAACGCCCGGCGTACGTACACCCCAAAGAAAATATTTATATATAAATATACATTTTAAAGTTTAAATAACACAGTGAATATGAATAACTAGTGCATGCATTCTTCCTGTTAACATAGTCCCAGCAGTTTAATATAGTCAAGAGTTCAGTGTCATTAAGCTCAGTTCTACTCGTCTCCTTTAATTTATGACACGATATGTGATTCAGACGACCTGTTAGCCAACTCTGCTCGTCTTCTTTTATACCGGACACAATATGTGGATCCAGGCATTTTAATCATGTCACTGCGATATGACTTTTTATAAGGTTTCGAACCTAAAACTTCTAAATCATCAAACCACGTAGAGGTCAGAGGTTCAATCCTCGTTAATGACCATGAGAATGGAAGTTCATGACCAGCAATTTACCCCTTACGGGCTGACTCGGTGCGAGTTGGGATTAGTCTAGGTGTGGAGTAAGCATGCTACGAGTGCTGTCATCCTGATGAGGGCCCCCCTAGGACCACCCTGCGGGAAATTTAAAAAAATAAAAATAAAATATCAAACCACGTAGAAGTAAACATTATTAACCATTAGACCACCACATAAAACACTACATTACTAATAAAACACTACATATGTTTAATTAGTATATTTAAGCATATGTTTATATATACTTTTTACTAAAGGAAGAGCAATAAGAATGTCAATATTGGCATATCTTTGTTTATTTGGTTAAATATTTCTACAAAATGAGGCGTTAGACTTTGTTATTATAATAATTTGAGGCGGCAAATGTCCCCACGTTACAATTTTTGGAGTCTTTAAAAAATAAAGGGATCATTTAATGTTTGTTTCAGAAGTTGAGGGACCCTCATTTAAACATACTCCCGGTATTGGTACCGAATCTATGGAGTTTGTCAGTTTTGAAACGGTTCCGCGGGCCGGGCCGGGCCCGTATGCTGGCTTGGGCCCGTGGTTTTTTGCTTCTAGAACATCTGTCCTTTTCTGCCTTTTATATATATATATATATTATCATTATTAAATTTACTAACTCTATTTTTAATTATGGAATCTAGGCTACTCACTGACATCAAGTTTAAGGATAAAATGTTATTATAAATATATTTTCATTTTAAACACTGCAGTACGGTGACAATTTGTGATACGACACGTACACGCGCGGAAAAAAAATCGTATATGTGCAAGCATATGACATAACGAAAACTCGATAGTACGAACATGAATAACACGATATAATTTTTGTATCGTGTTCGTGTTTATGTATCACAACACGGCACGCATGAAAGCATGGAAATATTGTGCTACTAATGTTAACTCTTGAGTATTTTTTTGAAAAAATATACTTAATAGCTTTTAAAACTAAGCAACACACACAATAGCAAGACACGAACACACACGAAAATTTCGGTGTCGTGTTTGTGTTTGTAAAACATGACACGATAAACTTACCGTGCGTGTTTGTATTCAGTAGATTTAAACACGACTTCTGACACGTACGATAACACGAATTGTCACCCTACATCGTAATTTTTGGGTGAATGTAGTATGACTTCATTTGGATGCACACAAATTTCTTCCTCTCCATTAATCCTAATCTAGAAAATGAGAGGGACTCATCATCATGAATATACCCTAATTAAACTTTGTGCTTGAAGAAAACATCAACTTTAGTGGGTGCATAATTAAAAATAAATACATTATATTATTGATAAAATTAATTATGTTTAAAGTAAAATATTTTTGGAATAGAAATTTCTTTATACTTTAATTTAAGGGTTTATAACCAAATTTCTTACACATGTAAGTTACACATGTAACTATGAAATCAATTCAAATATATTCAATTGGACTTCCGCAAAATCTTAATAATATATTTTAATTTAGCGTTCAATTGAATTATTTTATTGTAATCATTTTAATTTTTTGGCGAATTAATTTTGGTTACACAAAAAGACCTTACGTTAACTATCACTTCCGTCTAATTTGACGAAAATTATAACAAATCCAACCATTTATTCGAAATTTAAAAACTTATACATAGCTGATTTAAAAAAAATGAAAGTTCTGTTAGCTGCGAATTAACCTTTAATTTAATAATTGACTAATGATGGATAGCAGCAGTTGCCAGTTAGTACGAAACAAACCAATCTGAGTAAAGACGGCGGTGGGGCCACCTTCTAGAAGCCCTTTTTGTTTATTCTATTTCAATTAATACTAAAAAAACATATATATGCTGAGAATATAATATATCGCATAAATTCGGCAAAAATAAATTAAAATGTTGAATTATGACGTACTTGATGCCGTACTTGCACTATAAATGTCTCCTTCTAGAAGCTTTTCCACGTGCGCCCTCTAGTTAAGACTTGAGAGACACATTGTAATAGTGTGTCCCTCGTATAGTGCTAACATCACATTTGTGCATGTTATAGTTGGCTAATTTATCGGGAAAAAATACTAATTTTTCTGTTAATTCGGTGATTGTGTAGATTAAATTAATTAAAATGCATATGTATCAATTATTTTATTCAAAAAAATTGAAAAATAGTGATTGATGTGCGAAAATTTTCTCATAAAAACTTAATATTATTAATTAAGTTATGTATAAACTATTTTTTAAACGTTTAGTAAAAGAATATATCTGTCAGTCACTTATGTGCTCTTCACTTAAAGAATTAGCAAATAAACTAACATAACTACCTAATTGCTACATTTGAAAAAAAAGTTGAACTAACCATTTGTTACATAAAAAAGTTAAACTACTTATTTGCGCTGTTGAAAATAAAAAGAGTTAATACATAGATTACGTTTAACAATGTGACCGTTAGGTTTAAATGTGTATTTTTTAGTTACCTACATTTTTAAATGTGAACATTTTGTTCCATTTTAATGAAATTTCCAAAATAACATTTTTATATTCTTTCCTCTTCATTTTAAAGGTATTATTGTTCTTCATATTCTTCATCTTCATACAAAATATTCATTTTTTTCAATTTTTTTTAATTGAGACGAGTTCAGATTCGATCCCGGTGTCGATTTAAAAAAAACCGATAAATACGATGAAGAACACTTTGAATGTCATAAAAAAATACTTGAATTTATTAATGGTATAATTGTAATTTTATAACCATTTAATCAAATTATGTGAAACATAAGTGACTAAAATAAAACAAGTTTGAACCATTTAACCATATTTTAAAACGTATGTAACTAAATTATTACGTAAAATATAATTATTTCATCACGTTATACAAACATGAGTAACTAACAATTATGAGTAACTAACAATTGTATTAAAAAAAGAAGTTAAGTTAGTATTTGATATTTAACCAAATAACTTAGGGCCATAGCCCATGGGTCACATCAAATAACTTATAAGAGCCATAGCCCATGTATGTTAAGATTAAGTAAGTGTCTTATCCAAATCCCTAGTCCATGCTCTTTAATTGTTTGCAACTTTAAGGGTACATCTATTATACTCACAATTCATAGAAAACAAGAAAATGTACTCATTAGTAAATTGAGTTGTGCTTTTAAAGACAAAACAAAGTTCGAATTTCGCTGAAAATGTTTTCTTAGTGATGTTGACTTTGATCTTAATACTCCCATACTGAAATTGCGAAAATAGTATGGTATAAAAAATCATTTTCTAAGGGGGAAAATGTAATATTTACTTTTAAATTTCCCATTTTCAAACCTGAACTAATATATATGGATTTTTCTACCATGCTCCAAGAGCACCATGCTTTTGGTTTTTTACTAATAGGGTGGACTTAATTGTAATATATGTAAAACTTTAAAAGTATAAAAAAATATGAAATTTTTTAACGACACCTAATTTTGTATCATACTATTAATAATATCAATTTCTTCTAGTGTTCACCTTCAGGGCAATAGAAAGTACAAAAAAAAAAAAAAGTAGGAGCATGATAGAAAGATCCTATTTACCAAAAAAACTGAACTAATAAGTTTATGGATGAATTCAGAACTACTAAAAAGATTAAGGACTAAATCTAATTAACAATTTTACAACGAAGCTACCGCCTACCAAATCAAATCAAATCAAATCAAAGACGATCACCCACAGTTATGGCGCAAATGCAAAGCTTAACCGTCTCTGTATAGTTTAATTGCAGAGAAATAGCCATTATAGAGGCATTGGCGAAGAAGACGAACAAATACAAGGTCCGTCAACTGGAAAGAATCAGCCGTTAACCTTTTGTCTGTTTGTCTCTTATTCTCTGCGTTGGTGGTGAGTTCTAAATATAGCGAGTCCTCATTTAGTATTTTTCCTTAACAGTTCCGAGAATCAGGCGCCGTACAACCAATTTATTGTTCTTACGTTATTATCTGTCCTGAATTTTTGAAAATCTCGGCGTTTTTGTGGGTTTGCTGGGATTCTTTGAACATTTTGCAGATGCTGTATGCTGCATAATCGTTTTGGCAGGTGGGTTTCCTCTATGATCCGATTTTTGTTTAATTCTTGTTGATTGGAAGGAATTTTGGGATTTGAATCTAAATTGCCACGCCTTCTAAATTAGGATTTGAGAGTAGTTGAGCATAACGTGATCGTGAGAACACGGTTTGATCAGATTGGTATACAAACTGATTGAATTCAATGTTATTTGACTTGTCATGTTGCTCAAATTCAAAGTAATCTGACTTTTCTTTATTCGTTTTCATTGCACATTGGAGACTATTTGGGTTGACTGTTCTAGCCTGCTAATTTGGTTTTTGGCTCTTCATAACTTCTCTGTCCCTCATTGGAATTTCCTCATCTGGTTAAAATTAAATTGCAGGATCTGTTGTAGAGGGATGCCCTTTTGAAGTTAATGGGGTTCTTGTTCTTCTTCCACTAACGAAGAATGGACAATGAGTTGCAGCGCAATACCCGGCCCCAACTTGAAGTATGTTTTCGCCCTTTCCTTTTAAATAACCTTAAATTTCAGCTGGTTTTGGGAGAGAAATAGGTCTCGGGAGTCGGTTCTTGGGGCAACATGATTGAAGATGTATGAATTTTACATTGTGAAGTTGGGGAAATAGGCTATAAGCTGCATCTTCATCGCCTTTTTCCCTTTTGTGCACCATTTTGTTACAATGCCTTATTGAAGAATTTTTTAACAGATGGGCTCACTAGATGAAAGGACAGCACTTAGACTCGACGACAAAATCCTATCCAGCAAGGACGGCATTGTGCAGAAGGCGGTTCGTGCATCAGAAGATGGGTCTCTTTCTGGGGGTTCAGGGTCTGTGAAGGTGAAAAGCTTTACAGATGATGTATGTAGAAGCATAAGGACAGTTGTTTTCTCAAATAAATTGAACCTGCTTATGCCTTTTGGACCCCTAGCGATTCTGGTTCACCTCTTAACTAATAACCAGGTGAGTGCTACTCCAATATTGCATAATGTGTACTTTTTTTTTTGTCTTATTTTTTAAATTTACTTGGTTGTATATGATATGGAATACAGGGTTGGGTCTTCTTTTTGAGCTTATTGGGTATTACACCTTTAGCGGAGCGGTTAGGTTATGCTACAGAGTAAGAAAGACATTCACTTCCTTACACCACTTCAAGTTAGTCTTGATCATGATATGCAAACTTGGTGCTGATGTCATGTAATTTTCTATAGGCAACTGGCCTTCTACACCGGTGCTACAGGTAATTTGCTTCTCTATTCAGTTCCACTCATTAAAATGTAATTTTTTTCCCATTGATCATGCAAGTTGATATTATATATATAAGGGTTAAGAACCTAAAACAGTCCCAACTCCCAACTATAGGCTATGTTGCTAATCATTGCCCCATATTTAAAATGTTGATACTCATTGTTCCAACTTCCAACTATCAGATTTGTTGCTTTTCACTTTTTCAGCTGTTTTTATGTTTTAAGCAACAAAAACATTTTGATGTCCACTTTTATGAAGTATCAATTTATTGCTCTTGGTTTAGGCTTTTTTTATGTTTAAAAAATATGTTTTAATTCCGTCAATTTTAAGAGACGAATGTGGAAATCAACTAGTCTGATAGTTAAGACAACGAATATCAACATTTTAAATGTGGGGCACCGATTAGCAACATTGCCTATTGTTGGGACTGTTTTTAGGTTCTTGACCCTATATATATATATATATATAATGATCTGGAGAAATATGAACAATGAACAGTTTATTGCAACTTGCAGTTGGGGGGCTTCTTAATGCCACATTCGGGAATGCGACTGAATTGATCATATCAATCCATGCACTGAGAGGTGGAATGATACGTGTAGTTCAACAATCATTGTTGGGATCTATCTTGTCAAATATGCTGCTTGTCCTTGGATGTGCATTCTTTAGTGGTGGCATTGTGTTTATCAAGAAGGAACAAGTTTTTAACAAGGTTAGACATATTACATTACGTTTTCATTAATGTGTTTTTCCTTAAAACTAATGTCTGATACGTTATACATACCCGGCTTGCAGTCTACTGCTGTGGTGAGCTCCGGGTTGTTGCTGATGGCTGTTATGGGTTTACTATTTCCTGCTGTTCTCCACTCTACACACAGTGAAGTGCATTTTGGGAAGTCAGAGTTGGCTCTTTCGAGATTTAGCAGCTGTATCATGCTTATCGCGTATGCCGCCTATCTCTTTTATCAGTTGAAGACTCAAGATAACCAATATGTCCCTCTCAATGAGGTTAGAAGCTCCGCAGTTTTCTCTTAATAATTGTTCATGTTAAGCTAGAGCACTCGCCTTATAGGTCATATTGCTAATCGATGTCCTACATTTAAAATGTTGATAAAATGTTGATATTCGGTGTCCCAACTATTAGATTTGTTGCTTTCCACTTTTTTCGACTGATTTCGGCGTTAAGATTGATGTTTTAAGATACAAAAACATATTATTTCCCACTTTGCTAAAGTATCAGATTTCTCACTTATGATGTAGGCTTATTTGATGCTTAAAAACATGTTTATGTTTCGTCAATTTTAAGAGAAAAGTGGAATGTAACAAATCTGATAGTTGGGACACTGAACATCAACATGACCTATAGTTGTTGGACGGTTTTAGATTCTTAACCCTGCAACTAACTAATAATAAGAATAATAATAATTGTTCATGGATTGCAAGTTTTCATAATCAGTGTTTGTATAAGAAAGATGTTTTTGTTTTTACTAAACTGATGCTTCCATGAATGCATTTGTTTTAGGATGGGAGTGCAAGCACGAGCCCCAGTGGAGAAAGCCAAAGCGAGGAAATGGATGATGAAATTCCCGAAATCACTAAGTGGGAATCGATCATATGGCTTGCTGTTATGACTGCATGGATCTCATTTTTGTCGGACTATCTAGTCGATGCCATAGAGGTAATTCATAGTATTTTAGCTATATAATATGGCTAAGACACTTAGAACTATGTTTTTTTTGTATATTACAAACCCTAAACAATAAACCCTAAATTGCAGGGGGCATCTAAAGCGTGGAATATGCCCATTTCGTTTATCAGTGTAATATTACTTCCAATAGTAGGAAATGCAGCAGAGCACGCGAGTGCTGTTATCTTTGCAATGAAAGACAAACTTGTAAGACTTTATGTTGTATGATTTTCAATTTCATGTTCATATGCGATTGCTTATGTATGTGTCTGCTCGGTTGGCAGGACATATCTCTTGGAGTTGCAATAGGATCTTCTACACAAATCTCTATGTTCGGGGTAAGTACTTCATTGCTATTCGGCTATAAGGAAAATTAGCAAATTGCAAACCAATGTTTATGCCATGTTCTGATTTGTCATGCTACAAAAATGTAGCAAAGAACATCATTATGCTTTTAAAAATGGTGTGGCTTTCAAAATACGATGTCGCATTGACAATGTTCCTGCCATTTGTCTATGTAACTGTGATTAAGCAAACACCATCACTACAAGAAATCTAGTTGTTTGTGATGGAACTTGGCATATTGAAAACCCGTTGCTAATATCGTGTTTCAAGTGGATTGGCTTCTAACGAAAAGGGTCTCTAGAAATATTCAAATTGTGATGATAACTTTTCAAAATTGTGATTTTTGCAAGTGATTTCCGATAAATCCTTGCAAATCCTTATATGACATTTACAGGAAGCATTCATTGTTAGAGCCATATTACATTCTAACTGCCACATAAGCATGCTAACGAAGAATCATTGAATGGAATTTGCAATTTGCAATTTTCACTTTTTTTTTTAAAGAATCGTGATATAAAACTCGAATCTTTATGCAGATCCCGTTTTGCGTGGTGGTCGGATGGATGATGGGGGTTCCCATGGACTTGAATTTCCGACTCTTCGAGACTGCTGTCCTGTTCATAACCGTCCTAGTCGTAGCTTTCCTCTTACAGGTTTGCTTTCTTGTATCACAAGACATAATCTCCTCCATATTTCACAAACAGCACTATCTAATACTACTGTAACTGCAGGAAGGGACTTCAAACTACTTTAAAGGCCTGATGTTAATACTTTGCTACTTAATAGTTGCTGCCAGTTTCTTTGTTCATGCCGATCCGAAAAAAGGTTGGTGAAATAACTTATCTGCTCAAAATCTCCTTAATCCCGGGAATTGTCGGTAAATTACCGTGTTTTTACTTCCAAATGCAAATATGAGTAATTGGGTTGGTGTGAAATTGATTGTTTTGCAGAAGAACAAGAACAAACATGAAAGTTGAGCTTTTTCAGATTTGCGGTTGGTTCGGGTTTCTGGATGTGTATTGTTAGCTGTTGTTCTTGCTCTCTATTGTATATATCGATCCGTATGAAGTATTCGGCTTTGCGGTCTGTTCGGGTGGTTATGGATTGCATTGCTTTAAAAAGAGGGGACATTGCTTGTTCCCTAAGGTATCTCTTTAGATTAAGATGAGTTGTATCATATGAATTTGAAAGGAAATCAAAATATAATGTCCTCTTTTTGTTATGTTTCTTGTGTTTTAGGGTTTGTTTTCTCATGAAAAGAAAAATTAATAGTAAGACAAAAACTTTGTAACACATGTTATAATCTTCCGAGTTTGGTGTAAATATGCAATTTAGAAAAGAATCAATTATGTGAGATAATTATATATGGCAAAATGGCAAAACTGGTCATTCTGGGGTTTAAAATTAATTATATAACTTATGGGAAAAGTTTCCTAATTATTTGACACGTGTTCGACTAGTAATAATTAAACTATACTAGAAAAATTTACGTCATTTAATACAATTAAATTATTTAATTATATCTTGGCCAAAAAAAAATATTCATTATATAATATATATATATTTGCTTCTTTTTAGTAACTATATTTAAGTATTATTATTATAATTAAAGAGTTGTTTCTACGGTATTCAAATTTACAAAGTTTTTTTATGTAAAAATTGATGATTTTTTTTTTTCAATACATGTAGATTATATAAAAAATTAATCAATTACAAAATTCTTAGTTTTAAGATATATCAATTAAACAAATAAATTTACACACAACGCAATTTAAATCTCATTGTCAAGTAATTAAACTTTTTACTATGGAAAATGTTTTTAACGTATTGGATAAACGGATTCTTAGATATCCGGCCCAGCCCGTTAGGATTCGTAGATCTCCAGCCCGGCCCGTTAAGGAAACTATCCGTTATCGGCCGCCCAATAAACAATAAGAAAAAAATAAACCGCCGCGAGAAATTCGACCGTTGGCGCCAACAACCGTTGCAAATCCCGATACTTAATACTAATAATAACAACTCTTTCTCCCTCTCCTCTTCATCTCTCTCTCTAAATCCACCATTTTCATCAACCGATCGACCGATCTGGTTTTCCGATGGCCGTAGCAGACGCACACGTAGTCGAAATCCCAACGACCGACAAAAAGCCAGAAACTCGGCCGCCACCGTCGATCGCCGCCATGCAGCACCACCCGCTGACGGAGATCTCACAGAGCCCCGGCCACCTTCTCCTCCTAAAACTCTGGCAGCGCGACGAAACCATCCTCCACCGGAGAATCATTCTCCGTGAGACGCGGCTCGGCTCCATCAACCTCGAGCTCTTCCACCTCTGCTGCAGTTTCTTCCTCTTCCACGCTCTGTTCCTCACCGCGCTCTTCACCGCCGCCGGAACCTGCCGCAAATGGTGGGCGCCGGCGGCAGTGTCGCTGGCGACGTCGATGGTGTTCGTCGCGCTGGTGCAGCAGAAGCTCTGGAGATACTGGAAGGTTCATAGGGAGTTACAGAGGGAGAGGTGTGATAGCAGGGCTGTAATCCGGTGTGTGCAGGAGTTGCGTATGAAAGGTAGGAGCTGTGACCTGTCGAAGGAGCCATTGGTCGGGAAGAGGATGAAGAGCTCCAGCGTGGAGGTGACGTGGAGGCCGTTGACTTTTTGTAAGCAGAATTTGACCAGTCTCTGTTTGCTCTGTTTCACTGGTCTGGTGTTCCCTGCCTCCAAGCTTGTTCTCTGTGGGGGGATATAGAAATTAGGAAGTTGCAAATTAGACCCTGTACTTTTAGATTGTGACAATATAGGCTCTGATTTTAGAGCCAATTCGTTTGTATACCTATGGTAACTCAAACACACATATGTGTGACCTGTTCCGTTTTCTGAATTTCCCATACACGCTCTTTAGAAACGTACGGGATGATCAAATCATTTTCTAAAACGAGCGCTATGATCGAGTCATTTTCTAAAACGCGCGTGATTTCCTTAATTCAGTGTTCGAATTAGTAATAGATATAAGTATGGCTTTGATAACCGTGCGCTCTTTGGAAGAGCGCGCGACCTAACAGTAATAAATTTGACGTTAAAAATTGTGTATGTCAAAATCGCGTGGCCAACAGACACAGTTTAATCGTGCGCTTTTCTAAGGAGGATTCGAAACGCGCGTGGGGGCTCTTTTGAAACACATGTGTATGTAAGCCAAGCGTTTTTCGGTTCCTAACAGTTAATTTTTTTACCGTTAGGCATAGCGTTTTTTCGAAGAGCGTGCGGTTATCAAAACGTAATTATATCTAGTTACTAATTCTAAGGAAACTGTGTACGTTTGGTTCGGTCGTCGCGCGCGTTTTTGATGAGCGCGCATGAGTAATTAAAAAACGAAACTTAAAGTCACACATATGTTGTTTGAGTTACCATGTATATACCTATATAGATGATTTTTCCCTAATAATTGTACTATTACTGTAAAATTGCAGTTTGACGGGACAATGTATGTAACTTGTTCAAAAGTTGGTTATATATATATGAAGAAACAAGAAAGTGGTCCAGTCATGCCAGTTCATATCCTGGCAGACCAATAACTACCGACACGTCGGTCGGTCACTACTAATCAATTCTGTAGGGAAGAGTCGGTACCCACCGGTTATTTAAAAAAAAAAAAAAAAAAAAATTCAATGCCTCAAATTCTCATTTTTTGTCCTTTTAGATTTGGCCTTCATGCACCTAACCATGATTGGACCTATACCCTAATCGAACCTAGATTCCAATTAACTTAGCTCGGGCCGAACCTAGTGCAAGGTTCGGTTAGGTCAGTAACCCTAATCGTCATCGGACCTAACTCTGAGCTCGACTCGGACTATAAGGAACTAGACTCCAATCGAAGCTAAGTCCGACTACTGTTAGTGTCAGCTAGGTCAGGTGACATAGTCATGGTCAGACTTAGCTTTATGCTCGATCCGGGTTAGGTCAATCGAGTTAAATGTTCGATTGGAACAAGTTTAAGGATAAAACTATGCATTAAAAAAGTTAGGATATACATTGAATGACTAAACTAAATAAAGAAACTTTGGGACTAGTCACGTGACTATTTAATAAGTCAACATTAATAGTTGACTAACAATGCACCAAAAGTGTATAAATTCTAAACGTATTGTATCAAAATTATGGAGAAAAAAAATTGTTGTACCAAATGCAAAATTGGTCAAAAGACCTATAGCCTTAAAAATACTTTAATTTTTCATTATTTTTTTTCAAAACCGTACTCAACAACAACTGGGTTCAGCCGAACTCAGTTGCTGGTGGTGGGAACGAATCCTAATTCCATCCATCAGGGTTCAACCGAACCCAGCTGCTAGTGGTGGGATCGAATCCTAATTCCATCCATCATGATTCATATTAGAATCCTGTATTCAATTTTGTAAAAATAAACCGAACATTTTGATGTTTTTAATGACAAATTTGATAACTTTAATGAGAACAATTGAATTAATTGAAGGTAATAGTAAAATCGTCATTTTATACCCATTTAATCACAATTTGATTAAACATAAATAACTAAACAAACCAAGTTTGACCCATTTAATCACAATCTAAAACGTACATTACCAAACTATCACGTCAAAAAATAAACGTAACCATTTATTCATACTATATAAACATAAATATATAACTATATAATGTATTAATCCTTAAAAAAAAAATTTCATAATTTGCCCATTGGGTATATTTTTTTCTAATTAACCCTTCCTTTTCTTTCTACTAAAAATGAATAATAATTAGTTGGCAAAAAAAAAGAATAATAATTATTTGAACAGTAAAAGGCAAATCATACTTTTTACTCTACTACTACGTCTACGTAGCTAGCAGCAGCTATGTACAGCCACTACACCTCACCCATATATATACCCCCGCCTCAATTTCCACTCTGACTCTCACCGACGCTTCTGCTGAAAGCCTCTCTGTCAAACCCACAGCCACCACCAATCTCCTCTCAGATCGCCGCCGATGCAATTCGCCACCGAGTTCGACGCCCCTCTCGGCGCCGATATCGCCACCTTGGCAGGCAGATACATGTCCTACTCACCTTCACCCTCCAGCTCGCCTCACTTCTCCGGTCTTCGCTCTTCCACCTCGTCCGCGCTCGTTGAGCAGGAGAAGTAAGTGATTCCTTCCTCTCTGTATGATTCTAGCGATCATCGGCGTTGTGCTTGAAGATCTGGATTGTTTTCCGAGATCTTCGCTGGTTGGACCAGTCGAGATGGTCGTGAGCTGTTTCTGTCCTCGATTGGAGCTCCTGAGCTCATCGGATTAGATTTCCTGGTCTGTTGTATGTGCTGATCAGGTTACTGGATCTGAAGGTCACTGTTGTGTTGATGCCTTGTTGATCTATCGTGTATCATTTGAATTGATTGTTCTTAATTAATATATATTGTGAATTTGTGATGGTTGTGGTTCTTTCTTTGGAGTGGTACGGATTTCATAAACTGATTACTCTTGTTTAATTGGCAGGTATCTTAACGGGTTAATTGCGGAATATCAAAAGTTTAGTCTGTTCAGGCCAGTGCTACCAATTTGCGGTCGATTGCTGAATCAAGGTGAGAATTGATTTATGTGTCTTTTGTAGTTCTATTATTTGTTTGGAGTTATAGTGAGATGAAATACAAATGCAGTGGGACGACTAAGGTGTTCCAGAGCAGGTTGTAGTTACTGGTCTGTGCTGATTTATCAGCTATAGTTGTAGATAGTAGCTACTATGAAGTTTATTTACTTTGTTTCAGCTCTTTCTGTACACAAATCTTGAATTAATGTTTGAAACCCTGAGTGTGGTGATGAATTAAAAAGCTCCGTTGAAGAGATTGATTGGAAAGGACTACCAACCTTCATATGATATAAAAAACATAAGTGGGTGTTTGTTATTCCAGGTGATTAGAGGCTGTCTAAAAGTTTTTCTTTCTGCGTCTATTATTTCTGTATCTGATTTCTTCTTTAACTCCTGTTAATTAATGTTGTACTAAATAAATATGATGATTGGTGTGTTATCATTTCATCTGTGAGTGAGAGAAAGATGCTAACTATTTTGGTTTAGTCAATTTGATTTTAGAGGAAACATTTAGCTGTGACTCATATGCGTGACACTGAAATTAAGATATAGAGGACTATTGTGAGGCGTAGTTGCACTGAAGCAGATTGGTATTGCAGTTGACCCCTTCAGGTTGTGGATGGTAAGAGAAGAGGGTTGATGGGGTGAATTGTTTGTGTGGGACATGTATTGCATATAGCTGCCTCAGCAATATGATTGGAGATCAAAATCTCCTGTCAAAAGTTCAGGACTTGTGTTTCTGGTGCAGTTGCTTTGAGTGGCTAAGGAGGCAAAAGATCCGGCTTAACATTTTAACAAGATAGTATGATAGAAATTAGGCTGTGAAAGAATAATATTTTAGTATCTATCCCATCTGGAGGGGTTAACTTATTGAATTTTAAAATTATCCAAGTAGAGTATTGATGTTAGTTTGTTTGTTTTCCTTTTATTGATTGGGTTACTCAAGATGCTATTAGATTTCAACCTGCATGTTTACCTTCTCTTTGTAGTTAATTTCTTGAGTGAACTTGCAAGGAATTAAATATATATGGATAAAAAATATGAATATTCATCAACCATAATCATCTAATCTTGTTTGGTTTGGTTAGAAAGTAGAGTAAGTAGTAGTTCATTATAACTGGTAGTTCTTTTACATTGATTCCATTAGCTTTACTAACTTTAGAAAGCAACACTGTTATGTCACTTATGTGTCAGTATTTTGGTAACTGACGACTAATTTCTAACACCTGCTAACCCTAACATGTTATTCTTGGAAATTGACATTTTTGAAACAGAAATTGTGCGTGTAAGCACACTGTTGGAGAATGCATCAGTTTTAGGTCAAAGTGCGCTTGAACATGCTAACCCCTTGGCTTCCGGAGGAATGTTTTCAAATGGAGGAGCTGACCTGAACGGATGGCAATCAAGGTTCCAGCCTGAAGTAATGATACTAACCATTAACATAACATTTTTCCATCTGTTTTACTGCTTAAGAAGAATTTCTGACATTCATCTTATTATTGCTAACTCTTGACAGTTTTTCTTGATTTCTTGTCAGTTTAGATTAACTTTGCGGATGACGTGACAGGTGATCTGAAGTTAAATTGTCAGGATAAAGGATTAGCCTAACACCACAATACTGCAACTTTTGTGGCCTTTGCCATTATTAGCAGATATATCATTAACACTGACATGATTAGTTGGAACGTACACATTTGAATTTTTATAGCAGTACTTAATGTATGGTCTATTAACTCCCTAACCATTAACCAATAGTTATATATGTTGCTTTGATTGATACATACAAGAATTAAGGTAGATAAGGGTTGTTTGATGGACATCAGTTTAAGCAAATGCATTATAAGGGTAAAAGTAAATAGCTATTTTCTTCATTTAGGCAGAGCCTTGCATCTATCTAATGGTTGTTTTACATAGAATACTACATTACTGCTTGCTGTTGATATCTCCTTTACTGTTTGCATTTAGACATATATTTCTCATCTGTTGCATTTTGGAACAAAGCTGAAGTATTGAACCCCCTTGAGCAGCAATTTTCACTTTCATGGCTATCAACCTGCATTGTGCCTGACTATAACTTCGATCTATAATAATCGATCTTGCAGATAACGGTAATGCCTCCTTCACCTGCTCAAAGTTGGTCCAGCCCTCAAAGCAGCTCATCAGGACTAGTTGTAAAGAAGAAGATACGCATCGATATTCCTGTTGATAAGTTTCCTAACGTATGAGACTTGAGATAATTTATCATCCATTCATCTATTTCAAGTTTTCTACTTGTAAATTGCATGACACTGACTTGTCATTGCAATTTCAGTTCAACTTTGTTGGCCGTCTCCTTGGTCCCAGGGGAAATTCTCTCAAACGAGTTGAAGCAAGTACTGATTGCCGTATTTTGATCAGGGGTCGTGGCAGCATTAAGGACCCTATCAAGGTATACCTCATCGTAAACCTATTATACTTCATTTGGCAAGTTAGATCCATGCATTATAGTGCCAAATTGTACACAAATAGAACTAGGTAGCTTATGAAGAATCAATTGATCGCTAAGGTTCGAACTTCGATCCTCCTAACTAAACAGGAAGAAATGATGAGAGGAAAACCTGGGTACGAACATCTGAACGAACCTCTCTATATCTTGTTGGAAGCTGAATTACCAGTTGAGATCATCGATGCCCGCTTAATTCAAGCTCGCGATGTGCTCCTTGATCTGCTCAAACCCGTGGTATTACTATCCTCTAAATAATCAAGATCAAGTTTTTATTTTTCATTTTTCCAGTTCTTTCAAGATCATTATCTGGACTATGAAATGAATGTGATGAGATACAATCACAACCCTTAATGCAGGACGAGTCTCATGACTTCTACAAGAAACAGCAGCTCAGAGAGCTCGCACTGCTGAACGGAACTCTGCGCGAGGAAGGCTCTGCCTCTCCCATGTCAGGTTCAGTCTCTCCTTATCAGAACAGCCTTGGCATGAAGCGTGCGAAAACTAATGGGTAGTCACCAAACTATTATCGGTTCGGTAAGCTATAGTGTCCGTGATTGCTCTACAATGGCCATTCCATCATCATCATCATCATCATCATCATCACCGTCATCTCCGAATTAGGTTATTCTATTCATTTCTATATTATGTGTGTTGTTTTTCCTGTGGGGGAAGCCTGTAATGACAAAATCATTCATCATCCAATGCCGGCTCGGGTTTGGGTTCAACTTCTCTCTGAATTGGTGGTGGGTTTGTTTTTCAGAGCTTGCTTGTGATGATGACAGATTTTGGATGCAGCTACTCCCTGCTTGAAGTAGAACCAGTAGTATATGGTTTGTGTAAACAGGTAGTGTGTTTGTATTGTATTCTTTAAAACACAATGCTATATATATATTAAGCCATTCTTCCCAAATACCCAAAAAATTCACAAGTTTGTCACAACTATTTACATCAAGCTTTATTTGAAAGCAAATGCAGACCCGACCCGGTGTTCACGACTCGTCTTCATCATGACTCGTCTTCATCATCTTCGGTGTCGTTTATCCCGACCCAGTGGGTGAACGCGAACAAGAACTCCTTGAAGTTAACCGAACCATTCTTATCCCAGTCCATCTCCTCTGCACATAAAGTACACTGGTAAGTCTATTGCAAATTCCATTTCTTGCCATTCAAGGGAGAAAAAGAGATGAAAATTACCGAATCTTTTCATGGCGATTCGTCCCGATGACCTCTCCCCGGAGGTCGACTCATTGATGGCTTCGACCATCTCGTTCTTGCTGACATGGCCGTCGTTGTTCTTGTCTAGAAACACAAACGCGTCGACTAGGGTTTCAAATGTAGTCTCTAAACCCTGCATCTCTATATGCGGCTTCTAGCGCATTATTATTAAGGCAATCAACATATCCAACATTATAAGTGTTGTTAAAGACGCGCGCCTGAAACGCTGAGGCGAGGCGAATAGACGGTTGGGCATTGAACAAGTCCGAACCGGGCATGTTTCAAATAGTTTCGACCCAGAGTGGACCGGTTTTTTTGTACTAGGTTATCTTAGAAGAAAGTCGGTTTGGAACCGTTTTTTAATGAAACTTTACACTAACTAAAAAAAATCAGTTCCAAACCGGTTTCAGTCTAGTACAGAATCAGTTCCACAGAAGCATACTTACGATTCTTGCTACTGGTTCATGCTACTGGTACACTCCTTGTAAAGAGTCTATTTGGAACCGTTTCATACCTGAATGGTTCCAAACGGTCCGGTTTCGGTCCTTCGTCTCTGCCTGGTCGAGGCGATCACCTCAAATTTGAAGCGATATTCAGCCTCGTCGCATCAGTGCGCAATTACAACAGACATACACCACTTTAGACATGACAAGATAGAGAAACAAAAGGATACGGAGTCGGGATTAGACGATTCGGCCTTGAGAAGATAAGTGAGGCAAAGAAGAACAATGAACTCATTGAACTCCATGCCCTTATCATCATTAATATCGCACGCATCGAACATATCGTTGATTTCTTCCTCGCTGAATCGGATTTCCAGCTTGTGGAAGCACCGTTTCAGCTCCTCGTGGTCTATTCTACCGTTCGCATCCTCATCTACAACCCGAAACAACAAATCCATGCCAATATATCATCTATTAGCTCGAAAATACGGTAATGAGCAATAATGGGTTCTTAGGGACTCACCGAATTCCTCAAAGATAGCTTTGCATTTCCTCAAGTTCTCGTCGATTCTCGGGAATTTCAAGACAATGCTATTGAAAGATCTTATTGTGGTTCCCCGACTCGCCTTTTTTTGGATAGCTTCGACCATTTTGGCCTCGAGCTTTGTCTCGGGTAAGCATACTTCTTCGGGGTGATCGGCTTTCGCTACTACACCTCCCATTGTAGTCTAGTCTAGCAAGAGACACAAAAAACCAAAACATTGTTGCAAATGATGAATCTAAGTATTTCTAGAAAAAGGATTTATACTTACTACTATAGCTCAAAACATCAATTTACGGACGAAGCTATTAAGGGTTGATGCTCAACTTTCGATAATGTGTAATTTTGACCTTAAAATTGTATTTTTTTTCTCGATTTGGCCCTTTAAAATCTTACATTTTCGCTTGAAATTCTTTTACATAGATTGTTCGACTCTAGTTCAATTATTGTCCACCAAAGAAAATTCATGTATTCGTCCCTAATAGTAATCCATACTTAGATCTCAACTAAGTATTCATTTCTCATCAAATTTAAGTAAGATGTTGACTAAAATACATTCGACTGTAAATACAGTCGAATAATCATTCAATCAGTAGAGAAAATGAATCATATTTCAAGATAGAGATTTTTAATCAGATCTCAACTGTTACACAAATCATATGTTCGTATCCGAAAGTTGTAAATTTGACTTTCAAATGTATTTTAGCCAAACTAATCCAATCTCATGATTGTGGTAAAGCATCTTAATTTAGGATTCAAATTCAAAAAGTTAGCTCATAAACTCCATCGATGGCAAGCAGAATCATGCGCAATTAATCAAATGAGAGCTTCAGCTGCTTAATCTCTCTCTGTAGAGCTACAAATCAAGAACAAGAAGCATCGACAGAACAAGAACAAGAATCATCGACAGAACAAGAACAAGAACCACCGACAGAAATGTCGCGATGTCGTACCTTGCAAAGGAAGCACCTTTCGACAAGACCCAGAAGCTTGTGCGCTCAAATTGATCCAGAGAAACTGAGATTAGATCGGAGAAGATGGGAATTTTCCGATGAGCAGCTCCGGGAGTTGAAAAGGTGAGATTTTTAGTTTTGTGAAGGTGGAGAGAATGAGAGTTGGAAATGGAGGAGAGAGAGAGAGGTTGCAGTTGCAGAGAAGAGTATCCACGTAGCTGTTTCTTGTAGAAGAAAAGGAAAGGAAGAAGAAGAAGAAGAAGACATGGCCGCTTCGTGCGCAAATTCACTCTCCGACCCTCGAAATTCTCACGCCTTGACTTTCGTTGTTCGTCCTCCACGTTTTAAACTTGTTCATGTTGGTACCAAAACTATTGATATATATAAAGTATAAAAGTGTGTCAATATATTTTCACATATAAGTTCGGATTATATAAGTTCGGACTAATGAGACGGTTAAAGCGTACGATTTATTATTAACATGTTATCAGAACGTACGGGTTCGATCTGGTGACGCCGTTTTAAAATGAAAAAAAAAAATGTCTTCTATTAAATAGAGTTTGAAGATCATTATGTTGGTAAGGCTTGAGGTTGGTCGAGGTGGTCAGGGATGAAAAACTCGACCTGATTGAGGTCAATGCCGAGGTGGTCGGGATGATTGTGATATAGTATAAAAAGTGTGCCAATACATTCGCCCACAAGTTCGGAATTATGAGAGAGTTAGTTAAGGCGCACGATTTATTATTAAGAAAAATCTGCAATTTTTACCGTCCGTAGTTGTGGTCTGAGAGTGTTCACTTCAGACTCACGAGTTTGAATTTCCTCAGTGATTTCATTAAAAAAAATATTTTCTCCGAGAAAATAAGGATTGGCATCTATTGGATTGTTATATTAACTATACAAATTTGTTGGTAGTGCTAAGTTGATCAGACGATGCATGTATCTTATTTTGTTTAACAAAAACACCTATAGTTTCCGATTTAACGTTTCAACTCTTAAGTTAATTAGAGATATTTGGTTTAAAATACAATTGAGCCGTGAATAAAAAATATTCATATAAAAAAAATGTTAATTCTCCATCTTTAGAGAAACTTGCATAGGTAAGGTTTGAATCCGGGCTGAATTCAAGTTCCTCATAGTTATGATTCCTTTTGGGCTTTTTTTTTCTTTTGGTTAAAAAAAATAATGAAAAAAAAAATCATAAGCAATAGTTTTTGTATTTTAAATGTTTAAGGAATAAAGTTAAGCTATTTTTTCTTAGGAGAAAATTACAATTAATATATATATTAATTGTTAATAGAGATATTAAGGGCGTAATAACTAAACAAAGTTAAGTTAAAACGCAGTCGATTGTATATATAATTAACCCTTAAAATAAATAATGACTTATTTTTTTAAAATTAGTAGTTTAATTAAATTTTTACATAAATTTCAATATGTCTAATTTAATAATTGCAAATATAGATGTTTATTAAAAATAAAAATGACTTTAAAAACATTATTTCGAAATCAGTTAGTGGATACGTGGAACATATATATGTCTTTGAATTCTCCACAACTTTCAAATCATAATCATATTAAATTGCCTAATCATTATCATATTAACATTATAAGTTCTCCACTAACTTACTATGTGTCTCTCCACCACGGTTATTGATGATTTCCAGCTCAGCAACAACCTATTTAATTATGGGTTGTAATGTACAATATTTCATTAACGGGCCTTCATCACGGCCCAACTCCATGGCCATGTTTTTTACCTCTGGCCCAATAAGAGTTTCTTGGAGCCCAATCCACTTTCAATCAAAACCCACCTATCTTAAACTAATTGTCTATATTTATTTGAATTTTTGTTACTAAATTAGTTTTAGGGTTAATTATCAAATTGCTAGCTTGGATCCGCGAATAAATTGATAGCTCACTTTTTTTTTCGTACAAATAGCTAACTCATGTTTTCATAAGTAAATAAATGGCTAGCTTACGTTTATTTTCCGTTGTTTTTACCGGGATTGGCCGTACACGGCATGTAATTATGCGAAATGAACAAAATGTCCCAATCCATCATCTTCTAATATTATAGAGACCAACATACTTAAGACTTAATCATTGTTAAATGTGATCAGTTGATTCTAAATGTAGGTACATTAGTTTAACCTAAAACATTACGTACGTATATTGGGTCAATAATATTAGAATATGACGGGTTGGAGGCTTTTTGCTCATCACATGTCGTGCACGTGTTGATTTCGTAAAAAATATTGAAAAAATTGAATGGAGCTAGCTATTTGTCCTAAAAGAAACGTTAGCTAGCAATTTGCTCGCATACCCAAACGTGGACTAGCAATTTGATAATTAACCATTAGTTTTAAACTATACTTGCAATCAAAATTATATACTCATTTGATCAGTAGATAAACATGAGAAATAAATAAACATGGTAATAGACAATGAATATGAAACTCTCATTTTACATTTATTTGTCATGTTAGCTAGTAATGGGAAATGTTGTAAAAGTAAATGTAAAACACAAAGAGGCCAAAAGAGTATATGTTAGATGGGGATGGGAGAGGAGGCAGAAGGGTAAGTTGATGAATAGTCTCTATTATTTTTTAGGACCAATTCATGTAATTCCAAAAACTATGGGATCCATATTTGTTTGGATTTTGTGGTACAAAAGATCTAATCAATGAATATTTTCTTGTAACAAAAATACAAAAACCACATGGCATAGAGAAAGTATTTTGTGTGAAGTACATATATACCACATCAATATTGTCATGTGACTCGGTGTATAGTTAAAATATGATATATACAAAATTCAATAACAAAAAAAATAATACATATTTAAAAATGGTTCTATGAATTTCACATATATAATAAATTATAATAATATTGAATAATAATAAATAAAAAAGTAAATTACATGCATTGATTATTTTATAATCCACATACACAGTATTTTTAGCGGGCGCAGGGCGGGTCCAGTTCTAGAATCGTCGGGATGTAGACCTGCCTCGAAGTACATATATGTATAATATACTAATATTATATAATATTTAATAAACAACATGTTTAATATAGTACCTACATGAAATAACAAGAACCAAATTATAAATAAATGTAAAGATACATTATTAGGGTTTGAAAGAGCCGCACACAGCTTCTTCAATCTTCAGTCTCTGTTTAATGAGTTTGTCCAGCTCCAGAGATTTCAAAGTTCAGACATCGCGCTCACCCTCGCCTCAGTCTTTCACCCAGCTGACCACCACGTCGCCGCTACAACTGTGTCCACCGTCGCATCCAGACTCTTATAGTTCAGAATCCACTGTTCACATGCAATGGAAGAATACACGGCGGTTCGGGGCCCGCATGAATTTTTTTACCCCAACTGACCCGTCCCACGAGATACATGAGTGCGGGTCTGCCGGGTCGACCCGCGGGGCGGGTTTGGGGCTGTGGATACCCGCCCGATACGCCCCGTTGACATCCCTATCTATTCGTATTCAATTTTTAATTACCAAACATCCCCTAATTTTTTATTGATCTCTCAAACCCTAACTTATATAGAGAGAGAAAATGGAGAGAGAAAGTGTGTACGTGTCGCTTTCTTGGACGTTGGGAATGTTTCCGGCCATTAACCGACAGTAATCAAGACAAACAACACATTACTCATCTTCTGTGTGTCATCTTCTTCCCCACAATCTCTGTACATACGAACCAAACCCTAGAAAAGAACATAACACTTTATCTGTCAGAAAAAGAATCCATATTTTTAACATCTACGTAACTGAAAACACTGTTTAGATGATATCTCGTTTTCTGAATATTAGATTTTATGGTGTATCTCATCTATCGCTTCTCTTCTGATTCTGATCTTCATTCGTTTAAATTTAAAGCATTGACAAAAGGTTTAGAGTAATGCAACTGCGTGTATATATATATATATATATATATATATATATATATATATATATATATATATTGACTAATTTGTTATAGTGTATGTATATTAAATTTATAAGTACATGATATCATATGTAATCAGAATACATTTTAAAAGGATAAACCTACGTCATAATTCACATGGGAAAAACAGTTTGTAAATCGGAACTGCGTATAAAAAGTTATGACTTTTATTGTGATATTTAAAAATAAATAGTATTATATTCATTAAAATAAATAAATGTATTTATAGATATAGTAAATATATTTTATATATATTAAAAATCTATAATATCATTTTTATGGAGTGAATTTTCTAATACATTTTAAAGTCTAGAATTGTCGGTTGTGTCGCATGTCACAATATATACTATGCATTTATGATAAGAAGCTCTGGAATTTATTTCAAATCTTAGAATTTTCGATTTCGCCACGTGTTATTATTTAATTTACTCACACATAATTATATTTCTTTAGATAACATAAACTTGTAAAAAAAATAAAATATTTTGGAAACCAATTGATAACACTATGTGCAAACATATGCTAGTGGTAGAATACTGTTAGGCAAGTAGAGACAACATAAGAGAACAGTATAGATGGAGGTAAAAAGTGACAGAGACAAGTAACTGTATTCACTGTTAACAAAGTAAAATGGTTGTCAACTTATATATATATATATAAACATATTCACTATTATTATGCAATATATTACATATGGTCCCTTCTGATTTTTGTAAGGTTTTATGGAAAGTGACAAATTTAATACCTACAAATATACTTATTTAGTTTTATCTATTATTATTATAATATTATATATTCTTGAATTCGTAATTAAATAACCGCAACTTTGTTTACAGTACTTTGATGTATAAGTTTATTTTTTATACGAAGTACACATAAAAAACTTCTAAATGACATGATATATCATGTATTTTAAAATTAAGTACATTATTGTAAGTGTACATATTTCTAATTATATTACAAGCAGAATGATAATATAATAAAAAATTTAATTAACTAAAATTTTGTACAACGTATAAATAATAGAATAATGACTACATGGCAAAAAAAAAAAAAAGAAGACTAAAATAATACAAATTAATAAATGTATTGATTTTTTTTTTTTTTTTTGGTAAACAAAAAGGAATAGGCTAGTAGTGGCAACCCGATGCCCATCCCGCTACGTAATGTCCGGACTTTCGTGTTATAAATGTATTGATTATAGTCACATGTTTTTTATATTTTGTATCTTGTTGATATATATATATATATACTTAATTAGCATGAGAAAAAGAGAGCATGGTCTTCACTCTGCAGTCTGCATGGTCAGCTGCATGCAGAAAAAGGAATTGGAAGTTGCACCCAATTATAGTTGACCAACAACATCCAATTATATAACTTTTTTTTCTTCTATTATGCAACTTATAAATTAGGAAATAATGAAGAAAAAACAGTTAAAAAATAATAATTGTAAAATTGGTTTGATATTAAAATTAATATTTAGTAAATATCATAGTTCCTTCTTATATTATTTTGATGTTTTTTCAAAGTATCATTGTGTTTTGATTTATATAAAACACATTTCGATTTTTTTTTTTTTATTATAACGACACTTGATACTTGATAGTGTTGTCATTTGCATCTATTGACAACCTAAGTAAAATTATCGGTTTTTTAAAGTTTTACAACGCTTGTTATAATTGTCGCATGATTTTTACGACGATGAAACACGATCTGAGATACGAGATATATATAGAATATGCCATCCGGATCCTTTTTCATATAGCAAAATAAATAAATTATTAATATGACTATTAACTTTGTGAACAATTGGAACGAGTAATTGATTACATAATGATTGACAAATCATTCGGTAATAATTAAATGGTGATTTCCAAGCAGTAAGATTAATTATATATATATATATATATATATTATTAAAAAAAAGGACAACGTGAAATGATGTTAAAATAGATAACATTGTCGATATTATAATTATTTTAGCTGATTTATTTAAGATTCATGTAGTTATTGCTACGGACGTAAACTGCTAAACGACAAAACTCGTCGTAGCATTTAATACATAGCATTATTGATGTTTCCTCTTAAGGAGAATTAGAAGTGACACATTTCCTCATTAGTTTAGTAGCTTCTTCTAGTTAAAAAAGTTTGTTTTCATATAGTTTAGTTTCCTCTATTAATTATGCTCATAATAATAATTATAAAAAAATCGACTAATTATCAAATTGTTAGTTAATATTGAAATAATTATAAAAAATTACTTGAATTTTTTTTAAACATTTCCTAGTATAATTTGAACGTATATACAAATTATTGTAGATCTGTTAGGATTTTTATCTAATTTGTATAAAATTAGTTACGCTTACATATTGAGAGCACGTAATGGAGAAATATTTAGCAATTTATTTGACTGTCTAACTATTAATTAGCAAAAATAAAACATAATTATCAATTTTTTCGTATGTCCAAACATCAGTTAATTTTAATAATAAACACTAAAAATAAAATAGTCATATTCGCGGATTAAGAATTGCGTTATTCTAACTTAACTATAAAAATGCGACCATAAACAAATTTATTTACTCAATATCTCTCTCTCGACTAAAGATTAAAAAAACTCTCACCGTTACAAACACAAAATATTTAAATATTACGAATTTCATTAGAAAAAAAATTATATTCACGAGTTTAAGTGCATTTTCAATTTTCACAAAAAAAATGTATTTTCAATATCTACTATTGAATTTTTCTTTTTGTAATTTTTTATTGTTTCCATTTCTTGATTTTAGGCTAAGTTTGTGCTACTTTTATAGTTAAAATCTATTATTAACTCGACTAGCTAAAATAAAATTAACTATAATTCAAATTTTTTGAAATATACAAGAATACATTGTTTTTTTTTTTTTTTTTATTCTCTTAATCTAACAGCTTAAAATTCAATTTGACTTATAATCAATTTCAATTTACCCGCACCTGTCTATATTTAATTTGATTTAATAAAAAAAAGGGAAAATTCACCAAAATAAAAATAAAAAAAGGAAACTGACACGTAAGCAAAGCTGAAGTAACAGCAATGACAAATAAGCAGATGCAAATGAGCGCTGTAAGCCTGGAACCTTTCTTCAACAGTCTAGAGAGAGAAACAGAAAGCGAGCGAAAAAAAGAAAATCTCAGAAATAACAACTCAATCAAAATCTTAGATCTTCTCTCCGGCCGGAAAACTCCGATTCTCCAGTACCTCCGCCAGCTCCTCCTCCGCAGTGCAGCGCCGCGCGAGTTTTCTCGACCTCCGGGAGAGATTCTGCGCCGGCGCCGATTCTACCAGCCAGCGGATCAGCGGTGGATGGTGGTGAAGGATTGAAGAACGGTATGTATCTATTCTCTACAGATTCTGTTATATTCATCCGCGTATACGTTTCCTCTTTGGTTTTGGTGTAACGCGTGTACGGTTACGTCGGCATTGCTGAGATTCAATGCCGTTTGAGGTGAAAATGTGAGGAGCTGCGTTCCTTGGCTGATTTCAATTTTTTTGCGTGTGATTTAGCCTCCTTTTAGTAGATTCTCGAAGTTATGATTCTTTGGAGTCTGTTTATCAATAGTTTCTTTTTTAGGGTAGATGAGTTTGAATTCAGCTTTGTTTTGGTACGATAGAAGTGCCTCTTAGGATTTATGGTAAAGCATTGATCATGAAGTTCCTTCTTTGTTAAGGAAAGAAGAAGCCATGGATGTACTCTGTAACTTGTACCTTAATATGTCAATGAATGCTTCATTTCTGTTCCAGCTCAGATCTGGGCAGGTTTGCCTATATATGCTTATATTTAGTGCTAAAAAGGTGTCTGCATCAGTTGATTATCTTTAAGGCTCAATATTTGATTGACAATGAATAAACTCTGTTTCTGACAGCTTCCGCAGGTTTTCTTTGGGGTGCTCAATCTCTTCTTGTGAAGAATAAGATCAAGCTGCACCTTTTTTTTTTATTGTACTGAAATATCAGGTATCCTTTCACGGCCAAATGATGTTTGTGTGTTGAAAAGGACAGTTCGTTGCTGGTCACATTCTTATGTGTTATGATAATAACCTTCTAAAACTTTATGTATAGGAATGGAAGGACAAGGAGCTCATGAAGAAATAGAGCGAAGATCAAATTTGGAAAACTTTGAAGATGATCGGCCTAGATCAAAAATTGGAACACTCAAGAAGAAGGCTCTAAATGCTTCAAATAAATTTAGCCATTCTCTCAAAAAATGTGGGAAAACGAAGATTGATTGTAGATTCCCTTCAGTTTCAATAGAGGATGTACGAGATGCAAAGGAGGAAGATGCTGTCCTTGAGTTTCGCCAGAAACTCCTTGAGAGAGGCTTGCTTCCACCTCATCATGATGACTACCATACATTATTGAGGTGAGCTTATCTCATCTTTGATGTTGGATTGGCAATCTCACTGTTGAAGAGTGATAAGGTAGATCATCTTAAGATTTTCCCTATAAAAATGGATATTTACATAATCAAAACTTCTCCATTTTGGTTTAGATTTTTGAAAGCGAAAAGCTTTAATGTTGAGAAGACTATACCGATGTGGGATGAGATGCTTAATTGGAGAAGAGACTATGGAACAGACACAATATTGGAGGTAAGGAAGAAAACTATATGCATATCTTTATAATTTAAAACAAACCTTCAGACCTTCTATATGAATGTTTGCATCATTAGAAGCATACTGTTTGTGAAATTGTGATACATACTTCTTATGGTAGCTGTGAAGATATATCAGTGGCTGCTTCCAAGTATATTGCACAAGTAATTAATTTTGAGGTGTCATCTCTATATAATCAATTACAGATACTAGCTTAAATTTTTTATGCAGGATTATGAATTTGAAGAGTTGGAAGAAGTTTTGCAACATTATCCACATGGATACCATGGCATTGACAAAGAAGGAAGGCCAATTTACATTGAGAGTCTTGGGAAAGCTCATCCTAGTAAACTTATGCGCATAACTAGTATAGACCGGTATCTACGTTACCATGTTCAAGCATTTGAAAGGACTCTTCTGGAGAAGTTCCCAGCCTGTTCAATTGCAGCAAAGAGACAGATTTGCGCAACAACAACTGTACTGGATGTACAGGGCTTGGTATGTCAGTATTGTGTATACTTTTAATCCATGAACTTCATTACATATTTCACAATTAATGCTGTAGTTCACTATATTCCTGAAGTACAAGAGGATTTTGAAGCACAATTGATGTTCTGTTCACTGTTGTTTGTATCTCTGGAGCTTCTTCTGCTCTGAAATTCATTTCCAAATCATCTGTACCAGGGAATGAAGAACTTCACTCGAACTGCTGCCAGTTTATTGTCATCCATCGCTAAAGTAGATAGCAGCTATTACCCCGAGGTACTTACTATTAAACTCTCACACGAACTTACTTTCATGTACTATGTCCCTTCTAAAATTCGTCTACATAATTTTCTCAGACACTACACAGAATGTACATTGTTAATGCTGGTACTGGCTTCAAGAAGATGCTGTGGCCAGCTGCTCAAAAGTTTCTCGACCCATCAACAGTTTCCAAGATACATGTACACAAAATAATAATTATTGCTTAAAAGTGTTTGTTATATATTAGCATCACATTGCTTTTCCTTCCATTAATGTTCTCTTACCTCCCAATTTTTTAGGTTCTGGATACAAAATCTCTACCTCGACTTCTAGAAGTTATTGATCCGAGGTTTCTATCACTTGAAACTCTTTCTGGGTTTCTTTACTCTCCGATAATGTAATAACCTCTCGATTATTCATTTTCAGTCAGTTACCGGACTTCTTGGGCGGTTCCTGTACTTGCTCTACTCATGGAGGGTGTTTGAGGTCTGACAAAGGTCCTTGGAATGACCCTGACATAATGAAGGTAAAGATCACTCATTGATTGCCATGATTTTGCTGAATGAACTGTTGAATGCTAAAGCAGGATTTTTATTCTTTGTTTAGCTTGTGCGTAATGCTGAAGCGACGTTTGTGAGGCAAATTACCAGATTATCTGATGATAACAAGAAAGTATACTTTGATAGTCAGAGACTGCCAATGAAGGCAAGTAAAGAATACTTTTTGATGATTCAATTTTCATTTCTTATCCCCTTGCAAAATTTTCAAACTAAATAAATTGCAGGGAAGAGCCATTGACACATCAGCTGCCGAATCGAGTTCTGATGTAGATGATCCTTGTTCAGCTCATGATGAAGTAAGAACTTTACTGAGAAAAAAAACTGCTTTTTGGTGATTCCTTTTTTTCCTTAAACACCGAGAAAAACAAAAGTTGCGAAAATGCAGGCAGGGACATCCGAATCCGAATCAGACACTTTCTACAACTGCCATGAAAGCCTCACAGACTCTGAAGCCTCTGATAGTGACCAAGGTAACAGATTTTTGAAATATTGCTCAACTAGATTCAGAAAAAATGAGTTCTGTGTAAATTTGTCTTCCAGTTCTTAGCATTTAACTAAAACTGTTTATCCAGGGACATCCATAAAGCAAAGTCTTCGAGCAAAGGTAAAGATCGATATTCAAAATTTCCAGAGAACTGCAACATGACTGGTCTTTACTGACATCAGTTGTTCTTCATATTGGAGGAATCAGAGCAGCATGGACTCATCAAATGTCACAGATCGTCTCGGGCCATGCATAGAACGGTTGCAGAGGCTGGAGAAAATGCTTCAGGATCTTGAGAAAAAGCCTGCCCAGATACCATTGGCAAAGGAGAAATTGCTTATGGAATCTCTGGAGAGGATCAAATCAATGGAGAATGACCTCGACAAAACGAAGAAAGTGAGTAAGTTCAAATTCCTTGCTTATGGTTTCTAGATTGCCCGGTTTCTGATTTACGACATGTCTAATGAAATTATAGGTAGTTGCAACAATGGTAATCAAGCAAGTTGAGATGGCTGAGCTTATAGAAAGCTGGAGTCAAGCAAAATGTCGAGTAAGTCAATTCCTTGACCAATTGACATTCATCATCGGTTACTCTGTATTTAGGGTTAATAACGTATAAACTGTCTTAAGTTTGCCATACGTGAGATTTTGGTGTCTAAGATTTAAATTGTTAATATAAGTCTTAACTTAGTTGAAATTTGGTTTTCCGTCCATTTTTACTGTCAAATTTAATAGAATTGTGTGAAAAGTCAAAATCGCCCCTGATACATTTATGTTTACTCCGGCCACCACTCTACTCCGGCCGGCCACCACCCAACTCCGACCGGCCACCTTCTGTCAATTTTAACAGCAAATTTGGACGGAGACAGCAAATTTCAACAAAGTTGAAACTTCAGACAGTCAATATCAACAATTTAAACTTCAGACACCAAAATCTCACATATGGCAAACTTCAAACAGTTAATAGGTTCTTAAACCTTGTATTTATCATGGTTCTTTGTTTCAGCAGCGTAGGTGTCTATTTTAATGTATGTTGTATTTCACGCAAACCCAACCCGTTGGCTGTGAAGTCGAGACTAGGTGGAGTCGATGGCGTGGAAGTATTTTTGCAGGGCCTTTCGATATTATTCGGATTAACTGTCCTTTCTGTCTTCATATTGATTTACTACAAGTCCAAGTGTATTGATTGAGGCTTGGTAGTTTACAGTTGGAGATGAATACAGTGTAAGGAAAATGGTTAATTACTGCATCTATGTGTCATGGAATAGAAGGTCAGTTTACTAGAGCTTCTTCTAATATCAACTAGTTGTAATATATTGTTCTAAGAAAGAAAGGAAAATGTGTAACTGCATATAGATTTCTAATTCCCACTCGTACTAGGTCAATCTGTGAGGATAAAATGCTGACTTAAGAAATGAAAAAACCGAAGAGGTATGTAAAACTGTTTTCATAAGTTCGAATCAGGAGGTTAAAGTTAAAACTCTTTCAAGGAGGTGTTTCTTCAACGAGAACTGACCTTCATCTGTCTCTGAAAACGTAACTTGTTTTACCAGTTAGTACAATCAAATTTAAGTGGAAGAATCAGTCTAAGTCCATCTCAAATAGCTCGGACTAAAATCATGGAGTATGATGTATGCAGCGATGCATTTACTGCAAGCCACGTCAGCTCGCCGCATTTTGAGAGAGCAGCAAGACATGGCAAGCTGACATGGCGAGCTCCCCGCTCTTATAAAGTGCCTTGATGGTTATACGCATAATTATGCTATATTTATTAACACTTTCGTATTTGCAACTGTCAGATGACCACTTGTGAAAAAAATTCCTAGATAAACCCATCGACTCTTTTATGTAACTAGCTCCCATTTAAATCACTTACGAGATAACCCTAAATTGAAGCCAAACACTTAAAAGCTTGGAACTTAAAATTGATGAATTACAGTAAAACTAAAAACACAATCTCAGCAACAACATTGTCAAAATAAAATAACAGAGGCCACAAGCCTAGTAAGTCACTAATGATTTATGCATGAGTCTTGAGTACAAGTTCATTAGAGCCCAAACAGTGTCCTTATTACCATGAGCCTTGAGCCCCAGCAGATGGGTTCTCGAAAGCCGAAAATCCCCAGTATGTCTTCAAGGCGTAGGGCTGCGATACGGTAACACCTTCTTCAGTGATCTTCGCAATCTGCACGGTCCAAAGGCATCGATTCAGAAAAACTCGGAAAAAATGGAGAATCATTCGATTCGATCAATTCAATGCATTACCAGAACAACTTTATCATGTTAGTTCTCAGAACAGCAACTCAGTTTATGAAGAACAGAAGCCCAGATATAAGAACAGATCAAACCCAGTTTGTAATCCCAAATTTGCAGCCTCATAAGATCATTTTAGCAATTTCTATTTTCTACCATATCATTCGATCAATTCAATGCATTACCAGAACAACTTTATCATGTTCGAACTTAGGGAAGTTTCCCAGAAAACGAAGAGCAACTCAGTTTATGAAGAACATCAGCCCAGATATAAAGAACAGATCAAACCAAGTTTGTAATCCCAAATTTGCAGCCTCAGAAGAACCTTCTAGCAATTACTACCATAAACAGAACTCAATTCCAGGTTTATGCAATTTGGTTTGATACCCTAAGGTTTGGCACACATTTAGGTTGAAAAATACGATTATAACAAGTTTAACTTTCAGTTACTTATAAGAATATTCTAGCAAGAACAACACAATGGATATAAGAACAGATCAAACCCAGTTTGTAATCCGAAATTTACAACATTTTAGCAATTTCTACCATAAACAGAACTCAACTACAGGTTTATACAATTTGGTTTGATACCCTAAGGTTTGTCACACATTTAGGTTGAAAAATACGATTTTAACAAGTTTAACTTTCAGTTACCTATAAGATTATTCCAGCAAGAACAACGCAATGGATGAGAGATTTGCTAACCTGAAGCTTGTTGACTGCAGATCTGTCACGGTATAACAGCACACGCATGCACTTCTCCAGTAGCTTCACACCATCTTCGAAGCTCAGGTTTTCGTGCCACTCTTCACGAAGGATGGGACGGGCGAGGTGATTCCCGAAGCCAGTAGCAACATGGTTGTCCTCATAATTCACCCCAATCATACTAACCTGTAATAAAAGCCAAGATTGATTGCTACAAATTGGTGCAAATGTTTCAGATTTTTGTTGTTCATAAATGATAAATGATGAGTGAGAGACTTACCGTGCCAAGATACTTTTGCCCGTTTTTTATTCCACCCAGAACCAGTGAGTTCCACAATGGGTCGAACTTGTTACGGCGGTTGTACATCATCCTTGTTAGGTAGTTATGCACCTCTTTAGGCCCCAAGGAATTACCATCATCCCACATGTTATCGTGAAGGCTACAATTGTTACCAAAATAGTAATAATCAATGTAAGGCTACGATACATCCAAATTTCCCGCATTTGAAGAAGAATAATCATCTGATAATGTAGGGCACTTACATTAGCTCGTCAAGAGATCGCAGAATCTCCTGGAAGTCACTTATTTCTCCACTTGCTCCAAGAAGAGAATGTTTTCCAATTGGCTTAATTCTCTCAATACTCTTGTATCTTATAGTAGATCCATAAGAACCTGTCAAACAATTTTTCGTCTAAGAACTCGCGTATTCGCAAAAGTTACGCTAGAAAAACACTTCTTCTAAATTTCAAATAATTTTAATCACAACAATTTTTCTGCATGCAGCAACTCAGAAACAATATTACCATTTAGCACATGATAGTCAAACAAACAAATAATCAGCAGCATTTTTCCGATACTACATTACTATCAGTATCAACCTCAGAATTCGGTCAGCACTAGCAGGAACAGCACAAGCAAGTCACGAAATGCGACCGAACAGCAACAACTAAAACACGAAAAAGAAACATACCTCCCATGTCTGCAGCCATAAGAATTCCATCTTTGAACTTAAGAGCAACCACAGATGTACCCGTAACATATGGATACCTATTACACCGCCCAGACCAAAAATCAGCACCTACTACCAGTAAAAATTTCAAGAATTTAACTTCACAGTCATGAAAATACAAACTATGCATAAACTTACAAAGTTCTCTGGGAATCCGATTCCGAGCTCATTAAACTGTGGCTATTTTGTGCTGCCATTTGATTCGTAACTGCTCAACAACCAAATATCGTTAGAATTCTTGGGTCTGTATCAACAAAATCCAACTTCAGATGCTGATCAATCGATCGGTTAAACAAACGAAGCAAAATACGTCCAGATTGTTCGTGTTTTTCCTGAAAAAAACTAGGGTTCGCAACCAGCTATTGGAAACAAGGGTGAAAACAGCAGCATCGCGCAATGGACGCCTCAAGAACCAGAAAATCGCAGCTTACACCATAGAATCGAAGCAAAACCAACATATCGCAGATCTAAGCTTGAGAGGAGATGAGAAAATACCTCTTGTTAACTGAAGATCAACACGCAATACCGCGAAGTAGAGAGAAAGTGAGTAAATTGATCTGACGAACGTCTGGCTTGCCCCTCCAGCAAGAATAAGAACTTGCTCAATTTTGGGCCTGTAGCTAGCCAGGCCCAAAATGTGATAATGGGCCAATATATATATATATATATATATATGGAAAATGATAAAAGATCCAATTTTAGTGTTTCTACGAGTTTTCGACTACTGAGTATAACCGATTCGTGAGCTATTCGGGATTGATTCAGAATTAACTCGATTTCGACTTGAAAAAATTCGAGAGTCGAGCTTTTTGGTATGCCGAATCAAGCTCGAGCTTGATAATTCTCGGCTCGAGTTACTCGTAAGTCTAAACGAGTATTAAGTCCTAGCTTATAAGTCGAGTCGAGCTTGATTCTTATTATTATTCGTATTTAATAATAAATAATTATTATATAAGTCAATCGAGTTTAGTCGAGTCGAGCTTGACTTTTTTAGTTATGAGAAATGTTAGTCAAGCTCGATTATGTCAGCTTGGTTTCGAGTCGAGTTCGAGTTTCAAAATTAGAGGTCGGCCGAGTTCGAGTTCGAGCTTAGCAAATACTAATCGAGTCGAGGTTGACAGATATTCGGCTCGACTCGTTTACACCGCTAGTCCCGTCTGAGAGAGAATAAGTATTTGCCCATAATGTTTGGCATAATTACTTCCATTGCCACTCTCTCACAGTCGGACTGAGTCGGAACTCCTCAGTCTGATTGTCTATCACAACTCATATATATATACAATAAAGATACCCATTCCGATAGTGGGGACGCGAGATGTTCCGACCATGTAATAAAATATAATTGCCCTGGATTTTGACATTAATTACAGAGCTGCCATTATGAGATGAAATTAGGATTCCGACATTCCGAGGTCAGAATGTGTATCATGTCTTTTATATATATATATATATATATATATATATATATATATATATATATGAGAAAACAGTGTAGCTATGTTGACATAATTAGTGCATGTTGCTCATTAAATCTAATAAAAACAAAATTCATACTGTAAGTATAAGAATATGAATATTAGCTAAAATAAAGTAAAAAATATTTTAACTCGATTTCTTAATGTTAGATTGGACACACATAGAAATTACGTATGAGAAACATTTGTTTTATATCATAATCTAACAACGGACAATGATTCGAAATAAACTCGATACTATTTTAGTCAACTTCTTCTATCAATTACTAAAATAATTTATTTTTTTACCACTTTAACCATAATAATTGAAACAAAATTATTTCTCACAATATATCACACTATATATAGTAGGTATATTTAGACACATAGGATAAATAAGGAAACACGTTTTAATGGAAATAAAAATATGTACAACTTGAATTACTTGGCAAACTAAACTTGGTAGGGTTTTATTAAGGATTCTACATAAGGAAAAATATGAAAAGAAAATCTATTTAGAATCTTTATGGGTTTTATTTAACATGGTAGTACGTCCATGTAATTTAATGTGTGTGTTAAGCATCAAAGTTCCCACTTAATTTGTTAAAACTCCTATTTTAGGTAATAATTAAGGGTGTGACTAAAATGAAGTAATTGTTATCAAACACAATAAAATCTATATTAAAAACATTAATTGTTTTATTTATGATCTCAAAATCTAATGTATTTTCTCTTACAATTTAACAATTAAAAAATTGATTTGAATTAGATCAACTCCATTTCAAAAACAAAAACTACAATAACATCATTTTAGATCAAATACATCCAAATTGATATATGAAATAATTATTTTTATTAATCTCTTCTGTATAGACTTGAGTTATAGTGTCTTAATTTTAGCCATACTCATTAATTAACCAACTAATCACAATAAAAATTCCATATTTATCACTCCAAATTAACCTCCCTAAAAAACCTCTCTTCTTCTTCGTCTTCTCCAAATCTTCTCTCAGAGCTGAAACAGTGCAGTTCCAATGGAGGAAGAGCGCCACGAGCCAGTAAAAACCACCCCTACGCCGATAACCTTCACTGATCGGAGCTCCGACGAAGAATCCGACGTCGAGGAAGAACCCGAAGAGTCCGAGCACCCTGATCAGCTCGATGAACAGCAGAAGAATTCCGATACCACTGCTCGGATTCACGTCTGCGAGCACTGCGGCAAGCAGTTCAGCTCCGGCAAGGCTCTCGGCGGCCACAAGCGGATCCACTCCCAATCCTCGAAGCGAGATCCGACGAGGAAGAAGAAAAATTGCAGGAAGATCCGAGACGGCGATGACGTCATCCATGGCTGCAGCTGCTCCGTCTGCGGTAAGATCTTCGGATCAGTCAAGGCGTTGTACGGACACCTGAGATTGCATCCAGATCGGCCGTGGAGAGGTGCTGATAGTAATCATAACCAGTCGTCTTCTCCACTGAGGTACGATCAATCTAACCCTAAACCTAAACCTAAACCTAAACCTAACCCTAGCCGTCTAATTGAGCCGAAGCTTCGGGATTTAGTGAATTTACCGAATTATCCTCGTATCACCGTGTCGGTGGATATGAGCTCTTGGACTACAGCTGCTCCGGCCACCGCGGTGGAGGAGCAAGACACAGCTAGGATTCTGTTACTGTTAGCTTGCGAGAATCAGCCGAACAAAGAAAACCCTAAAAAGAGGAGGTTAATCGATCCCGGGGCGAAAAAGAGAAACTTTCTCCATGGAAATGGTGGAGATCAAATTAGGGTTTGCAGTAGCAAGGAGAAGAAGAAGAAGAAGGTGTTTATTTGCTATCCTTGCAATAAGTCATTCAATAGCCACCAAGCCTATGGCGGCCACGTGTCGAGCCATAACAAGTCGGGTTCTAAGACCGGCAATGAGTCCCGATCGGACCCACCGAGCCGGTTTAGGGTTTTGCATTTTGACCTCAATGAGCTTCCACCACCTGAGGATGATGATGATGATCAATTCAGAAGTCAATGAAGATTTTAGGGTTTATTTATTTATTTATTTTTTACTTTTCCTAGCTAGAGAATTGATAGATTGATTAATCATGAGCTTAGGGTAAAATTTCATGTTCTTTTAGCTCTAGGAATAGTAGAATTAAGGTGAACATCATTGTTATATACTACTATATTAGCTTGTTCTATATGTACAAAATTTCAAGTGATAGTACATGTTACTTTTTGAAGTGTTTAGTACTTTGTGTCTTTATTTTATGCTTCAATCTTTTGTTTTGCTATAATTTATAAGAAGGTAGAAGTACTGAAGTTGTTGTGTTATCACTAGACTATAGATGAAATTGGATAATCTATATCTATTATAATATGTGCATGAAATCATGGGTATATAGATGTTAAATGTGATTATTATATTCGTCAGTTTTATTTATTATTATTAATATATAATGTATAACTTTAGGTTAACTGTCATAGGTCAAGTGCTCCCAAAAAGTAGGGGATGTTTGAGCTTTTTGGTCAAAATATATATATATAAGTTACTATTACAATCGTGGTTTAATGGTTAAAAGCGCTTATTCCATATTGTTTGATTATTAATTCATTGATTCGAAATCCATTGAGAAACCACATCGTGAAGACTTGATTAAAATATTAGATTTTGTCTGACCAATATATTATGTTAGACAATAAAATGATGTTAGTAGAACTGAGTTTAACGGGTCGGACTTTGACTGTGCTAGACTACAACAACTTACTAGTTTTTTTCCGGGGCCCATAATTTGTCCACACTTAGAATATTCACCGCTGGCACCGGATCAACCTAGTTAACTGTAAAGTTTTGAACTTGAGCTGAAATCTCCTGTTAAAAAGGGGTATTCTAAAGGGCTCACATCAGAAGAGCAACATTTGTGGCATACTTTATATGTCTAAAAAAAAATCCGCGTTTAAGGATAAAATGTTTAACCAGTACATATTATATGTCTACAACTTGCTAGTCATTTTATTACTTGTGAAATGATGGTAATATGATGAAAGTTGTGCAAATTGTCTATCAAATTATATTAGAACTGACTTTAGTTTTATAATTTCACAAGTAAAAGTTATCTATGAATATATATAATGTTGTTTGAATAAATTGAGTCACACGCAAGCACAAACAACAGAAACAAGAACATCACCACCTCAAAAACAAACATAATCCCAACATTTCCCAATGAATCACTAATTTACATACATGAATATTGAACAACATCAGACTTTAACCGAATCATTACTACAAAAGACCGCCTTTTTCTCGTACCCGAATCCAAACTCAACAGACCAAGCAGATAATAAGCTGAACAAAAATCTAAACAGCAACCCAGGTTTGTTTTTGTTCATGTTGGTACTGAAAAAGTTGGCTCCAAAGATAACCTCAACACGAAAAGACAAACCACGAACCCGAGCAACACCAACTGCAGTAAAAGATAACCAGAAACTTTCCATGTACCTTTCTGAAACTTCAAAACCTCGTCCATGTCCCCAGACAAGCTATCGATGTCCTCTGCTCGGTTGAATTTCTGCAACGTTTCTTGTTCATCCGTCTTTAAGCTCTGTATCGTGCTTTTTAGGGCTAAGAACTCTACTTCTGATTCGATCCTCTGTTGAAAGAGGCTTTCGAGTTCTAAATCCATTTCACCAATTGATTCTTCCTTTCTGGGGTTAGTGCTCAAGGATGACTCGAGTTTTGAGAGTTGCGATTCCTTGACATGAAGAGCTGCTCTTGTTTCTTCAAGCACTGATTCGAGGTGTCCAATATGTTCGGTCAAAGTAAGAACTTGAGTTTCCAACGAGTCTTGGGAAGTTTGGCTGTCACTGTCAATTGAACTAAAATGAGGTGAGAAGGGTTCCTTGCCAATCTCTGCTAGTTTTTGAAGTTCTGCAGAAAAAGTGGCTATGTTAATTTCATATTCAATGGAGCATGTATGAATATCGAGTAATGTAAAGCAGAGATGATATGAATCAAGGTTATGAAATATGAAGAACACGAAGAAGATATTAGGAACAGCTGAATGTACGGAGTAATTTCATCGACATTTGAAGAACCTAAACGCTAAAGTGCCAAAAGAAATATATTCATCAATTCCATTTGCACCGAAAAATCAGTAAATCCACAAAGAACAGACATGCAGGTAGTTCCAATATTTTAAACCAGCTAGATATCTCTATTTTTTACCCGTAATACTTCATCAAAATATGAATTCAAACTTGAAAAATTGAACGCCAATAGATCAGTTAATATAGAATAGTAATTCTTAGCAATCATTAAAGGCATGCCTTCTAAACCAGAGTTAGCAGCCAGAAATGCCAACAGATAAATACTTGTATATTCCACTTATGGATGGTGATTCACTGTTAGCATGTTCTTTCAGTGTCTAGTATAATAAGATATTCAAGAGACAAATGAAATCCCTACAGAAGTAATCTCCTCGGATTATTCTGCAATACATTTTCTATGACAGCTCATTCAGCTCTCAACTAGATAGACAAAACAGGCAGGATAACTCCTAGTTTTTATTTCATCAAGCATAAGATGGATTGCATCTTCTCACTCATTACTCGGAGTTAGATACAAAGTCGGAACTGATTCTATCATATTCTCTTTCATGTCATCCAAAAGCAGGGAAATTAGTTTACTCGGAGTCTCTACATTATAATGGAAACAGCTTTCGGGATTTAGCTGATGCCATGGCTACTCTGAAAAAGGACTCTTTTCGTAGATTCTGGAATAGAAAGAATATCAATTGCAAGCCTTTGGTGAAGTTTATTAACTGAACAGACTAACAACAAAAGACGCCATAGTTTCAATTCATAGTAAGGCCACAATCCATACAATCGTCGTTGCATATGTTTAAATAGGTACTTAAGAGAGGTTGCTAACCTTTTTCTAGTGATTCCTGCACGGAATTGAGGGATGCGATAGAGCTAAGTAGAGGATCGTGATCCTTAGACGGATTATGGTTCTCACGCCTCTCCTTTTTAGACTTCCAAGGAATGTCAGCAGCTGAATCATCCTGAGAATGACCTTCAGAGTCTTCTGCATTACCTTTACTATAACTAGTTTGACCTTCCCCGCAGAAATGTTGCTCATTTTCATGCACTTCATCAGTGTACTCTGCCTCGTAACCTCTAGATGTTCCATTTTTCTTTCCGTTGCTAGTAGCAGAAAAAGGAGCCTGCATGAAAACAAAGTTTGAGCTTCTTGAATCAGATTCCACACTGGAATGAGAGTTTTCTTTCTCGATTTTGATCCTTTCTCCTCTTGCCTTCTTACTGCTCTCAATTTGACTCTTTCCCTGCTGAGCACGTTGCATCGAACTACTCAAACTCTTCCCACTAAAACTCTTGACTCTGCTCTTTTCTGCAGCATAACTGAACCCCAATGGCAGCTCGGTCCTGAACCTTGGGGCACTGGCAGCTGTGGATGACTTACTACTCCTATCCTCACTATTATCAGAATCCACACCAGCAACAAAAGTAGGTGCCACAGCAAAGGTAGAGCTTATAGGAGATCCATGATCTAAAGGTCCATCACCAACTCCATCATATCGCAGCCCACTCACTGATCCAACCGAAGTCTCGGTATAGTGCAAACTTCCAGCTGAGTGGAGAGGTTTACTAGACGGTTTGTCTGAGTTTGCTTGGGCGGGTAAAACCCGCTTCAGAATTTTATTACAGTCGGTACTAGCAGTGACATCTTTCGTGATGTCTCTTCTGATTCGCCTCCATTTCTTCAGTCCATGCCCTTTTCTTGTCGAAGAAGTGTCACCAGCTACAGAGCTCGTCGCAGATTGTGGTGTATTCCCAGGCTCCACAGCTTTAACATCTCTTTCAGCTGGAATCGCATCCCCGTGAGCAAGAGCAGCATCTGAAACTACACTTCCTTCAGCACCAAGCTCATTGATTACATGAGGAAAGGAGTTACTACTGATAGCAGCGTTATGATCCACAAGGGTCACTCTTTCCAGACTCACTTCATTTTCATCCATCGTTTCAAAAACCAAGCTTTCACTGCTCGGATCCATTGCCCTAATTCACCACACCTCCAAAGACAATCCAATCGGATCAAGATCAAGAAAAGCCAACTATCATTCCAGCTCGCGGTCAAACTCAGCAAAATCTCGAAAGATCATCCAATTTCTGAACAAGTGAAACCACTATTCAATTGATTGGGCGCCCCAAACAAGTTTATTTAACGTAAAATAACAGAGTCTAGACGCATTAAAAGCGCAATCAAGCTCCATAAAAGTACAATAAATTGGATTTAGTTCGAGCAGATCAATGAAAAAGCCGTTGACGAGCAGCATTAATTAGAGCAGACAAGAGGAACGTACCGTTAGCTCCATCAGTGAAGCTCCGAATCGGAGATCAAAACGGTGGTGATCGACAGAATCGAAAAGGTACGAAAACCCTAAATTTTGGGTGGATTTGGAGATTTATAGCCCATATGATAATTCAGCGACTCATGAACATGATAATACGCACCGCTGGTGCTACACCTAATCTAGTATAATCTATCTAATTCTAAATCTAAAACAATTAAATATCTAGCTAGTAACTAATAAATAATCTACATTTTACCCTATTAATATGAAAACAGATAATATTATTGACTTACATAAATTAGTTTTTAAGTAATGTATCAAAATAATATGTTCCTTAAAAATATATAATGAGATATGTTTAATTTATTCATAAGATATTCATTTATACTTTTATACATGAAAAAATAGATTAAAAAAAGAGTATTGTAAATTATGATTATTCATTTAAAATATCTAAGAGTAACTAGTAATATAGTAGATTAAAGGAAAATAATATTTTTATAAAAAAAAAAATTATAAAATATTATTTAATGACGTGAAAGCTGATATGACACCCTAGTTAATTCTAGTGCGTATTATAAAAAATAAATTCATTAGTGTCGCCACGTGTCACTTTTTTAAAACTGAATTAATGTAGCATAATTATGAATTTTTTTAACCAAATGACTATCTTGCAGTTACCAAATGTTAAAGAACTAAAAAAATTATTAGTATAACTATCGGGGTCTTTCAGACAAGGACAGTAAGGACATGTCATTGTCTCAAAGAGCGGCGACGTTGTTATATCATTTACAAACTTAACAATAACGGCGGCATGGTCGCCGCTCTTTGAGACAACGGTAGGTCTTTATCGACGCTATCTGAAAGAACCCGATAGTTAGATTTTTTTTTTTTTATATATATATATTTTTTTATTCTTTAACATTTTAACATTTGGGTTCTGCAAGATAGCCATTTGGGTAAAAAAAATCCATAATTATATCCCTAGAAACATTAATATAAGGAACATGAACATCATTCACATACAGGAATGAGGTTGTCATTCACCCAAAATACAGCTATGGCACATCATTCTACTCAACACCTACAGAACACACACAACAGCTTTTCCTGCTTCTGTATATCGAATCTGAAAAGAAAAAACTACAACAACACGAGTTACATTACATAATACTTCGATTTATCGATTAGTCATCGATTGTTCAGAATGGCTTTCGATCGGGATGCGGCTGTGGTTGCTCCCACGTTGGCATGAACCCTGCAGTGCAAGAAACGAGAAGCTGTAAGAAAAAACATACATTTCGGGTAAAAATTTGATCTTTTTGAGGTAACTAACTGTGTCTTACTTTCTTGTAATAGTAATAAAATGTTACTTGCTGACGAAGTTTCAGAACAAGCATGGAATCGAGAAGCTGTAAGAAAAAACTTACATTTCAGGTAAAAAATTGATTTTTTTTTAGTTAACTAACTGTGTCTTACTTTCTTGTAATAGTAAAAAATGTTACTTGCAGACAAAGTTTCAGAACCAGCATGGAATCAAGAAGCTGTAAGAAAAAACTTACATTTTAGGTAAAAATTTGATATTTTTGAGGTAACTAACTGTGTCTTACTTTCTTGTAATAGTAAAAAAATGTTACTTGCTGACAAAGTGTCAGAACAAGCATGGAATCAAGCAGCTGTAAGAAAAAACTTACATTACAGGTAAGAATTTGGTTTTCTGAGGTAACTAACTGTATCTTACTTTCTTGTAATAGTAAAAAAATGTTACTTGCTGACAAAGTTTCAGAACCAGCATGGAATCGAGAAGCTGTAAGAAAAAACTTACATTTTAGGTAAAAAAATGATTTTTTTTAGTTAACTAACTGTGTCTTACTTTCTTGTAATAGTAAAAAAAATGTTACTTGCTGACAAAGTTTCAGAACAAGCATGGAATCGAGAAGCTGTAAGAAAAAACTTACATTTCAGGTAAAAAAATTGATTTTTTTTAGTCAACTCTCTTACTTTCTTTTTCTTGTATAGTAAAACAATGTTACTAGCTGTAAGAAAAACTAACATTTCAGGTAAAAATTTGATTTTTTTGAGTTAACTAGTCTAATGGTGTCTTACTTTCTTGTAATAGTTAAAAATTGTTACTTTCTGGCAAAGTTTCAGAACAAGCATGTAATCTATAATTTCTATCACTTCCTTACACAATATGCTGAATCTTAACTATCATATCTAGCAAAGAAATATTTTTTCGATCTATCGGAGCTCAAGAACTCGGACATCATTAACGAACGGTCTTGAAAGCAACACCTTATATACAATATAAGAACATGTTCCAAGACAGTAAATAACTACTCCAGTACTCCTAATAATTGTTTGATAGCAAGTATGGATGGCAAACTATAGCTCAGTTTTATACGAAATTACGAGTATCGAAAAATTGAACCGGGGGAGTACCTAAGAACGGAATTTCACCGAAAGACATGTATATAGAATCATCAACTCCAAGAGGGCCCTGGAACATTGCAAGAGAAACATATATTTAGAAAAGATTGTAAAACCCAAAACAGAACGATAATGTCTTTTGCCGTTTGCTAAATCGGTTTTGCATCTCAGTTTACAAGATAATACAATCTAGGAAACATAATTTATGAACTAAGTTTATTGCAGATATTATTGAAAAAGGAAGAAGATATTTTATGGAGATTATCATACCTCTGCATTGTGGAGGGCCATGTTATCCAAAGGATTCATCTCTCCAGTAACACTTGAACAACTCGTAAAATCATTCGCCATAAAGTCCGAGAACATGAGCCCGTAATTATCCTGATTATCCGGAATCACAGATGCACTCATCAGTGGATTCGAAAATCCATCCAATGATGTAAATGCAGTCTCCAACCTGTATGTTTCACAAAATCAAGAAAATAAGCAAACTTTGAACCCAAAACTTTTTCTTTGAAGTTTTTTCACAGAAATAAAAAACAGAACTTGATCATTTAGAACAATACTAAGATTAATACCCACTTTCTTTCAGGTTCAAAAGGCTTGTCTTCAGGTGTAGATTCATCGTCTAAGTCGATTATCTCAATTACTCTACCATCGGCCACATTTCTACCGACCTGAATAGGGGTAGTAGTGGAGTTACTTATTGCCAAATCAACATCAACTGGAGAAACTTCCTTCTTAGATACAGATGTGTAATCTGTTTGAACCCTTTCATTTGCATCAGAACCTTCCATAAGATTAAGGTCGCAGATCTTGAAAGAATTCGGAAAAAACTGCTTCTCCTGAGAAAACTCCATAACGGGCTCCTCTTTAATTACCGGAACCATCTCGAGCTCTGTTTCCTCTTTGCACGAGCTCGAAAGCCATTCTCTTTGTTTCTTGTTTGCCTCTTCACCATCACTTTCTTCTGCCGCACGTTTCTCGCCCCTTTTCTCAGTGCCACCTGGCAACTCCGGACTCGGTTCCTGTTCCTGATCCTGACAATCCTTTTCAGGTGTTAAATTAGATTCTTGATGCTCTTCTTGGTCAACACCAAGAACAGGAGCTAGAACACTACTGGGCTTAGCCTCCTCAAGAGACACAACAACCGGAGAGGTGCCGGTATCAAGACAAGGATTGTTGTTGTTGTTGTTGTTGTTGTTGTTGTTGTTGTTGTCTGCAGAGGAGCCATTCAATGTTTCATCTTCAACCACGACTTTCGACACCTTAGAAGTTCCAGCACCGAAGGTGGTGGTCCCCACAGCGATCGCCTTTCGTCTCCTAGATGTTAACGGAGATCGATTTCTTGTTGGCATGTTGGGAAATCTGCAGAGACTTCGCAAATCATCAATCTTTTCCGACGGTTCGGTTTGTGTATCCTCCAAAGCTACCTGCTTTCCCATTTTAACACTAGCAGATCCCTCTTCTTCAACTCTTCCTTTCGAATTACCAGCAGAAACTGGATTTTGTGTTTCGGATTCCGCTATTTCACCAATTTCACCTACTTCACCACTTAGCCTCTCAACTGAAGCATTATCCTGTTTCCTAATTAACTGAGAACTATCCTTATTCACTCTTTCGGGTATCTGATCATCGTGATGACTCGATTCAGAATCATTATCCATATCGGAGTTGCCCCTTCTATCTGACCACGAACCGTTTCTTGAATATCCACGGCCCCAATCAGAACTATACCCTTTAAAAGACCCCCTTCTCTTACCTTTAGGGTGGTTTCTCAAACCCGAAGGCCCGAATTCATCCACATATCGTCTCCTTCCCGAAGAAACTTCGTTACCCGTCCCGAGACGAGAAAGGGCTGATGCTCTGCCCCCTTCATACATGTTATCTCCTTCATGAGCCCTAAATTCCTGAAAGTCATTCTTCAAGCTACCATTGTTCTGCCACTTGAGCACACTTGAAGGTAGAACTCCACGAGAGACCAAGTACTCAGTTGCTAGCCTCCCAGCTTCCATAAAAACGTCACCTTTTCGAGGCTGAGGTGGCGGCGGCGGAGGTGGAGGGTGAAAAGCTTTTGGGGGGCCATGGCCGCGATTGAAGCTCCGGTTAAAGCTTCGATGCTCTGAATTGTAGAAGCCACGGCCTCTTACAGAACCACCGTCCGGGGAGATCCGAGCCATCCCCGACCCCATCGAATTGGACCTGTACCCATTTCCAGGACTCCTATGTCTTGCATGCATGTTGCAGAATCTTAACTACCACAAAACAAGAAAATACCAAATCCGTCTGACCTAGAAAAGAAAACAGTTGAATTCAAGATTTATCTTCTACAGCAGCTCGAAACGAAATTTAGCAGCTTCGATGGCCCAGATGCTAATAAACTTACTTTCCCAGCTCAATTTAAAGAATTCCCAATTGTATCCTAATTGTATCCCTAATTCTTGATTTTTCGCGTCCCTGATGCTAATAAACTTACTTTCCCAGCTCAATTTAAAGAATTCCCAAGATCGTCAAAAACCCTAGAAATGGAACCCCGAGAATTCAATTTTTACATCCAGAATTAAGCAATCGACATTAATTAAGCATCACGGAGCTGGAAAATAGTACGGTCGACACACAGTATCAAGAATCGACCAATATAGTCACAGAAACATTCGAGCAGATCTAGGTTTTAGCTCAAGCTCCAGAAATGTCTAACCTTTGGCCGGGGAAGTCAATCGAGCTCAATAAGTTCGCTAGGGTTTCAGATCTAGATACTCCATGTTCAAATGAGCTAAAACCCAGCAAGAATCATCGGACAAAATTCTTGCTTACGTCCAACGGTCAATTCCTTGTAATTCCAGGGAAGGAATACAAATGGTATGGAGAAAAGATCTGGTTTTTGTCTTGCGGTTTCAAATGGATGTAGAGTCACAGAGGGATTTACATAGTTCGGACATTGAAGAACATCTAGATAGATTCAAGGAATGAAATTACAGTATCTATCTCACTTTGATATGCTGAAAACAGAAAACTGTTGATTCTTCTTTTCAAATGGCTTGCTTGTCCTACTTCTGTTTATTTATATTTATATATTTCTCACAATAGAGGGTTTAGTAATTAATCCTTTTTTTTTACCATATTATTATTAATTTTTTTTGGCCATATATTATTATTAATTAAAATGTCAATAATAGAGGAATTTAAGATCTCTTTATATATATTTAGAAGATGGGATTCCGATTTAAAGAGCGGATAAAAATTCGACTGTGAGACAGTGGCATGCTATGTAATTATTATCAACTTTAAGACTATTTATATTGCTAGACGCGGTCGGATACAACAATCGGAACACGTTTATTATTTTCCTTAGAACATATATATTTTTAGTGGCCAAAAAAGAGATGTAAAGAGTTTTAGTTTAAGTTTTTATAACCAAATTGCTACTTGAATTTTAGGTTAATTACAAATTGTTATTTAAACTTTAATTTTATTCTTAAAAATTGGTTTTTTTAATTTTAATTTTTGAATAAATTATTACATCTATTAGAGTTTTTGTTAAACCGGACATAAATAAGTATAATCGGTCGTTAGATTTTTTATGTGTAAAAAATATATTTTGTAAATAAGTTGAAATGAATATAACAAATTATATCTAATTAGACTTTAATTGAGATATATTATTAAAATTTGGTGGATATTTAATCGAATATTATTAAAAATATTTTGCTACAAAACGGGATAATTAAGTACAAACATGCTCCTTAATTATCTCATTGCGTTGCCTACCAAATTATTAATCATGATGATTAAATTTCGAGTTTAGCAAAATAAATAAAGCTTGATTTTCGTCGCCACATTTAATACATGGTCTAATTCGTGTCAACTGTTAACTACGCGCCACGCCAAACGTGGCTTCTATACGACGGAGAAAAAAAGCAGAACAATGAAGATGAAGACGCCGCAATCTGATTGAAATTTCGAAGCTTTGATCATCGAATCTTCCGATTCACCCATTGCTAGACGCAGAGATCGGAAGCGAGTTCCAGCATCTACGTCCCTGCCGCCGGCAGGATCTACGTCCGTCGCCGTCTGCGTTTTCTGGGATGCTTTGTTGACAAATGGCGGGAGTTGAGTTCAGCGATCAGAGTCATCTGCTCAGAGCGTCGGCGAGCGATTCTAGGGATGGAGGAGATGGAGATGTGGAATCGCAATTGAGCAGAAGTGGGAGCGGCGGAGGAGGATTCCGGGATCTGCTCAGGCGGCTCGATCGCGGATTCTCTCGTCGCCACAGCTTCAAGCGCCTTAGTAGGGATAGAGATAGGGATAGAGATAGAGATAGGGATAGAGATAGAGATAGGGAGCGCACCGTGGTTAGAGATGATCCACACCATTTTGACGTCGACGGTGCCGGTGATGTTTTGGGTGGCAGTGCGCCACCAGAGTGGGCTTTACTGCTCATCAGTTGCCTCCTCGGCCTTGCCACCGGCCTTTTCGTGGCTGCCTTCAACAATGGAGTATGCTTCTATCTCATAATCCATTTTAGTTTGATTGCATTGATCTGGATCTGTTCAAAGCTGATGTTTTTGTAAATCAAGAGTCTTTGTATTCGACTGGTCATAAATAGTTGATTTTCAGGGAATAGCTTCCCTGGAGATGATGGATTTTTTTAGTAGACTGATAGGAACTGAAGTTTTCATATGCTCAATATGAAGAAACCCTCCTGATTTTCAAGTTTCTGTCTAATAATTCAACATTTCTTTTTTATTCTCTTGAAAAAAAAAGTGACCATGTTGCTCATTTCCAGATTTAATATGTTGATATTTGGTGTCAGTTACACTTTTTTCGATTGATTTTGTGTTAAAATTGACGTTTTAAGCAACAAAAATATGTTTTTCACTTTTCCAAAGTATTGGATTGGTTTCTCATGGTTTAGGCTTATTTGATACTTAAAAAACATGTTTTTTGTTTGGTCAATTTTAAGAGAAAAAAAGTGGAAATCAACCAATATGATAGTAGGGATACCGATTATCAACATTTTAAACCTGGGACAGCAATTAGCAACATGACCCATAGCTGTGACTGTTTTTAGGTTCTTAATCCTTGTTTTTACAGACTTCTAGCACCTGTTTGTTGGCCATATGATTTTGTCACTTCTTTTACAGGAAACAAGCACTCTATTCAGTGAATGGCTGATACTTTAACTCTAATAATAGAAATAACAATTTTATAGGTGCATCTAATACATGAATGGGCGTGGGCTGGTACTCCGAACGAGGGAGCTGCTTGGCTTCGTCTACAAAGACTGGCTGATACTTGGCACAGAATCCTTCTAGTTCCAGTAACTGGAGGAGTTATTGTCGGTATGATGCATGGATTGCTTGAGATATTAGATCAAATAAAACAGCCTAGTCCTCAAGGACAAGGAATCGATCTGCTTGCTGGAGTCTTCCCTACTGTAAAAGCCATCCAGGCTGCTGTAACTCTAGGAACTGGTTGCTCCTTAGGTCCCGAAGGCCCGAGTGTAGACATTGGGAAATCATGTGCTTATGGGTTCTCATTGATGATGGAAAACAACCGAGAAAGGAAAATAGCTCTTGTTGCAGCTGGTGCAGCTGCTGGAATTGCTTCAGGTAACAAATTTTGTGTCACGATATAGCAATAAGCAAGGATCGGTGTTGAAAGGGCGTGTTAGAGGGGTTATTGTTCAGAATTGTGTTCCAGATGCAGCATTTGGTCCCCTTTTTGCAAATTTAGGCCATTGATATGAACCTTTTTTTTTTTTTTTTTTTTTTAAGATTTAAGCTTTATGGAGTTTCACATTGGTTAGAAAGAACGAATCAGTGGGTGGAATCTAAGTCGAAAATATTCTCCAGCCAATCGGCTTAATATGTATAGATATTTATTAGGAAATTTAGGTCTTTATTGGATAACGGGTAGTTTTGAATATAGAGATTTGTTCGAAATAGTGTTTAACTTAATTGATAATAGTAATCAAGTTCATTTTTTATTTGTTACTTTGTGTTAACTTGTAAGGCCGGCTAGTTTGGTTTTCCTTTGCTTAGGGAATGATTTAAGAAGCAGAAATGATAACTTCTCAATTTACTTCGGGTTTTAACTTCAAAAGAATTTGCAAGTTGCATGTACTTTCTAATTAGTCACTTCCTCATTTGCATTTGATAAGAAGTATGTATCTTTGCCTTCCTAAAATAAACTTCCCAATTTGTATTATAGGTTTTAATGCTGCTGTTGCTGGATCATTCTTTGCCATAGAAACAGTGCTGAGGCCTCTCCGGGCAGAAAATTCACCTCCTTTTACAACAGCTATGATAATATTAGCATCTGTTATATCATCTACTGTGTCAAATGTTCTGTTAGGGACACAATCAGCTTTCACTGTACCTGCTTATGATTTGAAATCAGCTGCAGGTATTTCTCTCATTCATTTTTCCTGTACTGTAACATTGTTAGATAATTATTTTCTGGGTTAAGAACATACAAACAGTCCCAACTATAGGTCATGTCATGTTGCTAATCGATGTCCCAATTTAAAATGTTGATATTCAGTGTCCTAACTATCAGATTTGTTATTTCAGCAAAAAAAAAAAAAAAAACTATCAGATTTGTTCTTTCACTTTTTTCGACTGATTTTGGGTTGAAATGACGTTTTAAGCAGCAAAAACGTGTTCTTTAAGCATAAATTAGCCATCACTTTTTCGTAGTATCAGATTTGTTGCCATGATTATCTGATGCTTAAAAAAATGTTTTTGTTCCGTCAATTTTAAGTGAAAAAAGTGTAAACCAACCAATCTGATAGTTGGGACACCGAATATCAATATTTTAAATTTGGGACAACGATTAGCAACATGACCTGTATAGTTGGGACTGTTTTTAGGATCTTAACCCTTATTTTCTTGGCTTTACTAACTTTAGGAAAAGTTGAAGTCCACAACAAAGTCTAATTACCATTTGAATTCATTCAATGTTCTTGCAGAGCTACCTCTGTACTTGATATTGGGCATGCTATGTGGTGTAGTAAGTGTGGCCTTCACTCGACTGGTTAATTGGTTCACCAAATTTTTCGAATACATCCAAGAAAGGTTCGGACTTCCGACCGTTGTTTGTCCAGCCTTGGGCGGCCTAGGGGCGGGCTTAATTGCCCTAAAATACCCTGGAGTCCTTTATTGGGGTTTCACAAATGTAGAAGAAATATTACATACTGGAAAAAGTGCATCTGCACCCGGAATCTGGCTCCTAACACAACTGGTTGCAGCCAAAGTTGTGGCTACCGCACTCTGCAGAGGATCCGGGCTTGTGGGTGGCCTTTATGCACCGAGTTTAATGATTGGTGCTGCAGTTGGAGCTGTATTTGGAGGCTCGGCTGCCGAAATTATCAATTCAGCCCTTCCCGGAAATACTGCTCTAGCACAGCCACAAGCATATGCATTGGTACCTTCCCAATCAACATTGATCTCTTTTTTGGGTTAAGAATCTAAAAACAGTCTAAACTATAGGTCATGTTGCTAATTGTTGTCTCAGATTTAAAATGTTGATATTCGGTGTCCCAACTATCAGATTTGTTGCTTTCCACTTTTTTTCGACTGATTTTGGGTGTTAGAATTGGCGTTTTATGCAACAAAAACATGTTGTTTTCCACTTTGCCGAAGTATCAGATTTGGGACTGTTTTTAGTTTCTTATCTTTTTTTTAATAAGTTTTGTGATTCAAATTTATTTCTTGTTACTAGATTATAGTGATTACCTTAAATGTTTGCTGCAGGTTGGAATGGCTGCTACTTTAGCTTCAGTTTGTTCAGTACCCTTGACATCAGTCCTACTATTGTTTGAGCTGACCAAAGATTACAGGATTCTACTTCCTCTCATGGTAAATAACATTTTACCCCTTGTTATATAAGAACCTAAAAACAGTTTCAACTATAGGCTATGTTACTAATCGTTGTCCCATATTTAAAATGTTGATATTCAGTGTTCTAACTATCATATTGGTTGATTTCCACTTTTTTCTCTTATAATTGACGGGAAAAAAACATTGTTTAAGCATCAAATAAGCCTAAACCATGAGAAACAAATCTGATAGTTCGGAAAAGTGGAAAACAACATGTTATTATTGCTTAAAACGTAAATTTTAACGCCAAAATCAGTCGGGGAAAAAAAGGGTGAAAATCAACACATTTGATACTTGGTAAACCGAATATCAACATTTTAATTCTTAGCGATTAGCAATTGAGGCTGTTTTTAGGTTCTTAGCCTTTTTTTTACTGATGTGGTAATTTTCCCATTCCTTGGCCAAAATGGGTTACTGCAAACTGGATTCAAGACTTGAATTTGAACCCCATTTCTTAATGTTGTGATTTAGGGGGCTGTTGGGTTAGCAATATGGGTACCATCAGTGGCAAACCAAGGCAAGGAGCCCGACGCATCTGATTTACGAAGCACAGCACGGGGATACTCTCACATTTCGCACTCCGAAGACAAAAACGAAATGAGGTGGATGCAGAATGATGGCAAAGATTTAGAGCTATCTGTGGTTGGATCGGATCCCGAGCATCAGATAGAAAACGAGGATCTGGTGCTCGAACATCTTAAGGTACAAATTTGCTCGATAATCTATCTCGAATATATTTATCTATTTAACGTCTTTTTTTTCAGGTTTCTCATGCAATGACGAAGAATTACGTGAAGGTTTCTCCTCACGCTACGCTAAAAGACGCAACAAAGGCCATGCTCGATGGACAGCAGAAATGCGCGTTTGTTGTTGATGAGGATGATTTGCTAGACGGGATATTAACATACGGTGACATAAGACGGTACTTAAACAAAATGTCCAATGATTCCGATGCTGCCTACGAGGATGTATGTTACAGATTACTCACCATAATTTTTTTTTGTTAGTAAAATGAATGGGCTAGTAGTGGCGACTGTAGTTTCATTCTGTTACGTAATATTCAGGCTATTCTGCTCACAGTTTGGGTTTTTTTTGTTATTCGTTTATGTGTTACTGATAGATTTGTGTAAATGTTCAGGGGACTACATGCTCGGTTTCTTCCATTTGTACAAGAACGATAAACTACCGTGGGCAAGAACGAGGGCCTCTTATTTGCTACCAAAACACCGATTTAGAGACGGCTAAGGAGTTGATGGAGGCAAAGGGTATCAAACAGTTGCCAGTAGTTAAACGCGGAGGAGATCCCCGGAAAGGGCGCCGAAGAAGAATCATTGCCGTTCTTCACTACGAATCTATCTGGCAATGTCTCAGGTTGACTCTCTATTTTTTACGAATCGTTTTCTCTCTGATTGAAAAAAAACAGTCTCAATTATAGATCATGTTGCTAATCGTTATACACTGATGGTGAGATATCTTAGTGTATCAACATGACCTATAATTGAAATTGTTTTTTGGGTTTTGGGTTTCGGTTTTAAGATCAAATCTATCTGGCAATGTCTCAGGTTGACTCTACTTTTTACGAATCGTTTTTTCTCATGTTGAAATAAACAGTCTTAATTATAGGTCATGTTGCAAATCGTTGTAACTGATGGTGAGATATATATTTTTATATGCAGAGAAGAGATTAAGCATCGGAAAGCTGCTATTCATCGGCGAAAAGACGAGGATCTTGATGCTGTACTTGGAACTGGAAACTCGCATTAGATGTCGATTCGGGATCAAACACAGGTATTTGTAGTGCTTGTTTTTTCAGCCTATGCCTGGATGGTTTGGATGATGAGGAAGCTGCATAAATCTTCTAGATCATGTTCAATTCATGGGTTACATGTAGCTAACATTAGAGGTTTCTGCAACCCTGGTATAGTATATACAAATTACAAACTCTAGGGAATGGATCACTATTTTATTATGTAAAAACTTCTTGTATTGTATGGTTTCTTGCTGCATTTTAGTAGTTGGAGGAAGAGAAGAAAATGAATACATGTTTCATTTAGACTCATGAGCTCTATCTTAATCAATAGGGTTAAGAACCTAATACCAGTATCAACTATAGGCCATGTTCATAATTGTCATTCCAAATATTTAAATTGTTGATATTTGGTATTATTGTTATCAGATCGGTTGATTTTCACTTCTTTTTTTTTTCTTTTAAAATTAACAAAAAAACAAACACATGTTTAAAAATATCAAATAAGCCTTAAGTAGCAAATTTAATACATTAAAAAATGGAAAATAACGCCAAATTTGAAAATCAATCAATGTATAATAATTAAAATTATATTTTAAATTTTAGACAGTGATTAACAACATTGCCTATAATTACTACTGTTTTTAGGTTCTTAACCTTAATCAATATATATATATATAGCTGAGCTTTATGTTAGTTGGATATTTATTTTATTCTTGACATATTATTAGTTGATCCTATAGAAAGTTTAAATATGCTAGCAAAGTAAACAAATAGGTTTGATGATCAATTTTTGTTAAACGTCGAGATTTGAAAATATAAAAATATTTATGAACGTTTACTATTAATCTGATACGAGTGTGAATTATTTTAAGTATGAAGCAAGCATTTTGTAGACGCTGCTATCTTGATAAAACCCTTAATACACTAAAAGAAAAAAAGATATCCAATGGTGGTTGTAGGAAAATGTCATTATTTCTCTAAACAACAATGATGAAACTTTAGAATTGATTTCATCTAAATCTCATCCAAATCATCCAATCTCTACAGTAAATGCAACAATATATGTTTGTTCTATTCCCACCAAATAAAGAAACCTTATACAAGCAGCTTCTTTAATAAAGATAAAATGTATGTAATGACATTACACTTAAAAGAGCCACCTATATCACTTATAAGCCCACCTATATATATGACCCCAGTTTTTTTTTTTCTATCTTTAACTGACTGACCCATAAAAACAACCTTAAACCTTGCTTTACATCTAAGGCCCCAAGGGCAGCCTGCTCATCATCTGCTGGTACACAGAAGCACTGTTGCTCGGGCCGGGCTCAGAACCGGGCTCGAACTTCTGCATCATGAACCCCATTTCGCTAAACGGGCGCTGCTGCTGCTGCGCTAGGAACGGCTGCGCAGGCATCTTCCCATGACCCGGGCCCAGACCACCCAGCCCGAAGTTTGGTAGGCTCGGGCCTCCCATGCCAAACTGGAATCCCTGACCCAGATGAAGAGGACGCCCGGGCTGCCCGAAGTGAGTAAGAGGCCGGGAAGCATCGAATCTAGGCAGGACATTGTGGACCATTGGATGCTCGGGACGGTGGGCTTGGGCCTGAATGGGCTGGGGCTGGAGCTGGGGCTGGGGCTGGGGCTGGGCTGAGCTCGAGGCGGCTGAGTTCCCGTGGCTGCTGTTTCGGGCTGCAGGGATATCATGGTTGTGTTTTCCTTCATATGTTGTTATCACGGAATTGAGATCGTGCGAGGCCCGTTCGACGTGTTTCCTTACCGGGCAGCCCGGGGTAGTGCACTTGTAGTAACTCCTGCACAGGGACGAAGCCAGAATATTTTTTCAGGGGGCAAAAATGAGTTAGGTGCAAGTATAAAAAAATCTAGGGGCATATGTAAGGTTCTAAACGACCAGAATGATAATAAGTACAAATTTTAAGTTAAAATTGCACATTACAAAAAGTTCAGGGGCATCATCATATACTATATCCGTCCAAGCTCCTACATTGCCAAGACACTCAATTTTAAAAAAATATGTACGATCTGGCCATAATTTATTCACAACAATGTCATATCAGCTAGTCTGTATAACTAGAAGAAAATATAGATAGGGTCTAGTAAAACCTCGGGTTCGGGTTTCCTTTCACAACTTTCTGCCCGTACTTGCGCCAACGGTACCCGTCCTCGAGGATGTCCACATCACTAGTTGTCTGGACAACAACCCGAGGTTCCCGGATCGGCCTGGTGGCCCCACTCATGTCGGCCGGATAGACCTCGATTTTCCTGACAAAACATCGATTCTTAGCCGTTAAACAAACCCCGCGAATTTTCAAAACATGTCGGATCGGAGAGAAGGATGTGTGTTGCTTTACCTTCTCTTGGACTCCGATTCCTCCCCTTCTGCGTCATTCCCCAATGACACGCTGCCATTTGTCGCCTGATCATCCTCCGCCTCCTCATTGGAGAAAGTCGAGGAGCCATCCACTGCTTCAGCACCGCCGCCCTGTAACTGCCCTGACCCGTTTTGACCCGACCCGACTTGGTTTCCAAACTCGGGCCCCTCAGAAGGCGATGATGTCACCTCGAAGTTGTCTTGCTTCCAACAGCCCGCCTCACCATCACCCCCTGCCACCTCAGAATTGTCGGGCCCGGCCCGGCGACTAGGTGGCGGCTTGAGGTGGTTGTGGGCCCCCTTGTAGATGATCTCAATAATGTGACCCTCATGAGACCTCTCCACCTTCTTCTTAACCGGGCAATTCGGGTTTGTGCACTTGTAGTAGCTTCTCGGGAACTCGCTCCCTTTGACTTGTTTCTGGCCGTACTTTCGCCAGTTGTAGCCGTCTTCTGAGGGGGGCCCACCTCCGACAGAATCTCCATTGCCGCCTTTCTGGTCTCCTCCTTCCTCGTCCAGCTGGTCATCATGCTCCGGGACCGCCTCAAACATCCTAGGAGGCTGCATTTTCGAGGGGTCGGAATTATTATTATGGGGTTGTAGAGAAATCGAGTTCTCTGATTGGCTCGAGTTGTCGATTCTCGGGAATGACATGGATTGTTGAGGAAACATCAGTTCATTTCCCTGCACAAAACAACAAAAAAATGTTATTTTTATAACTATTTGTATCTTAAAACACCAATTTTAACGCCAAAACCAGTCGAAAAAAGTGAAAAGCAACAAAATCTGATAGTTGAGACACTGAATATCAACAGTTTAAATCTAGGACAGTGAATAACAACACGACCTATAGCTCAGACTGTTTTAGGATCCTATATCCTAAAATTCTTGTCTTTTTAGAGCAATGAAGAGAAGATGGAGAAACTTACATTGCTTCCACTTCCAAAAAAGGAGGGAGCTGATTCTGCAGAAGGCTTGAACGCGAAAGATGCAGAACCGATGTCTTTCGAGAGGTACCCTCGACCTGTATTGGTTTCAGTGGGCCCACCTAAGGTTGATTTGCTGTTCATGTTGTTGTTAATGTTGTTGTTGCTTCCATTTGTTGAGAAAAATGGGAATTTCCCTGTTGTTGGAGAAGGCTGAGCCTGCAAAACATAAGAACACCCCATTGATATGTCTATATAATTCACAAGAACGAAAACCGGTTCATACCGAAATTGATAGTGACTTTTTTATTAAACTGAAATTAACCCGATTCAAATATCGCAGCTTTTGTGTAGTATAGTCATCAAGATTATCAAAATGTTTGGAATTAACAAACATGAGAAGAAGAAAAATATCTTTACAGTTTAAGCATAAGCATAGTACTCTCTACTCACTCATTTACAGAGTAAATTAATTATTGAAGAAAAAACTCAATTTGAAGAAAGAACTTGCCGAAAAATTGCAAAATATTGAATTGTTTCAACCCGATTACGCAAAAGAACAATTGGCATAACGAAATACAGTAGCAAGATCATGATGCAGCTAGCTTAATTCCCAGAACAGAAAAGGTTCATACTTTAAACTAAGGCAAGCACAACAAGCTCAGCAATTAACTGCATTTTTACAGATTTGTTCAACAAATGATGAAACTTGATTTGGGTTTCTTTAAAAATGCCATCTTTAATCTCTGGTGAATCAATCTACTCATTTTACAGAAGAAAAAACTCAATTTGAAGAAAGAACTAGCCAAAAAATTGCAAAATATTGAATTGTTTCAACCCGATTAAGCAAAACAACAATTGCCAATAAGCTAGATCATTATGCAGCTAGATTAATTCCCAGAACAGATAAGGTTCATACTTTAAACTAAGGCAAGCACAGTAAGCTCAGCAATTAACTGCATTTTTACAGATTTGTTCAACAAATGATGAAACTTGATTTAGGTTTCTTTTAAAAATACCGTCTTTAAGCTCGGGTGAATCTTACCAGTGAATTTGAGAGAAGCACAGGAGACTCGAGCAGCGATGTGGGGCTGACTCCAGGAGAGATCATCAAAAGAGGAGAAGACTGAGAATCGGAGTTAAGAACATTGTTTGGCCTGATTCCTTCAGTGTTGAGCCTCGGAGCATTGAAACCAGCCCGAGCTGCCATTCTCTCCACAAGGCCTCCACGAGAGTTCGATTTGTAACCAGAGAAGGAACCCATTTGATTGCTTCTATCATTGAGCTGTCCATCATCTTTATTGTTGGAATTACTCAAACTTGGCATATCTTTCGACCCCGAATAATGGCCTTGTTCGTTGTTTTGAGGAGAAGGAATCCATTGGCCGATTATAGCCACATTATCATCAAGTCCACTCATGATGTAGTTCGAGAACTCGTTTTGGCCCTAGAAATTGGACCAAATCAATCACCAAGTACCTGTAAAACTACACAATTAACATGAGAATCAATTCAGTATGTTGAAATTTGAATTTCTCTCATTGAGTGTTAAATTGGTTGAATTCTGCAAAGACAAAACAACACAATTGGAAGAATCTAGCGTTAAGAACCTAAAAACTGTCACAACTACAGGCCATTACTGTCTCAGGTTTAAAATGTTGATATTCGATGTCGGGTGCAACAAAAACATGTTTTTTAAACATCAAATAAACCTAAACCATGATCAACAAATACGATACTTCGGAAAACTGGAAAACAACATATTTTTGTAGCTTAAAACACAATTTTAACGACAAAATCAGTCGAAAAAAGTGAAAATCAACAAATTTGATAGCTGTTACACCGAAAATCAATAGTTTAAATCAAGTACAATGATTAGCAACATGGCATATAGTTGAGACTGTTTTTAGGTTCTTGAAACAAAAATCTATCCATGAACTACCAAAACCTCACTGATTCAGACTCTTCCTCTTTTGGGCCAAACATAAGAAATTGCTGCACTACCAGATATTCAACTAAAAATGCAGATTCATACAGAAGCCTCTTATTTTTTACACAAAAGCAAACATCTAACCACAAATCAACAACAGACAGGCCAATAATTATTCCCATTTGGGTCCACAAACACTTACCAGGATGAAGAGTTCCTTTCTGACAAGAGATCATTTAAAAAAATGTGCATTACAAATCAACAAATATGCAATCATGGAAACCACTTTCTGCAACAAGATCTAATTATGATGAAATAGAAAACAGATTTCTCCATTTCATGGAAAATACACATTGATAGAGCATGAAGACTATGCAGGAGCTGGAAATTTAGTTTTTTTATAAACGAGTAACAGATAATTCAAATTAGGAAAAGAAAATGAATGGATTTGACTGAGAAAAACAACGATAATCGATTTATACTTACCTATTGAATAGAGAGTCAATGCTGAGGATGATGATCTCAACAAAGACCCACGAACCAAGCTGGAAACTTTGATCAAACCACTTTCTCCTGAGCTCAAACTCTATCCAAAATTCATGCAATGGCGGATTAAGAACACGAAAAATCAAATTTTGATTCTGGGTTTCACAGGAAATAGGCTATTCTCTCTAGAGGTGTGATTGTGTTCATTGAGAAATTAAAAGGAGAAAAAATGGTTGCTTTGAGCCTTTAACTCTATATTAATTAAAAGAAGAAAAAGAGGGTTCGAATGCGGTAATGAAATGGTATCTTTGAAGAGAGCAGCAAAGCAGAAAACCAAAAAAGATGAAATTTTTGCACCCAACTGACACAATTTCGGCTATTTCTCAGCACTTGATGCGATTTTCGGACCTTAATAAGGTTTTTTGTCTCACAATGTCTCTTGGTCTTGCCTTCACCAACCAGCTAATAAAATTGTTTTTTTACTTATATTTTTGTTTCATTTTTCTTGGTATATATATATATGAAGAAGAACTGGGTTGTCAAAGGTTAATGACCAAACATCTGTAAATTTATGGAAAGAAAGTTATAACTGAATGCAGTGTTTTTTGGCAAGTTTTATTAGAAAAACAAAAAAAAATCAAGTGGGTAATTTTTATTTTTGGAATGTTAAAGATGGTAATTTTAAAGAAAAAATAAAAAAATCATTAACTAGTTATTGACCCGTATTTTGTCGTTTTATTGACTCGTATTTTGTCGGGTTCTACTAACATAAAAAAATTATATGTTATTATGTTATGCGTTACGCTTTATTTGGAACTTCATTTTAAAAGTAATATATTAAAAGATTGATGCATCTTATTATTTGATCAACTTATTATTATAATGTGTATATTTGGAAATGCATAATATCCATTTGTAATTAAAAAGCTATTTACATCTACTCACACGATAAAAATTATTCGTAAATCAGAATTACGTTTAAAACGTTACTATTATTTGATTGTGATATCCAAAATTTGATTATATATATAAATTATAGTGTTTTTTGGCAAGTTTTTTAGAAGAAACAAAAAAAATTAAGTGGAGAATTGTCACTTGGAATGTGGAAGGTGGTTAATTTTTTAAAAAATAATAATAGTAAATTCATTAATTAGTTATCGACCCGTATTTGTCGGGTTTCGCTAACATAAAACTTTATATTATCATGTTATGCGTTACATTTTATTATGAACTTCTTTTCTAAAGTAATATATTAAATGATCCATGCATGTTATTATTGATCAACTTATTGTTATAATGTGTATATTTAGAAATATATAATATTATATGTAATTAAACAGTTAATTACATCTATTCACATAATAAGAATTATTCGTAAATTAGAATTACGTATAAAAAATTACTATTATTAGATTGTGATATTCAAAACTAGATTATATACATACATATAATAAAGTTAGAAAATTATGATATCATTAAACGTGAAATAATCTTTATAATTAAGACAATTTGGGCAGTCAAGGTTAATGACTAAACACATCTGTAAATTTATGGAAAGAAAGTTATAACTGCATGCAGTGTTTTTTGGCAAGTTTTTTTAGAAGAACAAAATAATAATAATAATAATAATAATAATAATAAGCGGATAATTTTTTACTTTTTTGAATATTGAAGATGGTAATTTGAAAAAAAAAAAAAAAATTCATTAACTAGCTACTGACCCGTATTTTGTCGTGTTATTGACTTGTATTTATCTAGTTCCGCTAACATATAAAACTCTATGTTATTATGTTATGCATTACGCTTTATTCTGAATTTCCTTTCTAAAGTAATATATTAAAAGATTGATGCCATCTTATTATTGATCAACTTATTATTATAATATGTATATTTAGAAATATATAATATTATATGTAATTAAAAAGTTAACTTACGTTTAAAAAGTCACTATTATTGATTGTGATATCCAAAATTAGATTATATATATATAAATTATAGTGTGTTTTGGCAAGTTTTTTTTAGAAGAAACAAAAAAAAAATTAAGTGGGGAATTTTCACTTTTTGGAATGTTGAAGGTGGTTAATTTTTTTTATATAAATAATAATAATAAATTCATTAATTAGTTATTGACCCGTATTTTGTCGGGTTTCACTAACATAAAATTTTATGTTGTCATGCATGCGTTACACTTTATTCTGAACTTCCTTTCTAAAGTAATATATTAAAAGATCGATGCATTTTATTATTGATTGACTTATTATTATAATGTGTATATTTGAAATATATAATATAATATGTAATTAAAAAGCTATTTACATCTACTCACATGATAAAATTTATTCTATCAAGTATAAAAAGTTACTATTATTTAATTGTGATATTCAAAATTAGATTATATACACATATAAAGTTAAAGTTAGAAACTCATATAATTAAAGGTGAAATAATCTTTATAATTTTGTCTTAGACAAATATGAAGTTACATATTATGGATCATTAAGACAAGCTAATATACTAATTAAATAGACACTATTATAATTAAGGTAGCAATTAGGTAATTAATAAGTAGATCCAATCCAACCAAATAGGCCATGCATTGTGGACGGGGCTTTTCTATCAATTCGAAAATGATCGGAGCTTCCAATATTCCATATTACAATATATATTATATTATTTGGTATTAATTATTTAGTTTAGTACTATAAATTGTAAAGAGACATTCGTGACGACTGTTCTTTCTATTTTTATTTTGTATTTTATTTGATTATATTAATAAATGTTTTTTTTTCATATCTTTTCAGTTTTATATAGTCTATAAAAACTATGAGCATTTTAAATATTAATTAGTATTTTCAATTTAAACCAATAGATCATACCGAAAACCCATATTATAAATAGATTTATTTTTTGCTACACAATTTTTAGTATTTTTATTTGATAGAGAAAAATCAGATTGAAAATTTAGATATCCGATCGAAACAATTAAGAAATCAATATTACAAAAATGGTTTCACCCCTAATTATATGAGGATAAGATGTTGCTAGCTAGTTAGATCTCAAGATAGTAGCCGAGCACCAAATATAAGGGCAAAATGGATCGATGCATGAAAGGGCAACCTTCCAACACATTATATATATATATATATATATATTATATTATGTATACACGTTCACTATATAAAAAATTAAGGCAAATGGTTAATTAGATTTATGCAATGTGTGGTTAAATGATGTTCTTTTAGAATAATAATGAGTCATATAATATATATTTTTCTTTTAAATTTAAAATATGATTACAAATATTAAAAAAGTGGGAATGAGTATTCTATTTTATTCTTCTACATATGTCTGCCACTACATAAATGGTATATATTTATATCTAATATATAAAATATGATGTATGGTATATATATATATATATGTATGTTGATGTCATGAAAAAAACAATGCATGTGCAAGTAGTGTGTGAGAAATGTGCCAATATATAAGTAAGTGTCTCCATCCATGTATTGTCCCTCAAGGATTCCATGAACCCTAATTTAGATAAAATATGTATGTACATTTCCTTTATTGATGGTGACTGAAAGCAAGTGATGATTATGATATATATATATATATATATATAGGAGCAAAATAATACATATCAAATGCATTATATAACCAATCTATAATATTTGCATTAGAGGTGCATACATGACAAGCTCATTATTTTATAAATAGGAATTTGTATTATAAAAAAAACTATAACGAAACTAAAAAAATAATAAATAGTATTTCATCGAAAAAAAACTAATCTAAGGAAAATATGTGAATCAATCTTATACAGTCTTATGTTAATAAGGACTTATGTTCCAACCAAAATGAGATAAATAGTTAAATACAATTTTATTGATATGTTAGATGTAATATTTATTTAATTCGTTGTTGATATTGCTAATGTAATAAAATGTAACATATTCTCATATTTCCTTCAGAATTAGTATACATATATAAGGTAAGTTATTTAAGATAAAGATAATATGAGATTATTTCGATCTTAATCAGTTCATAAGTTACCACTCAATAGAATCCACATATATTCGAGCTTGATTGATATATATGGATGGACATGTCATACCTAAAATTATCAAGTAGCTATGCAACATTCAAATTTATAATCATCATGTGTGTGATTATATTTACACAATATATATATATATATTAATGATTTCGAATTTATATTTAGCCATATTATTATTATTATTATTATTATTATTATTATATATTAAAGTATTAGTTTGATTTTTTTTTTTAAAGATAATATATACATATAATATATATATATATATATATATATATATATATATATATATATATATATGCGGTTTTGTAGTGCGAATGACATATGGGCCGTGTCTTGAGTAAAGGCTTGGAATTTTTATAATGGGCCTCAATTTTTGGGCTTTTTGGCAATATATTTACAAGGCCCATTTCTCTAAAAGGCCCGCCCATTGTTGACCAAATTGCTGGAAGGGCACAGAGATCAATTTACTTTCTCATCTTCGAGGTGTTGGAGACGGAGACAGCTTCGAGTATTGCGCCTGCTAGTGTTAATCTTCAGGGAAGAGGAGGTAATTTCTCATCTCCTCTCTAGCTCAGATTTACAATTGGTTGATTTTGCTTCGGTTCTGTGGATTTCGCTGCGATTTTCTGCTGTTTGAGGTGTTCTTTCTGTGTTGCTGCTGTTATATTGCTGGTTTCCGATGAACCCTAGTTCTCTTAGGAAGAATACGACCAATCTAGACGTATTTTGCTTAATTTCTAAAACCGATCGGTTGATCAGCGTCTGAAGTTGAGATTTTTTTGGGAACTTTTCAATTTGTTGTAGGCTGAGGAAGACGAGATGGATGAGACCATCTCCGCTGTTGCGGATGAGGGGTTCCTCGGCGACGAGGATGACGACTACGAGGATTTATATAATGATGTCAATGTTGGGGAGAATTTCATGCAGTCGATGAGGAAGAATGATGATGCAGGGTTTAGGAATGAGGTTGTGGAGGAGAAAAGGAGTGAGCAGCCGCCGGTTGTTGCGATGGTACCTCCTCCCGGGAGCGCAGGTTTTCCGGTGCCTGGAGTTGCTGATGGAGCTGGAAATAGTGGTGCAGGTGGTTCTGGGGATCCTAGGTCTTTGGCATATCAAAATCAAGGATTTGTGGGAAATGAGGTTAAAGCACAAGGAGCTGTGGGTTCTTCACCAGCTGTGGGTGGAGGAAGTGGTGGTATGAGGGTTGAGTTATCACAACGACCGAGTAATCCTAATGAGATAGAAGAGCGCACCTTAAACAACAGTGTTCCTGGTGGCCCTCAGGGTCTTGGGCAACAGTTAAATGGTAGTGGTTTGAGTGTTGTTGGAAATATTGGCAATGAGGGCTTAGCCACACAAGGCACGGTTAGGAATATGAGTGCTATTGGTGTCAATGGAGCTCAAAATGCTGTTAGCAATAATAATGTTGTGACTGTTGCTGGCCCCGGTGTTGGCGGCAATTTTGGTGGTAGTGGAGGAGGAACTGGTGGTAGTGGTGGTGGTACAATGCTATTTGTGGGGGATTTGCACTGGTGGACGACAGATGGGGACTTGGAGGCTGAACTATGCAAGTACGGGCAGGTTAAAGAGGTTAAATTTTTCGATGAGAAAGCGAGTGGAAAGTCCAAAGGATATTGCCAAGTGGAATTTTTCGATGCTGCAGCAGCAACAGCTTGCAAAGAAGGCATGAATGGGCATTTATTCAATGGTAGGCCATGTGTTGTTGCTTTTGCAACCCCGTTCACCATTAAGAGGATGGGAGAAGCTCAAGTCAATCGGAGTCAACCGGCTACACAATCTGCTGGGCCTCAAGCAAGGAGAGGGCCGAATGATATGGTGCCGAAAACTGGTGGAAATAATATGGCTGCAGGAGGGGACTTTCAAGGTGGAGAAAATCGAAGTTTCGGGAGGGGTAATTGGGGAAGGGGAAATATGCAGGGTATGGGTAACCGGGGCGCTGTTGGCGGTCCAATGAGGAATAGAAATGGTGGAATGGGTGGAAGAGGTCTAATGGGGAATGGTGGACATGGTTTTGGAGGTCCACCGATGATGCATCCTCAGGCAATGATGGGTCAAGGTTTTGACCCAGCCTTTGGTGGACATATGGGAAGATTAGGCGGTTATGGAGGATTCCCGGGTGCTCCCGGTCCTCCATTTGGGGGTCTAATGCCCTCATTCCCTCCTGGTGGCGTTGGCTTGCCCGGGGTTGCTCCTCATGTCAATCCAGCTGTTTTTGGGAGAGGAATGCCTATGAATGGAATGGGCATGATGATGCCTAATGCTGGTATGGAGGGTCCTAACATTGGAATGTGGTCTGATCCTAGCATGGGTGGTTGGGGCGGTGAGGAACCTGGTGGTGGTAGAGCAGCTGAGTCTAGTTATGGTGAAGAGGCAGCATCTGAGCATCAGTACACTGAGGGTAATCAAGATAGAGGTGCTTGGCAAAATTCTTCAAAAGAAAAAGAGAGGGGTTCAGAGAGAGACTGGTCGGGTTCATCTGATAGAAGGTACCCTGATGATAGAGATGTGACAAGAGAAAAAGATACAAACCATGACCGTGAATGGTCAGAGAGGAAACACCGTGATGAAAGAGACAGTGGTCGGGAAAGGAGTAAGGATCGTGAAAGAGATAGAGAACGCTCTCGAGATCGTGATAGAGATAGAGAACGTGAACGGGACAGAGATAGAGACAGAGAGAGGTACAAGGAAGACCGGGAGAAACATTCTGGTCACTACAGGCACAGGGACCATGAACCTGAGCATGCTGATGAGTATGAAAGAGGAAGGTCATCAAGGACTCATAGCAAGTCAAGGGTTGCACCCGAGGAAGACCATCGTTCAAGATCAAGGGATGCTGATTATGGTAAGAGACGTCGAGAGTCATAACACAGTGGTATATCGACCGGAGAATGAGATGTCGCACTGTAGCATTATCTTGTTGTGGAGATGTCTGTCCGTGAACTACAACTTGAGATTCTCTACACAAACTTCATGGCTGCCTCTAATTTGTGATTCAGGAGTCGTTTCTTCCCTGATTCAGTAAGTCTCTTAAACTCAAATGATCTAATTCCTCTCTTGCCTAGGATCTGCATGATGTAAAGTTTCACTGCTGTGCTGTTTACTGTATATTAGTACTGCTGTACTTAGATGGAAGTTAGTATTAACTTATGTTAAACATGTATAACTTGATCAGCTACTAACTCTGACAAACGATAAAAGACATAGCAAATGATGACTGAGCTTAACTTTTTGGTGTGTCAATTTTTAAGTACCCTCTTTTTTTAAACCACGTGATATTTTGATGGAAGTACCCTATTTTTCATTATTCGTTTAAGTAATTATCTGCCATCTATGAACCACATGAATTTTTAATAGAAGATCGGTAACTAAACGCCTTCTCCTTAAATATTTGTTTCCATGAATCCATTCCACTATCTATGTTGGCCAAATGATTAGTCCTTGTGGTTTTATGTTCCTCTAGCAATCTTATTTGATTACTTTAACGTGTGTTCACGAAGCATGACTTCGATTAACTAACTATAGTTCGGTTTCAGTATCTACATAAGAAGTATGACTTTGTGAACAAGCTTGTTTATTTAGTGGTTAGATATTCTGAGTTATATGTTATCCTAGTCCTACCAATTGAGATGTAATTGCATTATCATGGTATAGTTCGGGTTTTCTAGCATTTAAAAGTTGATCTGTCATTATTTCTTGCACCCATTTTTGCTGTAGCCTTGGAGGATAAGCTGAAGCTGTGTAGAAGAATCAAGAGTTTGAATTTCCCCGGAGATGAAGACCGACGTTACAACTCCGAGGAAATGGCTGGTACTTACATGAACTTTGTGGGATTTGAAAACACTTCTATATATATATTGAGCTCTAAACTTTAGACTATCTTCAGAACAACAAAACCTATGATTGTAGTTAAACCATGCTTTCTGTAATCTCTGTTGTTGGTGGATGATGTGGGAATTATCTGTAGCTTACTGCTTGGTCTTGTATTAGGATTAATGTGGGTGAAGAGCATCTCGACGTGCTGATACGCCTTTCGATTCTCGGCCTCGTTTGTTGTTGTTGTTGTTGTTTATGTTCTGTTTTGTGTATATTTACCTTAGCTAGCTCTTTTGTTGTTGTCTGGAAATTCTTTTGTGGCTTACTGTTGTTAGGAAAGAGCCAGTAATATCCCATATTCATTGTAGTTAGGTAGTGTTAGTGTCTGTAAGTTGTTGTATATTCCTTCTTTACATGTAAATGTGGGGTTTTTTGAGTCATCCATCATGTAAATACCATTTTTGCTATATCCCTTTTCATGTAAGTACCATTTTTCTATAATGTATTATGCATATAGGGGTAATCAAATTGTTTGGAACCTGTCCATATGATGTTCCAGGCAGTGTTTTGTAAAAATAGTGAGGTTCTTGTTAGTATAATTATATTGTAATATCTTATATGATATCTGCTTTTTTAATATATCTTAAACTCGAGTTTATTTCAACTAGATTTCTCAGTCATCAGATTATACATGTGTAAAAAATATTTTTTTGTCTCTCCTCGTTATTATTGATTCTCTCTTATGATCTAACGGCTTAAAAATCAAGTTTAAATAAACTCGACTGCATTTTAGCTAGCCCCTTTTAGATTTAGTTTGGTAGTATTGTACTTTTAACATTGTCATGCTATATGAGATATTTGTATTTGTATGTTTCTTCTGTAAAAGTTTTTTTATAATTTTTTTAATGCTTGGGAATGAGGAAAAATGACATATTTTCAATATGTTGCAAATGGTTAATATGTTGCAAACGGTTTCGTGTAGGGTTTTATTATGACATGGTAGGTTTTGAGTAGAAAAATTGTAAGAGTTTTGGATATACCTAAAATAATCGGATATGTATATATATATAATCCTACGTGTTTCTTGGTATTAGAGATAATTATATTGTGTATATATATTCCTATGTGTTTCTTGGTATTGGAGATAATTATTATTTATCAGCGCACATATTATATTGATGTCAACATTACAACAATATGAATCTAGTATTAATATCATTGGTAACATTTCATTAACTTAGTATGCGTATAGACTCGATTAGGTAATGCGAGCCTTCTAACTAGGTGAAATAAACCATGCATTATTGAATAATCGCACTTCTAATAATTGATACACCTAAAAAGTGGAAAAAAAAAATGAAATTTTGCAATTTCAGTTATGTGAATGCATATAAATAACTATATAAACGATGAGAAATCGTATAATAGTTTATTATACGTCAATTTCCTGGTGTTCCTTTTATTACGTACATGTTACATGATCAATATTCAATTTTATTAGTCTTAAATGGAAAAAATTAATAGAACTAGCATTTTATAAATAACATTAAAAAAAAAAATTAAAATATTTTCATACCGAAACTTCAATGTTTTTATTATAGAAAAAAAAGTATCACACGCATATGTATATATATATTATATTATATATATATATATATATATATATATATATATATATATTATTAAAAGATATGGTTGGGCTGGCTGCAGGCCCAATATTGAGCCCAATAATGCCTTTCCTAATTTCTTCAACTCTTCTAGTGTTAGAGACAGAGGAGGTTCGAGACTTCGAGTATCGCGTCTGCTAGTGTTCTTCTTCAGGGAAACAGGAGGTAATTTCACATTTCCTCTCAAGCTCAGATCCAAGATTTATGGTTTTGCTTCGTTACTTGGAGTTAGCTCCGATCTTTACAGTTCTTGAGGCGTTTCTTGTGTGGTGTAGCTGTTGTATTCTTTGTTTCAAATTAATGGTTGGAAACCCTAGTTTTTTTAGGAAGAATACGAACAATCTGATTCCAGATTTTGTTTAGTTAGTCTTTTGATTTGACCTAATGATCCTGAAGGTCTTTTGGATTGTTTGTACGATTTCAGTTTTGTTCTAATTTCAGTAACTTCATTTTGATTAACAAAAGTAAGCTTAGTAAGTAGTCGTGTGATTGCTCAGGTTAGCATCACTGGGTGTTTCAAAAATCGAATACAGAAGAAAATGTAATTCATAGTTCCTAATTTTTTCTGTCACTTAGGGTTTCGGCTGCTCTGACTTCCTCACTTGGTTCACTATTGTCCGAAGCAAAGAAAAGAAATTCTTTTGCATTGAGCTGGTAAGATCTCAGGATACCTGATCTGAGTTAGTCTTCTCGCCACGATCTGCTGATTGTCCGTGGTACCCTAAAGGGAGGAAGTTCGGGAAGTAGATAGGCTGAGGAAGACGGCATGGATGAGGCCATCTCTGCCGTTGCTGATGAGGGATTTCTCGGCGACGAGGACGATGACTACGAGGATTTGTATAATGATGTCAATGTTGGGGAGAATTTTATGCAGTCGACGAGGAAGAATGATGACCCAGGGTTTAGGAATGAGGTTGTTGAGGAGAAAAAGAGCGAGCAGCCACACATGATTGCAAGGATACCTCCTTCCGGGAGTGCTGGTTTTTCTGTGCCTGGAGTTGTGGATGGAGCTGGAAATACTGGTGGTGCAGGTGGTCCTGGGGATCCTAGGGCTATGGCATATCAAAATCAAGAATTTAGGGGAAATGAAGTTGCACAAGGGCCTGTGGCTTCGTCATCAATGGTGGGCGGAGGCAGTGGTGGTATGAGGGTTGAGTTAGCACAACGACCAATTAAGCCTAATGAGATAGAAGAGCGTGCCTTAAACTATAGTGTTCCTGGTGGCCCTCAAGGTCTTGGACACCAAGTAAATGGTATTGGCAGTGAGGGCTTAGCCACACAAGGCACTGTTAAGAACGTGAGTGCAGTTGGGGTCAATGGAGCTCAAAATGCTGGTAGCAATAGTAATGTCGTGGCTGTTGCAGGCCCTGGTGTTGGTGGCAATTTTGGTGGTAGTGGAGGAGGAGGAACTGGTGGTGGTGGTGGTACAATGCTTTTTGTGGGGGATTTGCACTGGTGGACGACAGATGGGGACGTGGAGGCTGAATTATGCAAGTACGGGCAGGTTAAAGAGGTGGTTTTTTTCGACGAAAAAGCGAGTGGCAAGTCCAAAGGATATTGTCAAGTGGAATTTTTTGAGGCTGCAGCAGCAACAGCTTGCAAAGAAGGCATGAACGGGCATTTGTTCAATGGTAAGGCATGTGTTGTTGCTTTTGCAACCCCTTTTACCATCAAGAGGATGGGAGAAGCTCAACTTAACCGCAGTCAACCAGCGACACAACCTGCTGGGCCTCAAGCAAGGAGAGGGCCGAATGATATGGTGGCAAAGACAGGTGGAAACAATAATGCAGCAGGAGGGGAATTTCAAGGTGGAGAAAACCGAGGTTTCGGGAGAGGTAATTGGGGTAGGGGAAATATGCAGGGGATGGGGAACAGGGGCAATTTTGGCGGTCCAATGAGGAATAGAGGTGGGAGAGGTCTAATGGGTAATGGTGGACATGGCTTTGGCCAAGGCATGGCTGGAGGACCACCAATGATGCACCCTCAGGCAATGATGGGTCAAGGTTTTGACCCATCCTTTGGTGGACATATGGGGAGATTTGGTGGTTATGGAGGATTCCCGGGTGCTCCGGGTCCTCCATTTGGGGGTCTAATGCCTTCATTTCCTCCTGGCTTGCCCGGGATTGCTCCCCATGTCAATCCAGCTGTTTTTGGGAGGGGAATGCCTATGAATGGAATGGGCATGATGCCTAATGCTGGTATGGAGGGTCCTAACATGGGAATGTGGTCTGATCCTAGCATGGGTGGTTGGGGCGGTGAAGAGCCCGGTGGTAGAGCAGCTGAGTCTAGTTACGGAGAAGAGGCAGCATCTGAGCATCAGTACACCGAGGCTAATCAAGATAGAGGGACTCGGCAAAATTCTTCAAAAGAAAAGGAGAGGGGTTCAGAGAGAGACTGGACAGGTTCATCTGATAGAAGGCACCCTGATGATAGAGATATGACAAGGGAAAAAGATACAAACCAGGATCGGGAATGGTCAGAGAGGAAACACCGCGATGAGAGAGACAGTGGTCGGGAAAAGAGTAGGGATCATGAAAGAGAGAGAGAACGCTCTCGAGATCGGGATAGAGATAGAGACAGGGATAGGTACAGGGAAGACAGGGAGAAACATTCTGGTCACCACAGGCACAGGGACCATGAACCGGAGCATGCTGATGAATATGAAAGAGGAAGGTCGTCAAGGACTCATAGCAAGTCGAGGGTTTCGCAAGAGGATGACCATCGTTCAAGATCAAGGGATGTTGATTACAGTAAGAGACGTCGCGAGGGCTAACGCAGTGCCGGAGAATGAGATGTTGCTGTGTAGCTTTATCCGTGAAATCAACTTTAGATTCTCTACACAAACTTCATGACTACCTCTAATATGTGATTCAGGAGTTGGTTCTTCTCTGATTCAGTAAGTCTCTTTAACTCAACTGGTCTAATTCTTTTCTTGCCTTAGGTCTGTATGATATAAATTATCACTGCTATGCTGTTTATTGTGATAAAAGAGAAACAAATTATGCCTGAGCTGAACTTTCTTGTGTGTCTTTACTTAAATAATGATTGGATAAATCACTTGTTGTGCTGTTTTTAGTTAAACCATTGATTCTTAAAAGTCTCAATAAGCTTGCTGGTGGTATTCAACTTTTTAGCAATATCCGGACTCTCGCCCTGCATCCTCCTTTTCATGGTTCAACTTTTTTAGCCTTTTTTTTACGACTTTCTCCCCTAACGATAAGGAAACTTTTTCTTAGGCAAGCAAACATCTGACTTATGAAATGCTTTAGTCAGTCACCCTATGAATTGGATAAGGCACAAGCTTAAGCTCAGGTGGGGGTGACACCCAACAAGAAATCATTGCACTCGTGCAACATTGGAAATCAGATCTGTGATGTCCATTCTTGCTAATTTTTGATTTTCTGCTAAAGCACAGGGTTATGTGTTTATAATCCATGTCATCTTGTGGTTTTTATACCTTTACCCTCTAGCAATCTTATTTGAGGAAGCTTGTTGATTTAGTGGTTGGATATTCCGAGTTGTATGTTTTGTTAACCAGTACTGTTTATCCTAGTCCTACTACCAATCGATTATAGTTTCGTTTTTCTAATATGCAAAAGTTGACCTGTCATTATTTCTTGCATCCATTTGCGCTGTAGCCTTGCGAGGATAAGCTGAAGCTGTGTGGAAGTATCAAGAGTTTGATTTTCCCCGGATATGAAGACCGACGTTACAACTGTGATGAACTGGCTGGTACTAACCCGAAACTTTGTGGGATTTGTGAACAATATATATTTTGAGCTTTAAACTTACTTCTGAAGTTGAGCTATATCTTTGGAACAACAAACATATGCTTGAAGCTAAAACTGTGCTCTCTGTAATATCTGTTGTTGGTGGATGATGTGGGGATTATCTGGTGTTGTATTAGGATTAATGTGGGTGAAGAACATCTCGTCGTGATGCGCCTTTCGGTTCTTAGGCTCATTTGCTGTTGTTGATGTTGTGTGTTTATGTATGATATGATATTTTACCTTAGCTTAGCTAGCTAGAGCCAGCTCTATTGTTGTTTTCTGGTAATTCTTTTGTGGCTTGCTGTTGTTAGGAGATAGCCATCAACCCACATTCATTGTAGTTAGTGTGTAAGTTGTATATTCCTTCTTTACTAAACTCTGTAAATATGGGTTTTGTTTGTAGTCCTCTATCATCATGTAAAAATGTCATTTTTACATATCACTTATCATGTAGATTCATAATGTAGTGTGTGTATGCCTTCATAATGCTATTTTGTAGCCCCTCTTTTTAGGGTTTAAATTAGTGGAGGATTGTGTACCTACTTAGTCTATCGGGTTTATCCCATGTCGGCTTGTTTATCCCATGTGTCGGTTTGTGTCTCGAGATTAAATTGTTAATATTTGGTGTCCTAGGTTTTAATTTTTGTTGCGATTTGGTTTTTTCGTCCAATTAGGGTTAATTTTGACATGTTGAGATGAAAATACAATTTTGCCTCTTATACTTTTTTTCAAAACCACCTGCCTCCGATTCTGAGCCACCCACCTCCGATTCCGGGTTGACCTGTTTCCGGCAATTTCGAGCATTTTTGGGTAGTTTAGGAATTTTTTAATTTATTTGGTCATGTGATTAGCACTTAACCAGTTTCTGATAAATTTAACTTAAAAATTTGACGAAAACTGATAAATTTAACTTAAAAATTTGACGAAAATACCAAATGGCAACAAGTTAAAATCTAGAATAAATTAACACGTGGGATAAATCGAGACACTAAGATTCTTTTCGTAGAAATTATTTAACTCTAGTGGGTGTGCTCATTATATTATTGGGTTGGGCCATTGGCACACGAACCAATAAGGTCTTGTTTGAGAATTGACATCCCAATCGAACATGCAACGAATTTGGCAACTAACATGTGCAGTTTTATGCACACGATAATAATTAAATTAGTATATAATAAAATGAAAATAATTTTATTTTGCAGGTTAATCCTTTAAAAGTCTCCTTTAAAGAATATGTTTATTTCATATCTAAATTATACTTTGCCTAAAAATATTTTAATATATTTATTTATATAATCACAATAAAGAAGCTAGCTAGCGTTTACTGTGGGCACGATAACTGATACAACATAGATGCGTCCGAGCCTGAAAATTACGTAATGAATAAGTCTATAATCGCCACTATATGCCATATATTTTATTAATAATAATAATAAGGAGATAATAATAATAAATATAAATTTTGACCAAAAAAATAATATAAAATATAAAATTAAAAACTAACAAAGAGCACCGTAGTTTATTGTTCAGATTTGAGAGCGAGCAAGGCAAGAGAACATCATCATCATCATCTCCGACCACACAGACTTCCCGACCCATCCTCCATCGTTTCCTTCTGCTAATCCACACCTGCCAGAGCAAACAATTACTGCATAGACCAGGAATCAGAACAAACTTCATAGTTCTGATTTCTGGAAAAGTGAGTAATCAATCATGGCGATGAGAGACTTGGTGTCTGGCGGAGCCGCCTGTGCCGTCCCTGGCTCATCCTCTTCATCCAATCCGCTCGGAGCTCTTGCCAACGCTCTTATTGGCTCGTCTTCCAAAACCCAGGTCTTCTTCTCCTCTAGTTTGGTCGCACTGCTATTTCTCTTGTTTAATCCGCTGAATTGCGCTCAAGTATTCTAGCAATCAAATTACGGAACTCTAGTATTGAATTGAAATTTGGAATACGAGCTAACTTTTGGCAAGTTATAGTTACCTGCTTTGGTTGGGTGGTTTATTAGCTGCATTTTGATTAATATTTTTGTTACAACTAAACTGGAATTACGATAGTGTAATTTTGATTATAACTGTTTCTCTGCCATGATTTTGACGTATCTTCTGATTATCTCTTGAAAGTCAGTAACTTTAAGCTCTTAATAATGTTTGATCAACTGGGTTTTTCTAAAGTAAGCATAGTTTTAGTGCTGCAAATATCGGTATAATGGCGGAGGTTTTTCCACATTTAAAAGTTAAAAACAATTGCTTATGATTTCTTATGTCTCTTAAGCTTAATGTAATCTTTTAATGGAACTAATCTTTTACTTGGCAACTTTGATGTATTGATCTTTTTTAGTTTTTGGTGCACCATTTGCATACTTACACTCTTGGATATGCTTACATGTTAACTGTTTTTATCAACAGGAAAGGCTAAAGGAAATACCGACAGCGACACCTGTTGGTCCTGATAACAGGTTTTTCCCGCAGACAGATGAACATCTCAGAGCACTGCCTGGGGCTGAATCTGCATTTATGCCACCGAATGCTCAGGTGATACGCTGTTGAATTCTGTAAGGAGGGTGAAAGCTTTTGTCGGATCTTTGAAGTTAATATTATCCTGTTTTGATTTCAGGGGTCTGAGTTTCTCCGGAATTTTCACTCTGCCCAGCAAAATGACCTTATGGATGCCTGGGATGAAGTAAATAGGGGCCCCATTCCTCAGCTTGGCCATGATTTAAGAGTTGGCCCTCAATTTCAACCCACTTTGGATGGTAACTTTTATCTCCTTCTAAATGATAGTGTGCATTTGATGGTGCAACCGTCATTCTCTGTGCTATTGGAAGCTCTTCTTGATATGGTTAAAACTTAAAATGATCAGTAGTAAGGAGACACCCTTATCTTTGAAAATTTCAAAAGAAGTCGATGCTATTACCTTTACCCATTTTCATGTTTAATGTGCTTTGCTTATAGTTTTTGTTTTATCTAGGGATCCTGACTCACATGCTGAAGTATCAATATGGTAGTGTGGTACAGTTCTGATGAAAAACAATACTACGCTATGCCAATATCCTTTTTATATGCGAAATGAAATGCCAATATTAAATGGTTGAGGTCCAAAGTAGTGCACTTTTATAATTGGTGCATCACTTAGGGTGTCATTTAACAAAACTATTGTCTAGAATATTTGGTAGAGGTGTCGAGTTCCATTTCTAATCTTTAATATTCTTACTACTGGAAGGGCCACCACAGAGGGTGCTATCAGGGGTTCTCCACTCCTTTGTTGACAGCAGTCGAGGCGGAATGCCTTTCCGTCCTACCCAACTTCCAGCTTTGGGGTTGTCTGAAGGTGACAAGCAATGTATCCGTGATCGTAGTACTATAATGGCACGACACTTTTTTGCTGATAAGAGTGAAGATTTCATCAATGCTCAGGTGTGCTTTGTTATACATTAGTTGGTATTCAGTGTTGCTTTCGTAAATTATGTTGTGTTTTCTGAAATCTATAAGTTTGAATAAAAAATTCCACATTTTGTAAGCTACATTATTAATAAGTGTAAAGTTTATGTACTGAGTCACAGTATTCGGTTTACCTTTTCTAGGTGACTTCACTATTACATTCCCTAGATATAGATAGAGGTGATGTTCGGGCGGGTCCTCTGCCCGGTAGATTCCGGGAGTTGGAGGGTTACTGGAACGAGTCTCAAGGAATGCGACAACCCGGGCCTCATGTTGCTGATGGGTGGGCAAATGAATTTAGTGGCCAACATGGGGTTGCTCATGGTAATCCTAATGCTTGGGCTCATTCTTTTGAGCAACAGCATGGTGCTAATGGATGGGCATCTGAATTTGAACAGGCAAGAACACCATTTTCCTTATTTATTCGCCACCTGTTTAATAAACTACAGTATTTGTTTTTCCTTTTTTCGGTTAATATAGTGGTGGAATGATGAATAATCCTGAACTCCAACATATTACAAATTCGTATGAGGTATTTTGATTTTCTAGTAATATTCAATTTAATGTTTTGGTTATAGGAACAATCACAGATGATGTCAGCTGGCCAAATGAGGGGTACAATGATTCCAACCTATGGAATGGAGCAGAGTCGCATGCTTGCTAACACCTTAGCTCAGAATCAAGACCCCAAATTTCAGGTATTTAGTAAATATTTATTGTAATTTATACGCATAATGTGATTGTTCATCTTTAGCCTTCATGCCAATGATTTCAAGGAGGTCTACTTTTTGCTAGGGATATATATTTGTGTGATTTTAGTTGTAGCCTTTTGCAGAGATTAATCATGTTGATTCCAGTATTCAGTATGCTTTTACGTTTCAAGTTTGAAGCTCATAATCTTACCATATAACAATTTCTTGGAAATGTAGAATTCAAAGTTTCTTCAATTTGTATCAAAGATGAGCCGAGGCGAACTTATCATTGATGATAATCAAGTAAAGCCTGCAGCTGGGAACTGGGCCTCGGAATTTCAGCAGCAATACGATGCAGGTCCTTCTTGGGCTAATGAATATGTAAGTCATGACCTCTATCTCGGATGTTATAACTATGACAGTATCAAATCACCTGCTATATTCATAGACTTCAACTTCTCATTCTTGTTTTCAGATTAATCACGGACCTGATAATTGGGCTAAGGAGTTTGCTGCTGGAAGAGAGCTACTGGGAAGTACAGATGATCAGTGGGTTAATGAGTTCTCTAAGTTGCATGTCGATGACTGGGCAGATGAATTTGGTCAGCAAGTGGCTGAGGGTGCTTTTGCAGATACTTCTGATAATTGGGCAAGCGCATATGATGAGTATGTCAACTTAACATTCATTATCACCTTTTTTTTTCAATGAAAAAAACCCATTTGCTTGATTATCTGTTTCGTGTTACGGATATATATATCTGATATCAGATAAATTATTAGGGATAATATTAGTAATAGGGTTAGATATATTATTAGTGAGTTTCCTATTGTTATTTGTTAGAATATCTTATCCCCTAGATTGTACTGGTCTAGTCCTATTTAAGGGACAAGTTATTGAGTAAAACGATAAGTAGAAAGTTAATAAGAAACTTAGGTTTCTATCTACCCTATTCTATGTGTGCCCATAACATTCCGTAATTTTTTTTTTCCTTCTAAAAATAAATTTGATCTAATTTATGTTTCGATGGCCACTTGGGGTTAGGTTCTTGAATGAACAAAGAGCTGTGAAGGAGGGGGCTTCAAGTGGAGTATATGTATTCTCGGATATGAATCCTTATGTTGGTCACCCGGATCCGTTAAAGGAAGGACATGAGCTCTTTAGGAAAGGTCTTCTCAGTGAGGCAGTCCTTGCTTTAGAGGCTGAAGTATTAAAGAATCCTGAAAATTCTGAAGGTTGGAGGTTGCTCGGGATAGCTCATGCCGAAAATGATGATGATCAACAGGTTATTACCACTTCCTCTGTATTCTTTCTGAAAATGCTCTGCTTGTAGTATTTTTCTACGATTTAGGAACCTAAAAACAGTCTCAACTATAGGTCATGTTGCTAATCGTTGTTTCAGATTTAAAATGTTGATATTTCAGTGTCTCAACTATCAGATTAGTTGATATCCACTTTTTTTTTCTCTTAAAATTGACGAAATAAAAATATATTTTTTAAGCATCGAATAAGTCTAAATCATGAACAACAAATCCGATACTTTTGAAAAGTGGAATACAACATGTTTTTGTTGCTTAAAACACCAATTTCAACGCCAAAATCCATCGAAAAAAGTGGAAAGCAACAGATCTGATAGTTGAGACACCGAATATCAACATTTTAAATATAGGACAATGATTAGCAACATAGCCTATAGTTACGACTGTTTTTAGGTTCTTAACCCTTTTTCTAATCGTCATGTATCGTGAAACATTAGTGTGGCTACTATGATACGGAGTTTTATTATAAATCCATTGAGCCGTGTCTTTCTGTTACAGGCAATTGCTTCCATGATGCGAGCACAAGAAGCTGATCCAACTAACTTGGAGGTGCTACTGGCACTTGGTGTGAGTCATACGAACGGTTAGTGACGAAATCTCCATTATAGATTTTACGATTTATTTGCATTACTTTACGAGGTAAGTAGCAACTTTCTAACTAAACTTTCAGGCATGTACAGTTTGTTAGCTGAACTTTTTTTGTTTTGACAAATTGCTAGCTAAACACTTTTTTTTACATGGAGATTGATACTTGCACAACTTTGATGTCTTGCTGGACTTAAATTTGTTGTTCTTTGTGCAAATTGCTTGCTGAAAGTTGGGGAATTGCAATTTAACCATTACTTATTATATCAGGAAATTGCTAATCAGTGAGGTGGATGTTAAATCAAAATTACAATGTTCTTGCTTCTATCAATTGCAGAATTGGAGCAAGCTGCTGCACTACGATATTTATATGGGTGGCTACACAATCATCCAAAATACAAATCCATCACCTCTCCCAACATGCCCGAATCACTGTATCACGCCGATGTAAGTTTCATCACCATAGTTTTCTGGGTTTTTTCTGGGTTTGAGGCTATACTTACTTAGCTAAACCCTACTTTGGATTACTAATACCGTATTATTGTGCACAGGTGGCAGGATTATTCAAAGAGGCTGCACAGTTGTCCCCTGAAGATGCTGACGTGCACGTAGTCCTTGGGGTACTTTACAATCTGTCTAGAGAGTACGATAAAGCCATCTCTGCTTTCCAAATGGCGTTGAAGCTCAAGCCAAGCGATTACTCCCTATGGAACAAGCTCGGTGCTACACAAGCCAATAGCGTTCAAAGTGCCGATGCAATATTAGCTTATCAGCGGGTGAGTCTGAATTTATTTAAAAAAAACGAATCTTTTTCGTCAAGCCACAGTTGTTGATGCATTTTATGCGATTTTTCAAGCTAAAACTCGCGGGTTTTTTTGGTTAAGCCACACTTGTTTTGTAGGTGTTGGATTTGAAGTCGAATTATGTCACAATCGGACCCTAGTTAGGATTTGACCCTGGCTAAGTCAATTGTGACCTAGGGTCCGATTGTAAATATCACAAGTTAGGGATATAAATTAGGGGGTTAAACTGAAAAAATAAAAGTCGGGGGCTGATTACGTGGGTTATTTGACGTTCAACTAATGGATGCATCAAAATTATACAGCTTGTAAACGTATTGCAACAGAAGTCTAAAAAAGTTGTATCAAAAGCAACACTGGTCAAATATATTTTACCAAAATACTCTTTAACCCTTTAAAAAACATATATATTTTTTTCGTCAAGCCACACTTGTTGATGCATATATGCGATTTTTCAAGCTAAAACGTATCTGGGTTTTATAGGCGTTGGATTTGAAGCCGAATTACGTCCGTGCATGGGCCAATATGGGTATCAGTTACGCAAATCAGGTAATTTTTCCGGGTTTTCGCCATCCCTATGCAGTTATATCAAAGAAGTTCATCATGATTCAGTTCTCGAACTTTAACCAATGCAGGGAATGTACGAAGATTCAATCCGGTACTATGTCCGGGCGCTTGCCATGAACCCTAAAGCCGATAACGCGTGGCAGTACTTGAGAATTTCTCTAAGGTAAATTACGTTCATCGACAAAGATTCTTACCTTACTACTGCAAAACCCTAATTTGTGCCGTATTCAGCTCTGCTTCGAGGAACGACATGTTCGAGGCTTGTGATTCTCGGAATCTCGATGTTCTCCAGAAGGAGTTCCCTCTATAACTAAGTTAAATTTACCTTGATCGCGAAGAAGATGGAGCTCTGTAAATTTCTGCCCGGTTTTACGGACGAAGAAATCAAAATGGCGATCGAGTTGCAGGAAGCAGAGGGCTGGGAATGTAAAATGGGGATATATATAGAGAGAGAATAAATGTGAAGAAGCTCGAATGATGTTTATACTGGCAATATGCTAATTTCATATGGCTTTTATTATCTAATGTTGTACTTTTAGCTCAATCAGGGGTTCTATTTTACTTTCAAGGAGCAATTTTTTTCTATGGTTAAGAACCTAAAAGCGGTCAAATGTTGTTATTAGGTGTATTAGCTTAATGTTATGATTGGTTGTTCGAAGTAGCAGATTAATTGACATAATGAAGTTACGTAATTCGAAAGTGGCATAATTTTGACAACAAATCTGATACATCTAATTGACATGCATGCAAGTTATATAATTTCGTTAAGTCAGTTTTAACGCTAACAAAATACGATTCCCGCAAAAAAAATAGTGCGCAATTTGAAGCTCAAAGTTGTGTAAAGACCTTATTTTTTTGCAATTCCAGTTAAGTACTTCTAGTCAAGTAGGAACTCAAGAACTCAAATTTCATGGTAATAACTTTATTAATATAGATGGAGAAAGGTTTACTTCTATTATTCCCATGTGATTTGACTTTGAAATCTCAAATTTAAGACCCCTCAAAAGTGTTATATCACGACGACCTGTTTAAAAAATAAGTCCCGTTGGCAAATACCGCGTCAGACATATGATGAGTTGAGTAATTAGGATTTAACGGATCGGTCTTTTAATTATACTAAGCTGCTTTCGTTAAGTCTAGTAAAAAAACTTAGACCGTGAGCCGAAAAAACCTGAACACTACTACATAGCAAAACGACATAAAGTCGCCACTACTAGCCCCATTCATTTCATGAAGAAAAAAAAAAAAGCACAATCTTCATACAAAATTTCTTCATAGGCAGCAAACCAAACAATAGCACGAATCTCGACTGCAACTATCTCTATCCGATGTTACAACATTTTTCAATGAGAAATGATACATAGTCCGACCGTGCCAGTCAAATTAATTGTCCTATAAGTCGGACCGTGTATCATTTCTCTTTTTCTACCTCGTACCAAAAATTGAAATTCGAATTTACCTAGTTTCAAAATCATAGCCATTTCTTCCTCCAACTAGCCGATTTCGAGTCACCCGACACGAACCTCGGCAAGCTAAGTAGGCTGTTCACCCTCGTCACCCCTTCCAACGCCGACCACTCCTCATCCTCACCGCTCGCAATGCACTCGGCAAGGCTCTTCTTCGCTGACCTGGCGGGGAAGTGCCCATTTTCTTCGGCCAGTTCCGAGACAGGCACGATCTCGCTGGGTCCCAGGGTCCCCATTCGTTCTAAAACTACGTCGTGTTGATGATCGGAATCTTCGATGGGTATTTCCGTCATTTCGCATGTCTCGGGTTTTGTTAGCGCGGTCCCGTTCATGGGTCGGGTTGAAGCATCGTCGAGGAAGAGGCAGACCGCCGCACAGTCGTCGGTCTTTGAGTTCGGGTATTTGAGCCGCCACGCGCGGACCGCGCAGTCAACGAGGGCTCGGGCCGCTGTTGACCGTCCCGGGGCGGAAGCTACTATGTCGACTGCTTCCTTATTCGAAAGAACATCCCAAACCTGCCAAACCGATGTCTCGGGTTAATTACATTATTAGTACCTAAACTTTTATGCATAACTCAACTTTTCCGCTTAAGTTATTTGAGAAGATCATCAACATAGTCCTCAAACTCTTTATAGGTTAAATTTAGATCCTAATTTTTTTACGCAACGGTTCTAGACCCTTGCCAGGGTCCATCAAGCCCGAAAAATAAGTTTGGGGACTGAATTTAACTAATAAAAGACATTTGGAAACTAGATCAGTGACTTTTTTGTTAAATTTGATAGACTTACCACTACTAAATGAGGAACAAACTTGAAGCAATGTTTAGAAAACTGGACCGAACCGTGAACCGGCAAGGTGACCAGTTCCAACCCCGATCCGGCGGTTCGATTGGTACCGGCAAATAAATAGGCCTAGCTCAATCTTCATTATAAACCTCGAGTCTAGCCTAATTCAGATTTTTTTTAATTTGAACCGGTGAACCAACACTGGTTCATCCGGTCCAACCTAATTGTCCAACACAGGTTCATTGTGCATTCTATTATTTTACTAGAACCAGGCCACTTGCGTGGCCGGTTCACGGACCGACCCGGACGATTTCCGGTCCGGTTTCAAAACAATGCTTTGAGGTACCATTCTTAAATAGCAACTAATATTAATCTACCAAATCAATCATTGCAGCTAGTTAAGGTTCATTGCATCATCACATGATCAAGAGATGCAAGCAATAGCTAGCAAGCAGTTTTTAATTTGATGACTTACCCCGTCGGAGGCCAGAATGACAAACTCGTCTTTTTCGGTGAGGTGGCGATAGAATATGTCAGGAACCGATATCAATCCGAAATCTTTGAGGCAAAAATCACCAAAAGCTCTGGCCATAGCCAGACCAGGCGAGTCGTTATTGGGTAGCCAAACTCGAGCCACCTCTGGCTCGTCTTGCAGTGCAAAGACTCTTCCTTTGCATTGTTGTATTCTTGCAGCTTCCCCTATCAATAAAAACCACATTAGAAAGAGCTAGCGAGAGAGATGACTCGATAAAGACGACTCTATAAATTAAGAGAGAGAGAAAGAGAAGTACTTGGAAGATCCGGCTTCAAGTCCACCGTAAGTTGGACAGCAACTAGGTTGTTGTTTTCGTCTCTTGTTGCCAAGATTCCTCTAGAGTCGCCAACATTCCCGATAATGAGTTCCCGACCCTAACGTTGGACAATAAAACTATTAACTGGGTGATCTTCATATATCACCTTAAAGTTTTAGGACAGTTGGTTTCACATCACATGAGACACATGTGCAAAGTTCAAACATGTTACGGACCATATTAATTGTAAGGTATGAGTCTTGTCCCATACCGAATGTATGGACAGTTGGAGTAGAGTTAATCGACTAAACGAGCTTTCACTATTTATACTCGGGCCACCAGAAGCCCGGGTCCCACTTTTTATTGATGAGACTAGATTACATGTATCGGCGCCAAAAAGTTTCTCTACATCTATTCTACAACCTAAATATTCATATAGTCATCACGGAAGCTAACTTAGAGAACAAGTACCTGCTTTAACAAGGTGACCGCGGTTGATCCACTGCAGAAACAATTGATTGTCGGGTGCAACCTCAGTTCCTTGTCCATCAAGTTAAAGGCCTTCAATATTGATTGTCTGAGCGGATAATGCACTTCCGGGAGCTTCTCATTTTCCTCATCCACTACCAAAGTCTCTGACCACTGATCATCCATGGCAGATATCACGGCTCCAACCGGATATGTGGAGTCCTCAGTATTCGAAAGGGTCTCTTGATTTTCACTAGAACAAGCAGTATTCCACTGAGTGGAAAGAATTAGAGGGAGTGAATCTCGGACTCTTCTAGCTACCATATGACCGAATGGACCGTGACCATCGAATACCCCGCAGAAGATTGTATCCCTTCTCGAGTTATAATTCTAAATCAGGAACAAAGAATTTAGATTTGTATATATAGAAAGGAAACTTTCATAGAGTAAGTATCCTAAACAACTTAAATCCTTGCGAACTACAATTATCAGTTTGATATTTGTATATATATTAATATTTTATCATGAAGATCATTTGTAAACTAGTTTAGCATCCAAATCCATCATTTCTTTTCCAGAAGTTAATAACTTAGCAACATTGCAAAGCATTGGATAAACCTACAATGCTCTATATTTTGACCATTTGCATTAATTTCAACATAATTAATCACTAAACAGAGACCAACAGATTGAACAAGACAAAGGCCACAAACATAGAAAACAATAAGACTGGTTCAGCTCAATTCACAGCCTCAGCTTTTTTTTGATAAAGAAATCAAGAAAATTAGGTTAAGTTAAGCAACTGACCTCCCAAACCAGCATAGCATCTTGATTGGTGCCTTTCTTGCCTTGCTGTGTATACAAGCAAGCAACATCACTTGCTCCATTGGAGGACATCTTCCCAAAAACACTACTGATTTGGTTCTTGTTCTTGTACTCACCTTCACAAGATCCAAATTTCACATTGTTCATCCACCTCTGGGACCCACCACAACTATCCAACGGCAAACCCACCGAATCACTGCCTCGCCCTCTCGATTTCGAAACGCAAGAACCCATTTTGGGAAAAACCCAAATCAGAAAAAACAGCTTAGCCTCAAAAGGACGGAACTTTCCGACAATCTGGGTGTCTTGTCTGCTTGGGTGGCGGCTATAACGCAGTACAGCAAGATCGATTCAATCAAGAGGATAAAGAGAGGGCGGTGTCATTGCATTTGATTTGAAGTGGGGGCGGTGTAGTTAGGTGGGGAGTGATGGTTTATAAATGTTGGCACAAGGATCATATCTGCTCGATCGGCAATCCTAGTCAGAGCTCGTGAAGGCGACGCCGCCGTCAATTTGCTATCTCTTCTCGCTTTCACTTCTCTGTCAAGTTGAGGCCACAGAGGAGAGGAAACTTATCAGAAAGCAAAGTTTTGCATTTCATAGGGAAAATAACAAACAAGAGAAGCAGAGTTGGAGTTTAGCAAAGCAGAGCTGGTTTCCATTTGAATATAGATATATTAGATAGATTCTTTAAATATTATCAAGAAACGTTATGATTGTAATTAATGCTCAGAATATTAAAATATTAGGCATTTGCCATTAATTAATGGAAATTCATCCAACTAAATTAGGTGAAACGGTTCGACCTATTCATCCCTTAACTAAAATCTAATATTCGAACACTGCTAAAATTTGAGGAATAGAAAAATATTTATAATTTTTCCTTACATTCTAATCCGGTACAAATAAAAATTAGCCAATTAGGTATATTTCTTCGGCAAAAAAAATTAGGTATACTTCTAAACATAAAAAGGAAAATGTGGTTTTTTTCATTGGGCTTTTCATAAGGTGGAGAAATAAGTGGAACCAAGGTCAAGTATATGTGCACGTGTGTGGTCTGTCTTTGGTCAATATGTAGAGCACTTTAGTCAAAAACCTTTTTGCCCTTTTATTACAAATTAGTTATTTTGTTACAATTAGTTATATTCTAGGAACTAAGAGCATCCACAATGGTTTTACATAAATTGTATTCTATAAAGTTGCCTCGTAGACATTTATGTACACTTTAAGTAATACGTAAATTTAAGACACACGTAAAAAATATTTTCTCTGCAATCGTATTACTTAAACTTATTCCTTAAATATATTTTATTATTAAATTTTCCAACAACCACCAATAAGATATTAGCATTAATTATTAAATGAATAAATTTATAATAAAAAATTGGTTACGTAATACATAGTGCATTACTTAAATTTAAGGAATGCTTTATGTAAAAACATAAATTTACGTGTGGGTCCCATCTTTAAGGAATGCTATGTATAACCACTGTAGATAGTTTTTGTTGCTTTACTTAAATAAACATGTAGGACCCACATTTACGTAATCTTTATGTAATACCACTGTGGATGCTCTAAGGTGCGGGATGATGAAAAAAGTAAAAATACACATAGGTTTATTTTATTTTCTTTTTTTTGCCAAAAGAAAAAGAGAGAATTAAAACTTCCTACACGGTGCTTAGTAGAATATTATTAGCCTGATAAATATCGAACACATCAAACCTAAAATAAATCTAAAAATTCAATAAAAATAACTAATATTGGTATCAATAATAATTTTTTACTGAAAAAGATGACAAAAACATCAAAACTTACCGAATCGATTAATGGTGAGATGATTCAAAGGAACAGTCCCTCGGGAGAAATGAAACCGCTCCCTAAGAATCAACCACTCTAAAAAAAACCGCCAAATGGAGCTAATATAACAATCAAGTCCTATAAACATTTCGAATTGATACCATTTTAATACACTAATAATGATGATATAGTAAACTCTGAGAGAGCGACAGTGTGATGTGTGTGTCTTTTGACTTCTTTGATAATACATCTAAAAATAACACAATTGCCCCTCAAGCCGGCCTCTACTGTTGTCTACAGGTTTTATTGCTTTGTCTATTACTTATATATAGGGACGTCTTCTCCTACTCAAGATATACAAACCAAGAAGTTTCACAGAACTCCATACCTGGAAATTCAAGCTCGGTTTTTCGCCAATCCTGCAATGACCAAGATCAATGGTGAAATGCTGAGGGAAGAGAGGCGCAGGTCTGTGAGTTCTGTATCGGGATTACTCGAAGACCTGTCCCGAGAAGAAGACTACTCTTTCACTTCGCCACAATTTCACCGATCGTCTTCCCTGTCGGTAATGCTTGAGGAAAACGGTCGATACAGAGCACAGTGGAGCCTCCCATGGCGGTGGTCAAGAATGAGTAAATCCTACAAGCAAAAAAATATCAGAGAAACGAGCAGAAGGTCGATGGATAGAGACAAGGTTGATGCCACTGGCATGGTCAATGCGCGAAATGGAGAATACTCTCTGGCTACTACCTCGAGCCTCAGTCTCAAGTACCAACCAAGAAACTTTGAAGAGATTGCAGGTAATGAAGTTGTTATTAAGGCGATTAGTGCAGCTATCTATAGAAGAAGAGCTGCTCGGGTTTACCTTTTTTACGGACCGAGCGGCACGGGCAAAACATCTGCAGCGAGGGTATTCACTGTGTCGATGAACTGTGAATCGAGTCTGAAAACAAAGCCGTGCTGGAGCTGCCAAGCGTGTTCAAGAAGCACATATGTTCTAGAACTCTGTTCAGGAAGCAGATTATCAGGATTCGAGAAAGCGAAGACCCTTTTACAGAACACTTCTTTTGTGGAATCAATACCTGGGTTTAAGGTTTTCATTGTTGAAGAATGCCATGTCTTGACCGTGGAAGCGTGGGATGACCTCCTGGCGATAGTCGAAGAGTCAGGGAATCGGGGAGTGATTTTTGTCCTGATAACCACAAGTGTAGACCTGGTTCCTGCAAAAGTGCTGTCCAGGTGTCAGAAATATTGCTTCTCGAAGCTTAGAGATGGAGAAATTAGAATCAAAATTGAAAAGATTGTGAAGCGGGAAGGTATAGTTCTTGATGAAGAAGCTATGCAACTGATTGTTGCAAAGGCAGATGGGTCTCTAAGAGAAGCAGAAAGTATATTGGATCAATTGACTTTACTGGGGAGAAGAATTACTACCTCAATGGCGCAACAAATCGTGGGTGCTTTTCGTTTCGAATTATGCCCAACACTTTAAATGAAGATTTTTTTTTTAAAGTTTTTCAAGGGGAAGCAGTAAAAATAGGAGTAGAATTCAGGGAGGGAAATTGATGATTTACCATTTTCCTTGTTTCTGATATCTTCTTCCTTGATTTCATGAAAGAAGTTCTCTGCAGGTGTCTATGATTCCACACGACAGATTGCAGGATTTGCTCGAGGCTGCATTGTCTGAAGATTCTGTAAAGACAGTGAAAATCACAATGGAGATTATGGAAACAGGTGTTGATCCACAGACCATAATGTCGCAGTTGGTGGCTCTGATTAAAGATAACCTATCAAATGAAGCTGAAAATGAACCTTATTTCAGTAAGTTACCAATGAATTTTACTTTGCATGCAAGATTTATTTTTTTACTAAATTATTGAAAATTTTGCAGTTAGAAGTAAATCTGAGAAATTGTGCCTTGCCTTGAAAGTGCTAGTCGGAGTAGAGAGACAAAGTAAATCCTTGATTGACCAAAGCACCCAAGTTTTTGCTGCTCTTCTAGAAATTGCTTCCCACGGTCTAACTTGTAGACCAAGCAACTTCACCGTACCGAAAGGTAATTTCTGTAAATTTACTATTTCTCTGTATCTGAAACGCAACATTTCCTAAACCAAAGAAAATATGCAGTTAATGCAGATGAGCACAGTTCCGAATCAGCAGATATGAAGTGGCGCAGACAAATTGAAAGGAAATTTTCTATAAACGATAATCTGATCACTGAAGCCTCCCAGAGATATAAAATGAAGAACCAACATAAAGAAAATAGAAGCTTTCCAGGTAAAGCAATTGAGAGAGAACCTATTGGTGACATTGAAGAAATATGGATGACTATGTTGGAAATTATTCAGAACAAAGATATGAAAGAATTCCTACTTAACCAAGTAAAGCTTGCATCTTTGACAATAACAACCGGTAATCCCCTAACCTAACTGACTATCTATATATTGTGTTCAAAAATGCTTTTAAAAATGGCATCTAACGGCGCTTTTCTTTTTTCTTTTTAAACAGCCAATGCAATAATACATTTGATGTTCAACAAACCTGAGGACAAACAGAGAGCTCAAATGTCCGAAGAAAGCATATCCAGAGCTCTGGAGAGGTCCATAGGGCTTCCTATCACATTGAACATGAGTTTTCAGCCACTTAGCTAGGGAATGATTGAGCAGAGTCCAGACTCCTTCAAAAATCAAAACCCAGAATGCAGTCACTCAAGAAATCAACAAGAAGCACACGAAATTTTGCAGAAAATTAAAAGTAACTTGGAATATCAAGAGATGAGTGGTCCATCCCCAGGTATAGAAAACATTATAAGGATACCGAAGCCAAGAACTAAGCAGCACAGAGGGCTGTCACTATCCTCCATTCCTCAGAGTGATGCAAGTGTGGAACCCTACAGCCAAGATATATTGTTCGAGCATACAAAAAAAGATAGAGGCAGCAATGGAAGACAAAACTCCAAACTCCAAAAGGGATCCTCAAAGGCACATAAAGATAAATATCATCATGTAGATGCAGAAAGAAAGTAAGTGATGTTCTGTATATCAATTCTTATCATACTTATATGCTCATAACATGCTCGGTTTCTGTACAGGGGACGTCACACGGGATATGGTAGTCGTCCTTGGAGCTGCAAGGAGATTTTCTGTCAGGACAACATAGGAAGAGATCATCAAGATTAATACCAGGCTTCAAGCCTGTTTATGAACATATCCATATCCAACAAAAAATTTCCCTAATGTTTTTCTATACTGTGGTCATGAAATATGTGCTTCTATGTGAGTAATTTCTGACTTTAATGTTGAAATTTAAAATCCCTTTAATGTTGTAACTCTTGGTTTGAACCACATGGCATGCCAAAATTACTCCCTAGATTGCTCAGGCAGAGGATAAACAAATAATAAATTTACTAAGAAGCACTATAATAGGAAATTAGTGAGCAAATAACACTTAGACAAGAACTCCATACTCATGCAAGAAACCTATATGATCACAATTCTTTACTTAGTTTTACTTCATACAAATGCAGCATTGTCACGCAACCTTGAGTTCAGAAGGTCTTACCTTGTTACCATAGCAATGTTCCCTTCTTCATCGTGAGGTCAAATAAATTATTTAATCATGGGAGTATGGTTATAATGTACTTCATAGAACAAAATTTAGCATTCTTATGCAAGAACAAATAAATGCAGAAAAGCTTAGTATAATAGAATTAGACTTTCAAAGTGGCTAAATAGAATTCGATCTGTCAACAATGCAGAAACAGAGGTTACAATGATATCACTTATTCCTACTGAAGACAAGTATCTACTCCAATAAAGTAATATGACAGAGCCAACATACCAAATTTTGATTCACATTTTATAATTACCTAGTGACCTCTTAAACACAACATCCATTATTTCCTTGCGTGTGATCATGGACTATCTCTTTGATACCCTTAAGACAACCTTCTGGCTTTTTTGTGTCAGCAGCATGTATGCCTTGACAAGTTCTTCCTTAAGCATGAATAGCACAGAAGCTGCAAAAACACTCTGTACAATCTTCGTACTCATGCCCTTGTAAAATCCACGCAGCCCTTCATAACGTATCATTTTAATTATTGCATCTAATGTACCTACACACATAAAATACAGCCAAACATTAGTAGAGCTTAAAATTAGATGTAAGAAAAGAGAAGTGTAGAATAATTTGTGACTGAACCTGTGTATCTCATTGCAACATTCCCGCCAATCTCCTGCTTTGCTTGTAACCTTGACTGCAATAACATCAAATGCAACAAGATCAGCAGTTAATCTATAAACTTGAAAATACAGAGTTACGCACTTGGCACTTGCGTATTTGATTTCATGCAACACCTAATATAATGGTTTTGATGCAGTTTATTTACCTTAACAACAAGCAGAGGATATGTTACAACGGTTGCTCCAAGTTTTGCTAAAGCTCCTAACAAAAACACCTGTTTCAAGAAGGGACGTGAGAGATAAGGCGATATATTTATCATTTTCTGCAGGAGAAATGATTTGGCCATCCCCAGAAAATCAATTCCCCTCAAAAGGAGAAATTTGCAGAAATTCCCGAAGTTTCCACAATAATCAGTTGTACCTCCAAAGCCGGTACCGCTTTTGATCCGTCCTTTTTAGCAGCTCTCTTTGCCTTCAAGTGCTTCAATGAGGTTTCATATATCATGAATTGGATAGAAGGGTTGCAAACCTACAGCCAAAGTAAAATTAACCATTATGGTAGCATGATTTTTTACACTTGATAACCAGACTAGTGTAGCTATAAGTTTAAAGTCACCTGGGAAGTTGCAAAACAGGTTAAGTACAAATATAATAAGGTATCCTTAATTCAGAATACAAGAAAAATAAGAGAATGGATTTTAAAGCAGAAACATAAAATCAAGTCTCAGTTTGGAAGTTAACTACGAATTTTATAAGTTAACTTCAAGTTATTTTTCCTTGTTCTTGATTTTCTGATTCAAAAATAATTGTTAATTTTCAAAATTAACTCAGCCTTCAACAAACTTTCATAAATAGTTAAAGTGAGCCCAAAACCTGTGTTGCTCACCATAATGAGTGTTGGAACGATACCCTTCCAGAATCCAGCAACCCCTGCCTCACTATAAACCTCACGGGCCTATTTAATTAAAATAGCAAAGGGAGGTGTTATGGCAAAGAAATTGAGAATATATGCAAATTAATTATCTAGGTCCGGAAGAGATGGGCAAGGCAATGAGGCGACATCAAAGGAAGATAGATACACTAACCGCATTTAATGTTCCATATGGACGGCGTTTGACTGATTCAAGTTCAACTAGTCTCTCTTCCAATGTAGAAGCATCCCAGCCATCTTCTGACGCTTCCCTCATCAGAGCTGCCTTCTTGCCCTCCGTTATTTTCCTCTCTGCTTGAGTTTGTGTCTATACATAGCCAATTTGAGAAGCATTACAGAAAAACCAACTCCAGATAAAAAGAAAAGGACTAATAATAGGAACACACAGAAACAGGCTAGATAGTTCAACTTTTTATCATCATTAATTCATGATTAAGTTCTGGCAGAAATGTTAAATAAGGTCATGATTTCATATATGTCTATAACATGTTTTAAACCTGTATAAGCTTTTAGATAGGGGATCAAAAGGCAACCAGATCTAAAGCAGAAGAATGCACTTATCTAAACCCACTAGATCTTTCGAGAGATCAGAAGCAATGGGAATGATTTATGGACCAACACAACCTTTAGGATCATTACTTTTGTACTAGATTGTTCATGTGCCAACAAGTTAACGATAATTTTAATGACATGAGGAGAGGTTGATCATGTCACGATAATTAGATCCCACTTTACTCGAAAGAATCATCTAGTGTAAGACAATTTTTTCAACTCAACAAATTAAAAATAAAGTAAATATACGAGTTACACAAGTACCCAGAATGGTGCATAGTGTATTCGAGTTTTGAGATTACCTGCATGCGAGTCACAAGAACCCATATTGGAATTGTCAGCAAGACATTCAAGGACCTGCGAGGAAGATGAAAAATAGATAAAACCACCAAAATCAGCTCAACATTTACAACAGTAGAGAAAATAAGCATTGATTAACTATCCAAATTTAATTAAATCAGGAGTAACAAAATATGTTAAGAATGGATTATTCACCCAGCAAGAGCTGCCACAACAAGCCAAGAGAAAACGCCAACAGTTCCATCTCCACGTCCTTTGCCCTTACGAGCAACTGCAATGGCTTCAGCCTTGTTTTTGAAGACTTGATAGAAATAGTAATATACTCCCTACCATTAAAGGAGGTCATTAGGTGCAGTAAGACTACAGCTAAGAACAGAAACTGCTAAGAGTGTTCAGAAAACAGAGGTGTTTCGGAGGTGTTCAAAACTACCTAGTACATAAAACTTTGGATTGATACAAGCTCAGCTTGTTTTTCAGGTTATTGTGTTTTAACATGGTACCAGAGCTGTACTGTGTCAGTGTAGACAAAACGCAGCCATTGTTAAGTGTGGACTCGTATATACTGTATACTTCAGATTAATGTCCATGTGTATGGTATGGCCAAGCCTCAGTCTCAAGCCAACCTCATATTAAGTCTGGACTAGTGATGAAGGGGACATGTGCATATGAAAAACATCAATGCTAAAGTCCAAGCAACAACTGAACTGAGGACGGGTCTTAGGAGTTTCACAATTTAATCGACAAAATGCAGAACGTGGCTAAGTGTGGACTCGTGTATAGTGTATACTAATGTTGGTGTATAGGCTTCAGATTAATGTCCATGTGTATGTTATGGTTAAGCCTCAGTCTCGAGCCTACCTCATATTAAGCCTGGACTAGTGATGAAGGAACATGTGCATATGAAAAACATCAATGTTAAAGTCCAAGCAACAACTAAGGATGGGTCTTAGGAGTCCCACATTTCAAACTGAGGATGGGTCTTAGGAGACCCACATTTAAAATTATTACAAGAAAAGTACGCCCATATAATAAATAGAAGTTTCACAATTTATCAACTTCATCTTCTGATTCCATGGTTAGATTTAACATTTTGTAGCATAATCTTGTCTACAAGCATTTGCATAAGCCAAATTCTGAAAGAAAAGCTATCTAAGCAGCAAAGTGATTACCGAAAGCAACTAAAGAGCATTTTCGAGACCATGAACTTTTTAATCTATAAAACCACATCTGAGAAGATAGAGTCTACCTGTGATGCAGCAGTTCCTAATAGAGAAGGCTTGAGACCACTGTACAGTCCACCCCAACCTTCAGTTTGCAGAACCTGGCATAAAAACACAGTAAACCAGCTCACAATCGCAGACAACATAAAAAGATTGTGATTCCAACAGCGTGTATACAAACCTGGATAATCTGGAGGAGCGTATTAGTTGAACGAGCCTGAGGAGTCGATGAACTTCCATCCAAATTACGAAGGCCTTTCTTAGCTACTCTCTCAGTCTGCTGCCGTGTATTCACCTGTAATATCGCCAATTCTCCACTTGAAATCGAAAGAATCGCTGTATCTGCTATCTGAAAAGATAGAGAGGAAGAGGGATAAGTTGTTCTTACAGTTTGCAGAGGATAGGTGATGATTTGAGCAATGATGCCGCCTCCGGCGCCGGCTAGGCCGTTGGCGACGGCGTTGGACATGGCAGTTAACTTAGGTCGAGGCTGCCGGAGCTAATTGAGCAATGGGAATCGCCAAATTTGGCCGGAGATAGTGGAGCTCTGAAGTCTGATGATCTAGTCTAGTCAAATGATTGATGAAGCTAAAGACTTCCAAATTCCAATGAAATTGGAAAAGATATTTAAATATAGAAAAATAAGTATCTTTCCGGTCCTTAACCTTTATAAAATTTGCAATTTGCAATTGTATCCTTTAGAATTTGAGCAAAAACTACAAAAAAAAATTTGATGAATTTAATTACTTGTGAAATAAATTTTAGAATACAATCGAATAAACATAAAATCATGAGGGATATATGTTGATTTTCCCTCCACATTTCCCAGTTAGATGGACAAAAAAACTCAAAACTAACACTTATAGTAATTTAGGTAATGATTTTAAAAAAATAATAATTAGGTAAAAGAAAAACACACCCATATAATTGAGTCATTAATTATATTATTTTCATGTAAAAGATATGCAAGTGTCACATGTTTGATAATTTTCATTCTACCAACTCGGGACAAATGCGGTTCTCCACCCCATTTTACGACTAGTTTTCTCAATGCTTGGTATCATTGGTTAAAACATTGTACGTTTTCAGGCCCTTACTAATTTTAGAGTTAATGTCGCTAATCAAGCTGTCAACAAAACCCCTAATCACGACTCGTTCTAAATGTATAGGAATCATCAATTGTATGTCTGCTCAATACGAATTGAACTAGCAAGAACAACATTGGACATAATAAACAATTGCGTGAGCCAATTCTACTGAGAGCGTCAAAACTCCAGACCTATGACAACAATATACGTAGTTTATGTCTAAACAGTCAACAAAGGTAACGAATATGAGAAATTCTTGTATGGATCGGAGCCAACAGGTGACTCATAGCTGGTATACCTTCAGCCATTTAACAAGTGATACGTTGCCATGTGTCAGCTAATTTCTGTCATATATCGCATTATGGTTGGCTATAAGGCAACCAACACCAAGTCACGTGGTAACTCGGTGCCATGCAAGAATTTCTCAACGATGATAGAAGTATACACTCATAAAAGTTGAGGTGCCAAAGAGTGTTTTTAAGATTAAAAAAAAAAGGTCTCTTTCCCTTTTGCACTTTGCCAATCACATCAAAGTGACCAACCAACCACAATCCCCAAACCATATATACCTTCACTTAACAGTTAACACTACATAATCCTCTCAAATTTATGCAGCTTCTCAACTTCATATACCCATAATAGCACATTTACAAAGGCAGTACCTTCAATTGCTCTACATTTTCACAGCAAAGAGTAACGTGTTGATGTCGTCCGACTCTAAAACATCTTCCGCATCAACTGAATTTATAAAAAACAGTATTAGAATCTGTTGAAAAACCGAATCGTGTAAAAAAAACAGCAGATAATTATCTTACCTGCTCTAGACCGGATCTGAGTAGTCCAATCATCAATGATCTACACAAGTCAATGTGAAATATACTTAATTTGTTGCCAATTTCCGGTGCAAGATGTGACAAACAACGAAAAACAGACTAACAGTTGAGTCGACTTCATTAAAAGCATGAAAGCCCATCAAGAACTCTAGATAAATATGTAGTTTTAGGTCTTGCCATTTGAATTTTGGGTGCTTTACTGGAAACTGGAGCAGCATTTGACTCCACTTTGAAAAAAGACAACCCTTCAAATTGAACTGGCAATAACAAAACAAGTTCAAACATATTCGGAAAAAGAGAAGGTTTGTGCTTTCTGGTGAGACACATGACTCCATTATAGGTTGGTTAGCTCAAAGCTTGAGAAGGTTGTTAATAACTATTCTAAATTCAATTAAGATCACATTTGCAACAGTTGAGTATGTCCATCAGTATCAAGACAACTTTTCTTGCATCGATACCTAATAGTATCGGGTAACCAAGGGCCTTAAACTTCCTAAGTTACCCCACTAAAAGTCTAAAATACCAATTTACAAGAAAGAACGTAGGAAAAAAATTCATCACAAACCAATGCTGAGAAAGAAGGAAAAAAACCTGTTTAAAGTTTTTATATTCAGGATCATTAGAATCACTGGTTACGGGGATTCCTACAGATGCTTGCATCCTTCGCAATAAGTTTCTGTTTCCGACCAGATTTGCCTGAGCCTTGTCGATCAAATCCTACAAATTCCAAGGGAACCAAGTGAGGAAGGACTGCATATCACCCTATGTCATATTTGTCAAGGCAGCAGATCAAAATTCATCTTTCATGTATTAATTACAAAAGTACAATCACGAATGACGAAACGTCATATATAGGTCAAATTTTGGCCCAGTAGGGAGACTGAGTATGCAAAGTGCAAACTGATGATGCCTTGAGAAGAAGCCGTTACATTCGCACATAAAACAACTGAAAGCCGAAAATCTAATCAAGTACAGTATGGAAGACCTAGTCAGACAAAATATATGTTTAGCCATGCAAAGAACTTTCGTGGAAAGTGTGTATAATCATAGTCATTAATACAGTGTTGCCCAATTTTATGTGAAACAACAAGAAATTCAACCATTATCAAACTAAAAACACGACACAACAAAATTTTCTGAGACCTGTTGAGTTGAAGAGATCAAATCATGTTGAAATGTTACTGTGCGACAAAAATGGGATAGTTGATGCTGACAATGAGAGATACCTGTTTGGCTGCCAAAAGTTTTTGGCACTGATCTTTCAGCACTGATAAATCGCCCTGTATCTTCTATATCCTGGACACCAGTTTCACTGGATTCACCTGCATACAAGAAGAGCTACAACTCAATTTCCAAACAAGTTATAATTTACGAAAAGGAATTAAACATTAGTATATCTCTGGGATTATGGATTATCAACAAATAGAAGGAAACACGATGATACAGAAATACCTCACTTTTTGGGCATCATCGTTGAGTGACAACAAGCAACTAGATTCATCAACCACAGCTTACAACTTTTTGATTTCAACTCAACATCATATTAACATAAAAATAGGAACAACATAGAAAACATAGCATATAGAGATTTCCGTATCATCTGCATACGAGAAAAGCTACAGCTCAATTGCCAAACGAATTATAATTTACGAAGGAATTAAACATTAGTGCATCTTTGGGATTACAGATTATTAACAAATGGAAGGAAACACGATGATACAGAAATCCCTCACTTTCTGGGCATCATCATTGAGTGACAACAAGCAACTAGATTCATCAACCACAGCTTATAACTTGTTGATTTCAACCACACATCATATTAACATGGAAATAAGAACAACATAGAAAACATAGCATAATAAGGAGGTGCGAACACAAATCTGTAAGACTGACAATAACAAACGACCAGGGCAAACAGAACCTTCTATCATCAGAATCAACTACAGTATCAGTCAATTGGAATTCGAATTGAACTAATAGGCCTAACAAACTGAAAATTTGATAAAATCAAGGTTTTACACTTACATTTTCAGGGTAAATCTGCTGAAACTCCCTCTCCAGGCGATGCTGGACAACATTGAGGTCATTGCTTGCTTTGGTGAACAAGTTCGCGAGGCTGTCGGCTGCTTGATGGCCCATTTCTCGAGCTCAGCCTGACGATCCTTCTGGTAGAAAACTGGAATCTGGTCTTAGCTGCTCCAATCGATGACTGAAATTAGGTTTTGCGGGAAAATTGTAGGAAAGCGGGAAACTGAAAGCAGATAACAATGAGAATGAAAATTCAAATAATGTGCTCAAGTTTAGATTTATTTGAAGGTTAATAAGGCTCCATCATCAACTTTAACTCAATTTAATTCATTACCTGAATTTTATTTTATTTTTTCTTTGAGCAATTCATTATGATTTTTATTAAATTATAAATAAATAAAGCAATTGATGGCAGCATAATATTTTTAATAAGTAACCAATATAGTTTCACCAATAAATTGAAAGTGGTTGCGGTAAAATACATTTAATTGGACGTTCAAATGACTAAGAGGTTCGATAATCATTTCGACCAAGTGAAACGGAGTCCGAGTAAGTTTCGTCAACATAAATCCATGTTAGTTAACCTCTACAAGGTATCGTAATTAACAATTTCTAAATTATTGTACCACAAATTAGTCACTTTAGTAAGCACAAAAAGAAACATTCTTATTTCATGTTCACTTTAGTCACTAAGGCCATAACAAAATATTTTTATTCGTTTTTACTTTAGGCACTACGACCATTATACTTAAATAACCTAACTTCATCCCAAATCAAATTGCCGTCTATCTATATTTAACATATAACTCTTTTGACGAATCCGCCTGGTTGCGCAGTGGAGCTCCCATCAGAGACGGTTCATCTTCATATTTTGTCAAAAAGAATTGCATCTTTTGACTTCAACTTCTGAAGTTAGAATCAGCGATTTTCGCAACAACATGGACAGCGGCCTGGACGAGTGTCCAACCCCGGTAATCAGTGCGCAAGCATCTGCGACAGAACAACTTGCTAGCATATCATAGATCACATCGAGAAGATTGTGGTCTTTCTCAATTTTAGAGTTTTTCGCCAAGTGTTAAATACATTCTTGTTAAGTAGCGTTCAAACATTGGACCTATGGCCAACTCCTTGCGAGTTTTTAGAAGTTTGAGTATTTGGTACCCGAATCGAGGACATCAAATTAGGATTACTAACATTCAAAAAACCGATTTTAATTATTGGTTCTAGTTACTAAGTTCCACTCCAGTTACAAAATCAAATAGATTTTTATGTTCGACAGAAAATGAACTTGGACACAATTAATATCAGTTTTAATAAAACTACTACACGGGGTTAACCTTACGAGTTAACACTCGTGTAAACACGTCGCGACGTACATACGTGCCAATGTTCAGGGTGTGCAATTGATTCGCTGATTCACTCTTACATACATGTCAAATGTAATAATTAGTGTTTAGATAAATAAACAAATTTTTCATAAAAATTGTCATACACACCAAATCGACATTCACTGATTTTCCTAATCCCATTTTCAACAACGGATTCGGCGAACTCAAAAGCCTTAACGGCTAAAGTTGGTATAGTGATCAAAACCACCTTGACGAACATATCAATTTCGGATGCCTTAAAAGGCTCAACAACCTTGAATATCTCGAACGGTCATAATAGTCTCAACGACTTAGCGACCTCAATGGTTCTAACAGCCTCAACGACTTTGACGTCTTTACCAGTCTTGGCGGCCTAATTGGCCTAAGCGATTTTATCGGTCGCATGTGCTCTCTTCTTGAGTATGTTCACATTCTCATCGTGAACTTAGAGAATAAACTATTATTTTCTCAAAAAATTGAATCTCAAAATTCAATATGCACCATCTTGTAAAACAAACAAGTTGAAAATTGCCTTAATATTGTATGAAATATTTAGGGTAAATATACAAGTTTACAAAGTATGAGACCAAAATGCAATATTCTAAAATCCAATGACTAAAATGCAACTAGTCAAATTTCAGGTATTACAAGTAGTTATTCCAATTATCATGCAAGAAATATGTTAATTCGTAGTTTTATGTAAAATCGACACGAAAACGAATACGTATTTTTTATACTAAGACCCGTGCAGATCACGGAATCCTTAAGAAAATTTCGTCATACCTCACACTCAGGTTGTGCACGAGGTTTAATCACGGATCTCAGGATTTAACAGTGCCATCGAATCGAATCCAGCACAGAATTCAGTTAACCGAATTGAACAAACCAATACCTCAAACAAAGAACAGGAAAGCTGACGACAACGACTGTAGATACAAAAATAACTAGAAAGGTCAAACACGACATAAGTTGAAATCAATCTAAAAAGAACTCTACAATTCGTCAATACGAAGAACATATGAGTAGAAAATATAAACTAGATTAAAAAATATGAATTCAAAAAAACTGGACACTCGGCCAAGAAGGGAAGAGGTTCCCTTCTCATTGTGTTTTTTAAGAGAATAATAAGTTTGTACTTATAGGAGGTGAGTAGGGGGTGGGGAGTGTGAAGTAGTCGATGTGGTACAAAATTTTCCCACAATTTCACATTCACTCAAGATGTGCTAAAAACTAGCCCAAATACAATTTAATTACTAAATTTTAATTAAATTGTGAAATTTCTTTGTAACACATCGACTACTTCACACTCCTCCTCCCCTACTCGCCCTCTATAAATACAAACCTATTATTCTCTTCAAAAATACAATATTTCTTGTGTTTTGGAGAAGAATAAATCAACTTTACAATTCGTCAAAACTATGGATTCCGAAAAATTGGACACTTAATAAACATATATGTAAGATTCCCATTTCTCATTCTATTTTGAGGAGAATAGTATGTTTGTATTTATAAGAAGTGAATAGGGTAAGAGGAGTGTGAAGTTGTCGGTGTGGTACAAATTTTTCCACAATTTCATCTAAAATAATGGACTTGGGCTCAAACAAAAAAAATGGGCTTAAAAACGATTAAAATAATGGGCTTAAACATGATGATATTACTAAAAGTTTTTGTAAAACAATCTCCTAATACAAGTTTTTATTCTCCAAAAAAATGTTCCTCGTACGAAAAACGCGCGTTCCTCGTCGTCTCCTTTTTTCTATTTTTCGTTTAAATAAATTAATTAACGTTAGAATTTCCGCCTTTTTTTTCTTATTCGACAAAAATATATTTACTGAACAGAAATTAATCCTTCATCTTCTTCTTTCATTTCCATTGAAATTCTGAAACTGCAACCGTCGCACTCTGTAGATTGAGCAAGCAGCTACCGAATTCGTTCCAGGTAGAAGAAGCAGAGACCAGTTTGCTGTTTCCGATGGTGAAAGAGACCGAGTACTACGATGTTCTTGGCGTCAGCCCCTCCGCCACTGAGGCTGAGATAAAAAAAGCTTATTACATGAAGGTGACGATGAGTTGACTTTGTTTTCGTCCAATTACACCGCATCGTTTGAGGTTATTTGATTTGTTGCTTCGAGCTCGCCGATGGAATTTAGCTGAAACTGATTAGGGTTTGTTGCGTAGTATTTGATTGGGTTGGATTTGATCCAATTGTACATACGTTTGTGAAGTGGGGCTGTTTCGTTTTCATGTATATTGAGTGAGTCGATGAGCATTTCCTACCGTTTCTTTGACTTTCATTGCGTATAGAAATGGAAATTTCGAATTGTTTATGGAGAAAATGAAACATTTCATTGATCAGGGATTATCAGGCAATTGGTTATCAGCAGTAATTGTAATCGTTTTAAGTGCATGATTTGCTGTTTTCTTCATTTGATATCGAATGCATTCAGTGCTCTATAACTTGACTGATCCTCAGTTTTAATGTTTTGTGGTTCTGCAGGCCCGACAGGTTCATCCAGACAAGAACCCAAATGACCCAAATGCAGCAAATAAATTCCAGGCAAGAAATTATCCTTGCTACTAAGTGTTCCAGAGCTTCCATCATTCTTGGAAGAATGTTGTACTTAATCAAAGCAGTTAGTAAGTGTATCTTGAAGTCTCTCTAGTACTCAGAAGCTGTTCATAGATAATTGATTCAGTCTTCTTATCCCTGGGAGGAGGATATACTCAGAAAATGACACTGATTTTGGAAAAAGAGAAGCTAAATAGTCAACGGCTCCTGGATTTAAGCATAGTTGAGCTAACAAAATGAATTTTAAAGATCCAATATGCATGAAAAAAGGGGGAAACAATTTTTACATCTGGGAATGTATGCTGATGGTGGATTAGTTGTTGATCAGACCAAAGTGATTTGTTTAATTTTTTGTTCTTTTCTTGTTGTTACCTTTTACCAAACCATTCAGAGGAGGATACAGAGATTTATCAACGACCTATATTTATTTCTATTTTACGTATGAATAATCTCAGGCTTTGGGAGAGGCATACCAAGTGTTAAGTGATCCATCTCAAAGACAAGCGTATGATGCACATGGGAAATCAGGGGTGTCTACGTATGTATTTTCCCTTTATCGTATCACTGGACAGTTCCAAAGATTAATTGAAGTGGTTATTAAACATTCTGCTTGTCCTAACAATAGTATAATTATGTACATTATGTCGATTGTGGTATTTGAAGTCCACTCTGCGTAATGGTTCTTACTTAGCTGCTTTGTTTCATACAAATGACTTGTTTATGTGTCTCCTTGCAGTGATGCGATTATTGATCCCGCCGCAATATTTGCAATGCTTTTCGGTAGTGAGCTTTTCGAGGATTACATAGGCCAGCTTGCCATGGCATCAATGGCTTCTCTGGATATTTTCACAGAAGGGGAGCAATTAGATACTAGGAAACTGCAAGAAAAAATGAGGGTATAGACTATCAAAACCTAAGCTAATTTGTTTAAACACGCACTTTATATTATACTCTGCGCGAGTATTATGTGGTAAAACAACTGTCCTCATTTCACACTGGTCCTGATCCTTTTTCTAGTCTCTAGGTTGCTGTTAATGCATTTAACTGTAAAGTTATCATATGGGAGTTCCTTCAGTAAATTTTATTACACTTTCAACTAAATTTTTGAAATTTTATATGAGGTTTTCCATTTTCTTTATGAATCTAGTAGAGTCATCTTCATCTAAAACAGCCTATCACTTTTTATTTCATTCAACTAAAAAACTATATTTCTGGTGTTATGTTAGATGGTGTGATTTGTTGATTATTGATCCAAAATTGCTATTCCACAGGTTGTTCAGAGAGAAAGAGAAGAGAAGCTTGCAGTAATTCTGAAAGATAGGTTGAACCTCTATGTGCAAGGACAAAAGAAAGAATTTGTTGCACATGCAGAAGCTGAAGTAGCCAAGCTTTCGGGTGCAGGTAACTATCAAGCTGTAGTATTCTTTATAGATATCAAATTAAGGTTCCAAAGGGTTTACTAAGTTTCAGTCGATTTAGGGGTGAATACTGCTATGAGTGATTAACATGTAATATAAGCAAGTGCAGTAACTAGGCATTCTTGATTGCCTCTATCCTCCATTGAGATTCCATTTTGGTTACTTTTTCTCTGTTTTTTTTAATATCTGCAGCTTATGGCAATGATATGCTGAACACAATCGGGTACATATATGTGAGACAGTCAGCTAAAGAGCTTGGGAAGAAAGCAATATACTTGGGCATGCCGTTCATTGCAGAATGGTTTAGAAACAAAGGCCATTTCATCAAATCTCAAGTAACAGCTGCAACTGGTAAGTCAATGTTGCTGGTGTCTTTGATATTGTTCAATTCCCCAAAGATGTACCCTTTTCACACCTCGAAATATAATGTGATTCACCAAATCAACTGCCAAAATCTATGTGGATTAACCGAGTCACTGTTTCTGGTACATTAGGTGCAATTGCTCTGATGCAACTTCAGGAGGACATGAAAAAGCAACTTAGTCAGGAAGGAAACTATACAGAAGAAGAACTCGAAGCGTATATGGAGTCCCACAAAAAGTTGATGATTGACTCTCTGTGGAAGCTTAATGTAGCTGATATTGAGGCTACTCTTTCCCGCGTCTGTCAGATGGTTGTACCACTATGCGAATTTAGAACCTTTTTATTTGGTCTCAAACTTCAGCTCATTTGCCTGCGTATCAATAACCCCATCTGACTTTTCTTTTTTAATTTAGGTTCTTCAAGATCCTAATGTTAAGAAAGAGGAGCTGCGTATTCGAGCAAAGGGGTTGAAAACTCTTGGAAAGATTTTCCAGGTATTGTTCTTTAAAAAAAGTTATGGATGGTTACTCTAATTAACTTTAGGGTTAAGTTAAGAACCTAAAAAGTCTCAACTATAGGGCATAGTGCCCATAGCTGTCCCAAATGTAAAATCTTGATATTTTGTGTCGAAACTATCAGATTGGTTGATTTCCATTTTTTTTATCTTCAAATTGACTACAAAACCAAGTTTTTTAAAGCATCAAATAAGCCTAAAACATGAGCAACAAAGTTGATATTTCGGAAAATTGAAAACAATATGTTTTTCTTACTTAAAACGTCAAATCAATCGAAAAAAATGGAAACAACAATTCTAATAGCTGAGACACTGAATATCAACATTTTAAATCCGAGACAATGATTAGCAACATAGCCAATAGTTGAGAATGTTTTTAGCTTCTTAACCCTTCACTTTATCGTGTGTTTTGACATTTGGACATGTTTGTCAGAGAGTAAAATCGTCAAATGCAAACGAACAAGATGGTTTACTTACCGGTAAAGTTAACGGAAGTGAATCAAGCTACGATGCTAGATCTCCTGACACTTCACCCAAGTATTCTCCACAAGAGAATGAGCCACCACAGGTACTTCTTTTTCTTCCACTCAAATTGAACAACAGATAATAGGTGATAAACTAGTAAACTGTGTCATTTGAAATTATAGAGTCCATATGTGGAAGCACCAAACTTTGGTGGTGCACAATTCAACTTCAATTTCCCTCGACCAACAGCACCTCCCGGTGCCCAGAAGCAGCCTTCCATGGGTAGGGATTGAAGTTTAAAGGTATGATCTTGCAAAATATTATTGAAGATGCAAAATTTCTTAATCTAGTGTCATCAATGGTTAATTTAGAAGGGATCGGGTTTCCGAATGGTTGCAAATTAGTAGTCTAAACTGGAGTTCATATTTTAGCCTTTTGCACAGCCACTGTGTGTTTGTATGTATCTTTGATGAACACAGTACTATGATTATACAGAGGATGGAGAGTGGTGATGATGGTAGTAGGTCATAAGTTCTTTGTAATTTGGTGTAGTTTTGTTATTGTCTTTATTGTTAAGGTTGATGATGTCTGTTGTGGTCAGCTAGCTTTACAATTCAGAGGCTTTTAAAATTGTTTTTGTAATATATATTGATACACTTAAGTAAGTAGATGGTTCATATGTTTGTGCATGGAGTAGAGTAGTCTGGTTGGTCAAATGCTTGATTATATATCTATTATATCTTTGTGAATGAACACTAGATAGTCTTTGGATAATCCTTATGGGTGAATCAAGCTTTAAATAAATAACCATGTAATACGATGTATCGGTTTAAGCGCCCGCTACACGTATTAATCGGTTCAGTTTTAAGGGATAAAGTAACGGTATGAATATATTTTCATTTCTAGAGTCATTAGTGGAGTTTGAATAGATGATCTCTGGTTAAAAGATACATCGTTGAACTGATACATCATATTACATGGTCCACATCATAGTTTTTACTTCATTAATTAAGTAATTAAATGTTTAATTGTCTAAGTTTACATGTAGAATTTTACATATACTAGCTGAATTTTTTCTTAACAAATTGAAACATAGGTCGAATAACAATTTATAATTAAAAAATTTTGGCTAGCAAAATATATATTTAGGTAAAATCCAGTTAGCAATTTGGCAATTAACACTTAATTAAATCAAATAATTAACACTGGCAAAAAAAAAAAAAAAGTAGCATTTTATTTTAGGCCACGTTTTTATTTTATAGTTTCGAAAAGTACAAAAGGATCCGGCCCAGCTGCCGGCCTCGTTGTCCTGGAAAGGTCAGCAAAGAAGAATTTAATCGATTACTTTAATTTATCTTTAATTAATTAATTATTCTAGAGTTCATATTCGACAACCATGATCACGTTCATAGAAAAATCAATGACCCATAATCAATTATTATGATCTCTTCAATTAATTTTGGCCAAAAAAAAAAAAAAAATTGTATCGACTATTGAAAATAATTTTAATATTAACAATATCAATCTGAAATTTATTTAACTCTTGGGGTTTACATTTTGGGTCGATTCATCATTTTGATAAACTATTATAAAAATAGAACTAGCACAAGCATATAAGGAATAACTCGTTAGTATTACATGTTCCAACACACATATTTTTGTCGGTAAGAGCATTTTTTAAGTAAAATAACAATTTCTCATAGTCAATACGTAGCTCAAGAGAGCCACATGGATTATATAATTAGGTCTTTTCATTTGTAATAATAATAAATAATAGATTAATAAAATAAATAAAAATTTTATTATTTAATTGCTAATAATGTGATAGACAATGCCACGTTACATACATTGCCGGTTCCATAGATTGAATTTTAACCATAGTTTATTACTAACTATGTCAACATTAAAATATATGATTTCTTTTAATGGAGAATAACTAATTATAACAGAATATTCCGGTTGCAAATATTAGATTCTAAAATGGAAAAATATAAGATTTTAAATAGATAGATTAAAAAAAAAATAATATTAAATCAGAATTATACATCACCAAAAATTGAGAGACAATTGTCCCGTCATTTCTACGCAGTTTCAACCTTGTTTGAAATCGTTATGATGTCTATATAAAATGTATTCTAAATAAGATAGGTTTAATTTTTATTTTTGTAAAAAAATTGTGTTAGTAGTGATAATTTTACGTTCATTTCGTTACGTAATGTTTATACTTTTATGTTCATTTGTAAGTATATATATATCATATATTTAAATAATCATCGTTGTATGGTTGTAATCGAGTCGAGTATTTAACAAACTTGTTCATTTTACTCAAACTCGACCGAATTTAATTTTTTTCAAACTTGAACTCAAATAGTATAGGAAGGTAATTAAATATATATATATATATATATATATATATATATATATATATATATATATTTATTTATTTGCCAACAATTAATAAATTAACTTAGAGTTGCACTTGCACAGCACAGATGAGACAGTAGTCAATTAGATTAGATCCGATACTTGAGATTTGAGGAAGACGAGTGAGAATTGAATTGAAAAGAAGCGACGCGGTGGAGAAGAAGAAGAAGAAGGATAACAGAATAAGGTAAGCCGTCACAGAGACACCATCAATCCACATTCTTCACCTTCCACCTCGCTTTCAAATCACCATCTTCAGTTAATTTCTTGGTGGAAACCGACGCTGATTCCAAGGGGAAAAGTACCGGATCCTACCATTGATTTGATGTGAGCTCAGCTCGCTGTTACTCATCCCAAGGTGAAGAAGGCGTTACCGATTTTGGGATCCTGCGTCATCGATTTTGTACGTTCCGGCTGAGATCTGGTACGCGGCGGAGCTGATCGGTAATTGGAGTATTTAGAGCTAGTGGTTTTGGAAGACGATTTGGAAATGGAGAGCGAGAAGAAGTCGCCGGTGTCGGACGTCGGAGCGTGGGCGATGAACATTGTCAGCTCTGTCGGTATTATCATGGCTAACAAGCAGCTTATGTCTTCTGGAGGATACGGTTTCGCCTTTGGTTAGTTCTCTCCTCTGCTGAATCTAGATGCTTTTACTGTACCTACCTTGTGTACGACTAATCATTGACTCATCGTTGATCTCCATTACTGAGTCCAATCAGCGTGCTACTCTATTGCTCTGGCCCTACGATTCTTGTATTCTGATGTTTTTGGCCGTGGATCTCGCCGTAATTTGGAATTCCGGCCAAACTTTTGTTAGCTAGCTATATCTTTCTCCTAGTTTTCAATTTTCCTGGCATTCAATCTGCAGGATTGCTTTTGATTCGTTCTCAAATTTTGTAAACTAAACTCAGAATCCACGAGCTTCTTGAGAACAATGCACACTAATTCTATACCTCAAATAGGCTGGAATTGATTTCAATCACGAGTAAATCAAGATCTTGATTTGGATTTTAGATTCTTCTGTATGTTTACTATATTATGTAGCCATATGTTAACTTGCATGCGTTTGCTTTGTTGGCTTCAGCAACAACATTGACTGGGTTCCACTTTGCTGTGACGGCTCTGGTTGGTATGGCCTCAAATGCTGCTGGTTACTCTGCATCAAAGCCGGTACCTCTGTGGGAGCTTCTATGGTTCTCCATTGTTGCAAATATGTCTATAACTGGGATGAACCTTAGTCTGATGTTAAATTCTGTTGGTTTCTACCAGGTAATAATAATAATAGTACATTCAGTAGCCACTTCATTCACTTATACATGGCTTTACTTGGATCGGCTTATCTATTTCGACCGTTGTCCCTTCCATCATCTATGAACTTCTAATGCCATTGCTGTAGATTTATAAACTGAACATGAAAAGTTTCTTACAGTATCCATGTCCTTCCCATAACTGATATCATTCACTGCCATTGGTGCAGATATCGAAATTGAGCATGATACCAGTAGTATGCGTGATGGAATGGATTATTCACAACAAACACTACACGAGGGAGGTGAAAACAGCTGTGTTGGTGGTCGTGGTTGGTGTTGGCGTTTGCACGGTTACTGATGTCAAAGTCAATGCCAAAGGGTTTATATGTGCTTGCATGGCTGTTCTAGCTACCTCATTACAACAAATTGTGAGTATTTTTCTTGATCCATTGCAAAAAGCTCTAATATTTCACATTAAGCTCGGAATCATAGCTCTTAGCTAAGTCAAGATCGCCATATGTTAAGAGAAAAAATATGGAAGAAAACTATATGAGATGATGATAGATAGATTTTGGAGAAAGATGATTCATCTGAGGACATAAAGTAGTGCATGGTTCAGATTAAACAAACTTAACCGAAAAGGTTTAATTCACTTCAATCGTGTTAGTTTATGGACGAAGCAGGACATAGGTGGACCACTTTGTTTTAGATTTTCTTACTATCATCAAATTTAAAACTGCTAGCTTGGAAAAGCTTCATTTTTTATGATCCGGGTCAAAGTTTATGTGGGTTGCCTCTTACCCTTTTGCTCGATACCCATGTTCTTACATATTTGCTGCAGACAACTCTATCATCTTCTATGTTGTTATGTCACAAAGATCTCAGCTTTTTGCTTCTACATTTGCAGTCAATAGGTTCCCTACAGAAGAAATACTCGATCGGATCCTTCGAATTGCTAAGCAAGACAGCTCCAATCCAAGCCATCTCTCTCCTCATCTTCGGCCCATTCATCGATTACTATCTCAACGGCGTATTCATCACAACCTACAAAATGTCCACTGGCGCCCTCGTAAGCCCCCTCCTTACAAAATCTTAATCTTCAACAAAAAAACATTAACTTTCATTTGATTAACAGAAATGATAAAAATAAACAGTCTGAAATATGCATTCCTACAAATTCCGAATTGTCTCTGTGATGCAAAATGGACTTAAAGTTGTCAGTAATTACCATAGATGCCATTGTCTCTGCTATCAACACAAGTTTGACATGGATTTTGATTAATTCCTGATACTTACACAGCTGTTCATACTCCTATCATGCTCACTCGCCGTGTTCTGCAATGTGAGCCAATACCTATGCATCGGGCGCTTCTCAGCAGTGTCATTCCAAGTTCTGGGTCACATGAAAACAGTGTGTGTGCTCACTCTAGGGTGGCTACTCTTCGACTCGGCGTTGACCTTCAAGAACATCATGGGAATGGCGATCGCTGTGATCGGGATGGTGATTTACAGTTGGGCGGTTGAGCTCGAGAAGCAGTCAAAGGCAAAAGCTTCTTCACTCCATGTGAAGAACAGCCTCACCGAGGAAGAGATCAGGATGCTGAAAGAAGGCGTGGAGACGATTCCGTTGAAGGATGTGGAAGCCGGTGAGACGAAAGGGTAGTTTGGTCATTTCAGGTACGTCCTCGGATTAGAAGGACAATATTTGTGCCCAATGTTTCTGGTCACTCACATATTATGATATAGGAATTTATTATATGATATGATTCAACTTGGAGGCTGGGTTGCTTCTTCCTTGTTTTAATTTATTTATATTAATTAATCTTCTTAAGTTATAATAAGTTGTGTCATTCTTGTTTCTCTAGTAATTAATTATTATAAGTTAATATGGTTTCATTGATTATTGGGCCATTTGGTCCTATTTCTTTGATGTCAATTAAATGGTAGACATTTCCTTAGTTATTAAGATCAGCATTTTACCTCTTAAATCAAGTCAGAGTTTTTTATGGCATCGAGTCGATTACGAGTTCACTGGTAATCGACTCGCTAAATTTCAAGTCGAGTCGAACTTTTTTGGGTACTGAGTCAAGTTCGAGCTCACTGGTCTCGACTCGCTAAATTCCGAATCGAGTCGAGCTTTCTATAGTACCGAGTCGAGCTTTCTATAGTACCGAGTCGAATACGATTTTACCAGTACTCAACTCGAGTGGCTCGCGAGCCTAATCAAACTTTTTTATTTTTCCTTTTCGAGTCTAGTTTGAGTTCGAGCTTTTCGAGCCGAGCTGGAGCCAATGAGATCCAACAAAAAAACAAAAAACCTATTGCTGTAAATAGTAGCATGGGAAAAACAAAAAACGGAGAATCTAGCACAATATAAATCAACCCCTATAAAGAATTGTTTATAATATAACTTTAAATCAGCAAAGAAATGCAAATCTGGTATTGAAATTGACATCATAGAACTTTGTGTCATGGAGCTCTGTCAAATGGTTGGGTATCGTTGTAACATACATCCCACACTGCTTCCATTGCATCTTTTGATGCTGCTTCCGAGCAGTGAGGGTTGCCCATCATCGACTTCATTACTCTCCTCTTCACACATTCCTACAATATTATTTAACATGCAAAGCAAAGAAAGAAACAAATCCTAATTCAGATGAACCAATTCTAAACCTTTCTATAATATTAAGGGTTAAGAAACTTCAAACTGTCTGAAGTTTGTCCTATGTGAGATTTTGGTGTCTGAAGTTTAAATTGTTGATATTGACTGTCTAAAGTTTGAGCTTTGTCCAAATTTGCTGTTAAAATTGTCAGAACTTGGTCATGTGCTTGTCACATTACCCGATAAAAAAATAAATCCCAAAATTGTCACTAGGGTGGTGGCCGGCCGGAGTAGGGTGGTGGACGGCCGGAGTAGGGTGGTGGCCGGCCGGAGTTGGGTGGTGGCCGGAGTTGGTTTTGGCTGGCCGGAAAAGGTGGTCGTCGGAGTAAATATAAAGGTATCAGGGGCAATTTTGATTTTTCACACAATTCTGTTAAATTTGACAGCAAAAATGGACGGAAAACCAAATTTCAACAAAGTTGAAACTTCAGACGGTCAATATCAACAATTTAAATTCAGACACCAAAATCTCACATAGGGCAAACTTTAGACAGTTTATAGGTTCGTAAACCATAATATTAATGTAGGTTATCAGCAAGGACAAAAACAATCATAAACACACAAGAGAGCCACCACATATTATGAGTGCGCATATTTAAATAATTGGTTTAACGATAATATGTAAGTAATCATAAATTGCATAGAATATACATGGATATTTAAATAATTGGTTAACTTAGTCTGCCTCATTTTCTGTCGTGTTTAACCAATTTGTTGGTGCAAAATTTGAATAAAAGTAAAGTCTGCTACCCCTAGTGCCTTTAAATTGTATAGATCAGTAGACCAACACGCATGCCAGATTTATTCATGATGTTTTGATATCATTAAGTAGCTGAATGCAGTAAAATTAAATGCAGCTTCTCATGAGACAAAATGTTTCTATGGTAAAACCAGAACCAAGCTCATTAAGGATTCCTTTGTAAAAAAAAATGAAACTTCAACCAAATATTTGTATAGAGTTTGTTAATATAAAGGAGATTTACCTGCTCATGACCTCGAATCTTCATGAAACCTCGGAGGAATTCCCGTTTATAGTGACAATCCCCACTTAAATGCCCAGCTCGTATCTGCTTGAAACATGCATATGTAATTAATTAAAGAAACCAAATAACATTATATTTATTAGATTAGACTATGATAAATGATACCTCACTACAAGCATGATGAGCACAATTAGTCCAGTCCATATTTTTTGCCCGACATTCATCAAATGCATGAATCAGCTCATGAATAATAACTTGATTCACATCGTCTTGCATGGTCATGTTGTTGCTGCAAACTTGTATCTGAAAAAAGAAAAACCGCATTTTATGATCTCATTCATAAGAAGAAATGAAAGGCCTAAATCAGCAAGGAAACAAATTCAAGTTGCAAGACAGTAGGTGAGAAAATAAACAAGAAAATCAAAACATTAACTTCAGCGACTTCAGTGCAGGATATGTGAAATCGAAAATGGTGAGACCTAGCTTTACATTGGGCCATTGTACGTAGCTGATCAGTCTATCAATTGCTAGAATTTCAGCTAGAAATGACTGGTATTGCTCAAAAACTCAATCATCATTACAAACTGATTCAGAAACTTTCTTACCCCTACACCAGGCGCAAAACCGCCACTCACGGTTTCTTTACAGTAAACGGCTCTGATGAAGTTCTCTCCAATCCCACAGCCTGATTTTTCTAAATGCTCCATCAGGAACTTCACCATTGGAGCTGCAAAACAGAGCAATAACACTAAGAACAATCCCAAGACCCTACGAATGAACGATTGAAGCTCGACCGTAACTGAGTCGCAATTCTAAAACCCTAACGATTGGTAATGAAGGAAGAGTAGATAAGCGGAATTAATGGTTTACTTCGAAGAGTCCGTTGTATCATGCCTTCGCATTCCTTAACTGAAAGCCCTGACGTCAGCCGCGAGGACGCCGGAAGTTCTTGCTCCATTCTTCTTCTATCTCTCCAACAAGTCGCTCTGAAGATTTCGATTCCTAAAGAATCATGAAAAAGGACACAATGCCGACTTAGAGTTCCGAAGAAGACACACTTCTTTCTTATGCTCTCTAACTTGAGATCATTTTCAATGGATTATATTCTCAGCCATACTAAAATCCCCTTATGGCAGCAGAAGAAGAGAGTAATGTGGAGTAGAGTGTTAGCAAAAGACTATCAATCCAGTAATAACGCCGCCGCGATCTCAGTTTTGTTTGCTGGAATTCTAGAGATTAAACCAGAGCGACAGAAGTGAGATAGAATGCTTACCGGAAGGAGCTCCAAGCTCGACGGAAACAGAGGATTAGCGCCTAGATTGAACAGCACAGCGACATTCTCGAGGTGCTGCGTGGCCTTCGCGTCAAACCAGGTGGAGAAGACACCGCTGACGTGATCCCAGCCGAATGAGATGGGAAAGTGCGTCTCGATCAGGCACTCGGAGCAGGTCGCCGCGGGCTGTGGGGGAGATTGATTGGGTTTCCACGAATCCTAAAAGCTACGAGGAGAGCTGATTTAGGGTTTGGAAAAGAACTGAAGAAAAAAGAAACAGTTTGGTGTCTGAGATTTAGAATAATTGTCCGAATTTCATATATTTTGTTATTTGTCCGAATTTCATATATGTTGCTATTTGATTTCTCCGTCTAATTTTTAGTTAAATTGGACGGAATCTAATCACGTGATGGTCACGTGAGTGACCAATTTTCAAATTAAGGCCAGTTACGACCGATTACTGCCAGTTTAGGGTTAAACATCTCCGATTCCGGCCGATTTATGACTAAGCAGCTTTGATTGACTTAGGGTTCTGACCGATTACAGCATATTCAGTCTGATTTAGAGTTAGGCAACTTCGATTACAGCCTATTCCGATCGATTACGGCCGATTCCCGGTCGATTAAGGCCGATTCCGACCGATTGGAGGTGTGTGGCTGGAGGTGGGTGGCCGGAGTCGAAGGTGGGTGGCCGGAGTCGGGGTGGGTGGTCGGATTGTCAGTTGGTTTTTTTGAAAAGGGGCAAAATTATATTTTCAAGTTTGTTAAATTTACCCAAAAAACTAACGGAAAACCAAATAGGCACAAAACTGAAAATTGGAACACCAAATATCAACCGTTTAAAATTAAGACACTAAACTGACACTCATGTCAAAATACAGACAGTTTTTAGGTTCTATTCCCTATGCTTAAATAGTAGATCTCTTATTTATAACTAAGTACAAACAAGTTTTGTTTTGTTTTTTTTTTTAAATGGGACAAATTATAGGGTCGGAAATATAATACAATTTGCAAACACACCAAATATGAAATGGTAGAATTTTACAACAAAAATAGCGAAAGATATGGATATTCAAATGGGGGCATGAGAAGAAGATCACATGCTTTGCATCATCATGTACTTGGACCCATCACAAATCACACTTCTCCTTTCTCCTAATCCCTTATTAATTATTTCATTCTTTAAATTTGGATTTTTCTTTTTTTCCATGGCACACACTTTCTCCAAATCCTAAATAGCAATGCCTGGCTAGTGATTAAGCCTTTTGAAATTCAGCCAAAACTCAGATCTATATCTTTATGAGGTGCACCCTTACTTTATCACACACTAATATGTATATAAAACAAATTATAAATGCAATTGGGTACTTTTCCTTTTCTTTTATTTTTTCAAGTTATGATTGTATAATTCTATGCATACAATCGAAATCGAAAAATATGTAATATATTATAACAGTTCAATACTTCATCATTTAATAAGAAGTCTCATATTACTTTAGCCGATGAAAAAATACAAATTAATAATAAACCAAGTATTATAGAAATACCATATATTTGGAGCATTATTTTTTATGTAAAATTACATTTTTGGGTATATATACATATTGGATTTTTTTTTTTTTTTTTCACGGGGTGGTTTCAGAAGGGCAGCACCCGTAGCATGCTTACTCCACAATTTAACCTAATTTCCACTCGCGCTGGGTCAGCCCGTAAGGGTAAAGTGCTGACCATGAATAATTTTCCATTCACACAGTCACTAGCGGGAATTGAGAACTGACCTCTGGTTAAGGTGGGATGAGACGCTGAACCACCATAGCATTATTACATGGATTATATATATATATATATATATATATATTTAGAAAAATAAAAGCTAAATAAATACCAAAATATATAAAAGAGAAAATTTAGTTGAGAGATGTCCCTCTATACATTTTCCACACTTCAATTCAATCCTTTTCACTTTTGTCTTTCTTTGTCTTTCCTTTTCCTCTGGTGGCTTTGGATTGGATTATATATATATCACTCCACTCTGCTTCTCATTCTGCAACTGCTCAAAATCTTCACTTCTGTCAGATCTCCTCCACCTCGTACGCACTGTAAACACTGCTTCCGAACCCTAATGTCGTAATCCGACGCCATTAATGGCTTTCTCGTAGCTGCAGCAAAGCTCGGCAGCTGTACGTGCGGACTCCATCGAGAAAGACAGCGACATTTTGTTGACTCGGAGTCGGGACTCAGTGAGTTGGAGCGGGAGCTTGCTCGAGCTGCGTTGGGATGGGATCTGAGCAGAATCGATTTCCACAACAGCAGAGACAAGAATCGGTACTCTCTCTATTAACTTAATTGTCGCTCTGTATAGTGAACCAGCTGAATTAGGGTTTGGCGCGGTTGATTGTTGTTGTGTGGCTGATTTGCATTGTGGACTAGGTCAGATCTTAGGTGATTTTGTTGTTGAAGTAGTCTCTGTGGCTTCAGATCTACTGTTCATGCAGTTGAATAGGTTAAAGAACCTGTAAACTGTCTGAATTTTGTTTAGATTTTGGTGTCTGAAGTTTAAAATGTTGAAATTGATATTCCCGGTTTCATTTTTGTTGAAATTTGGTGTCTTCGCGCGTATTCCTCTTCCTTCAAACATATTCATCCACATTTTTTCACCCACTCATAATCCATCAATTTTTTTACTTTCGCCAAAAACTTGAACATCTTAAAGTGATTTTCAGCGACAATAGAGCCATATTACTTATGCGGATGTGGCCACCTTCTTAGGTGACGTTTCCGGCTAAGTGACGAGAAGGGAATGTGCATGAAAGCTCCTATTTGACAGCTGATTTCGTCGGAATTGAATTTCTAAAGTAATCACACCGAGACACCAAATTTCAACAAAAATGAAATCTGGGACTATTCATTTCAACAATTTAAACTTCAGACACCAAAATCTCAAATGGAACAAACTTCAGACAATTTATAGGTTCTTCCCCTTCGAAATTGTTGTCAATTAGAAGGTGTTCTTCAGGCTATTGGATCATATCAGAGAGATTTGTCCCAATTAGAGAGTACCTAGTGCTGAATTAAGACTCTTGCAGTATAATGTGACAATGCTTTGATTCAGCGGATAATGCAGGGTATGAAATTCTGCAGAGCAAACGTATATGACGACATTCGGGTAGTCGAATGAGTGTTACGTTAGTAACTCATACTAAAGCTGCTGCAGATTAGACACTAATTTGTGTAGAAATGATCAACTAGACTAACTAGGGCTGAATTAAGAATCTTGCGACTATAACGCAACAATGCTTTGATTCGACAGCCATTTCCTTTTAGGATTTGGAGAAAAGTGTGTGCTCTGAAAAAAGAAATTTGGGTACTGTTCAGTAAAAATGATCAATGTAGAGGAAAGGACATTGTGTGATTGCAGTGTGAGAATGAATGAGAAGCTTGTAGGCAAAGCAACACTAATGTTGAATATATTGTATTTAAGTTGATCAATACAAAGGGGAAGATCCTATATATAGGACTAGGACTCTCTAGTACTAGAATGCTATGCAACGCATATATGAAGTACTAAGACAACACAATTTAAACCATAAGGACTAACATAGCATATACTACTCTATCACACTGAGTTGTGTCTTGTACTGCTAAGCTTTTGTTTGATTTATTTACTATACATCAAGAGTTTATTGGTTGTTATATACCAAAGAAGTCTTTAACAAATGATAAAAATGTATGATTTTTGTAGAGGAAGAGATGGGGAGGGTGTTGGGGTGCATTTTCATGCTTCTTCGGCACTAAAAAAGGCGGCGGGACCCGAATCGTTCCCTCATCTCGTATACCCGAAGGCAACGGTTTAGCAAACCAACGGAACGGGCCTCAAGCATTATTACCTAACCAACCCACAACATTGGCTCCTGCACCACCTTCTTCACCTGCTTCATTCACACACTCAGCTCTTCCTTCAACTGCACCTTCCCCAAACAACATGCTTTCTTTATCCCGAAACTCACCCGGCGGGCCCTCTAACTCGATGTATGCTACGGGACCATACGCCCATGAAACACAACTGGTCTCGCCACCTGTCTTCTCAACCTTCACAACCGAACCCTCAACTCCTCCACCGGAACTAGCCCACTTGACAACTCCGTCCTCTCCCGATGTTCCCTATGCTCATTTCCTCTCTTCTTCAAGAGGCTTCAAAGCAGCAGCTGCAGAAAGGGGTAGTTACGTAAATTCCAATGACAACTACTCGCCGTACCTTGGAAGTCCCAACAGCAGCCTTGGGTTGTCTTCTTCCTTCCCTGAACGCGACTTTCCTCCAAACTGGGACCCGTCGGTGTCTCCTGACAAGTATTCAAGAACCGGTTCGGGTCGGTTATACGGGTTTGGCGCCACCGGGGCAGCAGCTAAAGGATCAAACGACGCGAATTTCTTCTGTCCTGCCACATTTGCTGAGTTTTACCTCGATCATAACCCTAATACGGGTGGGAGATTGAGCGTTTCAAAGGATTCAGATGTTACTTACACTGGAAATTGTAATGGTGATAATAGTAGACAAATGCAGAATAGGAGCCCGAAGCAAGATTCTGAGGAAATGGAAGCTTATAGGGCGTCCTTCGGGTTCAGTGCTGATGAAATTATCACCACCTCTCAGTATGTAGAGATAACCAATGTAGGCGATGAATCGTTTACTATGGCGGCGCCTTCTGCTTCGAATCCTCCACCTGCATTGGACTTCTCAGGTACTATACTAGCTTTGAAACTAAACTATAGTCTGCATATTGAAAATGGCAACTTTAGAATCTCATTAAGTTGGTCTTTGTGGGAAGGGTTAGGAATCTAAAAACACTCCCAACTGTAGATCGTGTTGTTATTTGATGTTCCAATGTTGATATTTGGTGTCTCAACTATCATATTGGTTGATTTCCACTTTTTTTCACTCAAAATTGACAGAAAAAAAACATGTTTTTTAAGTATCAAATAAGCTAAACCATAAGATATTTAGGAAAACTGAAAAACAATATGTTTTTGTTGCTTAAAAAACCAAATTTAAGGCCAAACTCAGTAGATAAAATTGGCAATAATTGGAACACCGAATATCAACATTTTAAAGTTGGAACAGTGATTAACTTCATGGGTTATAGTTGAGGCTTGAGATTTAGGGTTTAGATTCTTAACCTTTCTGAGAAATGCATTGGGGGATGATTTAGTTGCTTGTTCTGCTTTGATGATTGATATTAAGCTTTGTGTTTATCATATGGTATGAACAGTGGATTTTGTGTAAACATGTGGTACCAAAAGTACCATTAACCCATTGAAATTTGTATGGATCAGGTGTTAGATCATGGAGGCAACAAGGAAACAACAATGTTTCAGGATCAAGCACACCGGGAGGCAATCCCGGAAGAACAGATGGAGAAGGAGATCGTTTTTCAAAGCTAAGAACTTCGAAAAGTGGCCGGAAACATCGCATGGAGGCGTCGGTTTCCGATGCAGAGGTCGAGTACAGAAGAGGAAGAAGTGTAAGAGAAGGAAGGGGAGGAGGTTTAGCATGGAATGGCTAATGTATGTAGTTAGTAGATACAAGGCAAGACAAGACAATCAATGAACAAACAAGTCCTTAGTATGATATATGTTTTATAAGATAAGATGCATATATATAACAATATTGTATATATATATATGCAAAATTCCTGTTTATTCTGTCTGAATGTCTTGCCAAGAAAAATATCCAGCTCATTATTTTACCAAACATAACATTTTTTTGGAAATTAAGCAATAATCAACCTCAGTGAGCTCAGTTGATTCGGAAATTCTGCATCCCAATGGAAAATAGATAGGAACAAATCTAAGTGTTAAGAACCTACAGGTTTGACCCTTGTGAGATTTTGGTGTCTGGAGTTTTACTTGTTGATATGAGGTGTCTGAAGTTTCAAATTTGTTGAAATTTGTTTTTCCATCCATTTTTCAGGTTAAATTTAACATATTTGTGTGAAATGACACTTTTGCCCTTTTAATATATATTTTTTATTTACTACCTTATTTGAGAAAATATGAAATGACAAAATTACCCCTGGAGTCAAACAATGAGGATGATACTGATTTTTGTTTTGTTTTGCTATGAGGGGTATTTTTGACTTTTCATTCGAGCATGTGGTTATCACATGACCAATTTCCGTTTGACTTAACAGCAAAAACTGACGGAGACACCAAATTTCAACAAAACCGAAACCTCAGACAGTTCATATCAACATTTGAAACTTCAGACACAAAAATCTCACAATGGCCAAATCTAGAATATCGATTAGTAAGATGACTTATAATTGAGACTGTTTTTAAATCTAGAATATGGATTAATTAAGATTTGTACCTGAAACAGGTTGGTATTAGTAAACTCCATAGCTTCCAGTTCCACCACTAATCAGAAAATCCTAAATTTACCAGAACTGCTCACCCGAGTACAGATACCATAAGAATTGTACTTGGTGACCTTATTAAAAACAAGCCACTTATAAAACCTAATTATTGCTTATTATGGAAGAAATTTACCCAGAAAAATATGGAAGAAAGATGTGTTGCTCCCTACACTGCACTACTTGGTGGCCTGAGCAATGATATTGTTTATTGAACTGGCCTCCTCTTTAGCAGCTTCAACTAATGCATCCTGCAACAACCCAGTTTCATTTGATAGCTACATTGCTATAGTTCAAATACTACGTGTCAGATTTGTACCTGTCCTGCGATAAGTCGGGAAACGGTCTTCTTGCTCGACTCCTGAAGCTCACCGGCAAGCAACAACTCATCCAGTATGAAGTAAGCCTGAGAATTTTTGTAATCAATCTCGAATCCCAAATAAGAACGAAGCAGAGGTGAAAAAACGCATTGATTCGATGCTTTAACGTACCTTATGGAAGTTGAAGATCAAATCCAGCTCACAGACCTATCAAGAAATTACCACAGTGATTATGTCATTTTCAGAAGATTCATAATTGTGTAGAACGAAGCAGGTGAAGTTACGCTGCCAAAGTAGCGGTCCAATATCTCAACATAATGGTGGATGATTTCCAGGATCTCGAGTTCATTGTCATCTTGGTTGATGCACATGCAGAAATAGAGGCTTGCGTATCTGGAAAAGGTACATTGTGAAGTGAATATTACGAAATTCTGCAACTGTCCCGGGAAAAATGGATGCTAATGTTTTGTGTAGTTTACCTTCTGTAAACAACTTTGTAACCTCTCCATTCTACAAAGTTGCAGAGCTTGGGGCCACGAGTGAGTATTACACTACTCAGCTCCCGAATGACCTTCAGTTATCAAGGTGAAAATATTCGGGTAAAATGTATCGTGCATTCACAATTCGAACAGTTTTGCAAGAAATGTGCAAGTTTAATGATACTATCAACAAGAAATTAAGACTTCTTCAGTTATCAATGTGAAAATCTTCGGGTAAAATGTATGGCACATTCAAAATTCAAGTAGTTTTGCAAGAAATGTGCAAGTTTCGTGACTATCGACAAGAAATTGGGACTGCTTCAGTTTTCAAGGTGAAATTATTCAGGTAAAATGTATCGTACATTCAAAATTTAAACAGTTTTGCAAGAAGTTTCATGATACTGTCAACAAGAAAATAAGATTGTTTACTGAACATGAGTATTAAAGCAGAATTTCAGCACTGTTAGCTATGTTAGAACTAGACAGCCAGAATGTGAAGCAAGGAAACAATACAATTCATTTATCAGTGTCCAGCTACGAGCAGCACGAAGCCGAATCAATATATAAAATCAGCACCTGAGTTCTTTCCTTCTGAGAATATGGTGAATACCATTTTGTCAATCTCACTTTCCCTTGCCTGCTTATGAGAAGCACGAAGTTAATCTGAAACAAAACCGATTGGATGAACGTCAACAGAGAAAGAATAATCTAAGGATGCCCAGACCTCCTAATTCACATGATCAGATCAGTTCTAAGTTAAAAATGCAGCAGAACTTAAAAAATGCATGTACATTCAATTTCAGGTTCAGGTCATTCATCATCAATCAGCACTTCTGTAACATTACAGATTCTTGCGACGCATGAATTGATGAAACCAAATTCTCGAAGATCACACCCAAGGCAAGCGATCAGAGAGTGGAAACCACACAAGACTCGAATTAGTCTGATTTAATCCGATCAAATCTGTGCTAATCCATCTGGAATATTACAGATTCTTGCTATAAAATGATGAAACCAAATTCTCGAAGATCACACCCAAGGCAAGCGATCAGAGAGTGGAAAAAACACAACACTCGAATTACGTCTGAATTAACCGATTCAAATCTGTGGTTTCACTAAATGCTGACGCAATTCCAGAAATTTGAAGGCGGAAATGATGAACAGAAACAATCGAGCAAATGAATTACGGTAAGATATTCAACAAGAGAAATTCAAGAGTAGAATTGCTCATACCATAACTCTTGGAGCTTTCCGGATCAGAAATCACAGCATCAACTACAGCTCCAGTAGCAGATCTCTGTGCATAAACAACTTCTCCTGGAGATTATTATCACCTTTGAAATAGAGAGAGATAGGTCGTTGAGTATATATAGCCCGCGAGTTTGTCCGGTCTAACGGTTTCGCACCTTTAGTTCGGTTCTTTTATATTGCGATGAACCGGATCGGTAAGGCTCAACGACGTCGTTCCATTTATTGGAGAGAGTTTCCTAAGTGATATGAATGTTCTTAGTTTGTTATTATTGATAAACGAGTTATAGATCGATTTGAGAATATGTATAATAATATAAAAAATTACCACACCTACATAAATATAATATACAAATTTATTACAATCAACTATATAAATTCAAAATAAATAAATAAATAAATATATATATCAATATTCTAGTTATGTTGTTAAGGTCCTAGACCTTTTGTTCAGTCTGCAGACTTCTTGTGTAAACAATCTAGTATTATGTGAGTTTGACAATGTGTAATGTTTGGGTTATTAATACTCCGTAGATAAATGTAAAAGCTATTTATTTCACTAAAATATAGAAATGTAACTAAAAAACTTAATTTATATTACTATGAAATTACATTATGTACGTAGTGATTTATAGACCAAATCCTGAGAAAATCAACTTTACAGTTACAAACCAACAACCTCTTTCAATTGATAATATAATCATCATATATATTATGTCGGAATCATACAGTCACTAAAGATAAGCCGGGTTGTATAACTATAACTGAACCCGGAAACAAAGAAAAAAAGAATCAGCAACAAACTTACAGTAATGACTTAGCAGACAAGCAAACTTACATCAGTAGTAACTTAGCAGACAAGAAACCTTAGTTGCTCTTCAATCTGGGTTTACTTACTCTTCTAAACCTTTGCACTTGGTTCCTCAAATTGATCACAATACCGCAATCGAAATTCGATTTCGAATCTAGGTGAAATTCCATTTCTGCCCCTCGACCAACTAAATCGCCCCGAAATCCAAGTTTTCCCACTTGAACGGAGCGACCAAACCGACTTTCGGTGCGCCTCGGAGGAACAAACAGACACAAACACAGACGGCACCGATTACGAGCATGGAGTGTATGTAAGGGCGATGAAGCACACCTTGTCGGCCCGGGATTCTTCGGCCGGTGCCGAATTTTGCCGAAACGGCCGCACATTTGGTGCAGGGCCCACGATGAGAGATGTCTTGTCCGATTTCGCTACCAATGGTTATCCTCATCGAAACCTGCCCGTTTTTTTTATCGGCGAGTTTCTGGTTCACTATGTCGTTGTAGGAGTGGTTGTTTCGGGTTGCGGCGTAAGAATGAGGCGAGTTTCCGGTTGCATCTAGAAGGGTGGTCCAGCAGTTCAATCCGATCTGCGCAATTGTAGGAAAAAGGTCATTTTGGTCTTTTCACATTTATTATGTCAGGGGCTAAGACCCATCCGTGATCCGGGTCCGATCGACTCTAAGACTACTACCAGCAAAAACCGAACTTTGAGTGTTTAGCCAAAAAAATTACGATTCTTTTTACAAAAAACCATTCTAAACTTTTAACAGCATGACAAAGTGCATATTGTATTAATTTCTTCATGAAAAGTGACCAAATCAACATAACTTTCGTTAAAACGCATAAGTCTGTAATTTACGTCACGTTTCAATAGAAAAATCGATAAAGTTTGCACTTAGCTCGGAAACAATAACGATAAAGTTTGCACTTTGCTCAAACTTAAGTGATTAGCTCAAAAAAGATGATTTTTACAGCATAAAATAGTGCAAACTGTGTTAATTTCTTCATCGAAAAATCAACGTAACTTCTGTTAAACGCATCATGTAAATGTCACATCTGTAATTGGTCACGTTTTAATAGAAAACTCGATAAAGTTTGCGTTTTGCTATGCGATCAAGAGTTCACTTTACTTTTAATCAAGAAAAATTGTTTCATTAGTATGTTGTGTAGTACCTGTTGCGGGTCATTCGTCAAAGCGTCGACTATATCATCCGAGCCCGAAGTCGAAGCAGCTAGGTGCAGAGGCGTAACCCCACCGGGGCCCGCAAGATTCGGCGGGAAAATATACTCTTTCGAAGATCCATCGCTAAAACCGCTTATCTCGTATTGTATTAGCAAATCCACCATTTTCCTGCACTGCCTCCTCACGGCTCGATTCAACAGTTGGACCTCTGATAACTCCTCCAACGACTCTCTCGACAAACCCGACCCGTCAAAGTGGGTCTTCATGAGAATATCGAGCAGCTTCTTCACTAGACCACACCAATCCCTTTCCACTGCAAATGTGAAGAGGAATTTGTAGCGGCGAAGGGTATGGTTGGGATCGTGTTGTTCGGTGGGTGATCGGTTCAAGCCTTGGAACAACCACCCGAGCTCGTTGAGAAAGTGGAGGACTTGTTGTCTCGAATTCGGTTGTTGGTTTCCATAGCCGTGGCGTTTCTCGTCGGTTACCTCTAGTTCGGATTCGAGAACTCTCAGTTCGTTGCAGATTGTGGAGTCGGCGATTATCACCGGGAAGCTATGACCTTTGAACCCATCTTCAACCTGTTGAAGATGCAATTTGTTGAATTATTCGAGATTAAATTAAATCCTTCGAAAAGTTTCAATTTTGAAGGAAATACTATGTTTTTTTCGCTTATTACACTCCCATATGGAGATCAATGCACAATTTTTCCAGAATTTTTAGGTCAGCTGGCTAAGCAGTCACTGATATTTGTTGAATTATTCGAGATTTAGGGTTTCGGGTTTATGGTTTCAATTTGTTGAACCCTAAATCCTTCGAAAAGTTTCAATTTTGAAGAAAATATTATGATTTTTTTGCTGAATTACACTCCCATATGATGATCAATGCATAATTTTTCCAGAATTTTTAGGTCATTGGCTAAGCAGTTACTGATAAAGGAGCATTTACCTCGATAAAACAACGGCCTAAATTGGCGGGCGCTAAACCATCGACTTGAAAACCCGTTATTCTGATTTCATCGTGTATAGAGTTGCGTGAATTCTGTTCCGTAACGACATTCGAAATATATCCTCCCGTATTTGTATAATGGATTCTGCATGAAAATAGAGTTTAGATTTTTCCGATTGATTATGATTATAACAAGTATGGTTCGGAGTAAGCAACAGTACTTACTTTGTTCGTGGACTAATCAAATTCCGGCCCTTTAACAGTATCGAAGTGGATTTTCCTCCCACAACAGCCAATGGCGAAACCGATATCAACTCGGGAGAACACATCCTCCATGACTTGCATAAATTGATTTTTCCTAACGATTGTAAGTAACCGAATCAGGGATTTTTATTTAATTCAAATTAGTCTCAGAAGCAGATGCAACAATTTAAATGTGAAGAATAATGCAGCAACTCACCATTGTCGTGGGATGCAAGCTTTCTGTCGGTATGAATCAAGAACCTTCCAGTTCCCCAGAAATCAGGTTCCGAATCCACCAGTGCACGAATTCGTTCAGCAAACTTCCCCTCGAGCTGCAAAAAAAATGATTTTTTTTTTTTTTTAAATTTGCTTGTAAGAAAAAAAAGATAATACTTTGAAATTCTATCACAGATCCATTTCATAGGGCCGAACGGTAAAACAAGAAAAAAAAATGCAATGTAAAAAAATGGTTTAACTAGTTCACTCACTTGATCCCACATAGCAGGTGGCATCGAAAGGTAGATCGAAAGTACCACACAGCCCGGCCTTATGTAGCTTTCCATATCCATTGGACTGTTTGAAAGCCAGTTATGTATCTGAGCCAGCAAAAACCATGAAACAGATAAACAACTTTATAAAACTACATTAACTTCCAGACCCAAAATTGCGATGCTCATATGATGAAGAAAAATGAAAACTTTGTTGGAAAATCGCAGATTAAATCCATTTCTTTTTGCAACCTAACATGGATTTGAAAAGACAAGGTACTAGGATTGTACCTGAGACCGTAATCCCCCTGGTAAATGACTCGGGTCTTTGTCGAATAGTTTGAACATTATTCTACACGTTCGATCCTGTCCAAAATTCATACAAACAATTTCAACAAAACATAAGAGCAAAAAAAGAAAAAAGGAATTTTTTTAACCGAGCAAGAATTTTTATTTTTTATTTTTTGGGTATACCTGAGAATCCAAACTCAAGCTCGAGGGTGAATGATCGGATCCCGATGATGAAGTATACCCAGTTTGATAAGGAGAACTCTGATACATCCCATGACTCTGGTATGGACCATGTTCGGGTCTCCTATCGTGGTCTCTGAAGAGCTCAAGGGGCACAGCTTTAATTCTATTAGATTCAACGTTCCGGTTAGTCTCTCTACAGATTGAGATCTCAGAATTCATAGCTGAAGCTGAACTCTGGATCGGAAATAGCCTCTGCACAACCGGAGAAGATGATGGTGACCGTTCATCAGTCGGGTTGCTACTGTCAGACGAGAAATACTTTCTCGAAGAAGCTAAAGTTGGAGGGCTACTGTCGTTTTCAGGCGAAGAGCTAAACAGCTGCAACGGTAGATTTGTAATCCGGGTTTCTTGGACATGACAATCCGAATCTTCAACGGGAGATTGGTAGCTGCTGCTGCTTCGTTCTCCTCCAACCGAGTTGAATTCCATTGGAGCTCTGCTTTTCTGAGATAGAACAGCTAGGGTTTCGGGGTTTTTTGGTGTTAGAGTAGAAGCAGAGAGGGCAGTGAGTAGATTCATCGTTGATGGAGATGGCACGATACTGTTCGGTTTGTTATGATCGGATGAGGTTTTCCCGGATATTGCCCCATTCAAGTTTTGATATGCAGCAATTTTGTTGGCGAGATCAACTGGTAAAGCTAAGGAGTTTATCTTGCTGAGGATCTGAAGGATTTGATCTTTATCGGGTAGAGCACCCGAATCCACATTTTTCCCTGTCAATTGATTCAACATAGATTACAACTATGAAAGAACCCTGTTTTTTATATCTTTTTCAACCAAAAAAGGTAAAAACAAAAAATTACTGTTTTAACATATTTTGTGTATGTTCATAAATTCAATATATTAAACAGTTTAGCAAATAGATATAAAAACGAAGAACCCTGAGTGAAAAGAGTAATGCTAAACCTAAATAGTCTGAAAGTTGAAGTGAAACTGAATGAGAAAGTAGCGTCTTTAAAAAAAACAAACCTACAAGTGTTTCTTGAAAAAAAAAACCAGACTTTTTTTCTAGACAAAAAGTATTGAACTTTCGATTGCATATAAACTCCAAACTATATTGATTTTTTTTTTTTTGTTATAATGCGACCAAAATTGCACATGTAACATTCACGTGATGCATTTTAACGGAAGATATGTTGATGTTCTCATCTTGTGTTCACGTTAAAATGCATCAAGTGGTCGTTACATGTGCGATCTCAATCAAATTATAAAAAAATTCAACATGGTTTGCAAAGGTTTGCACTTCGCTATGCAATTCAAAGTTCAGCTTTCTTTTTGTCTACAAATAATGTTTGGTCTCCTTTATGCTTAAAGTCGGATTGTCTTTTAGTAATTAACCCTTTGATATTTCCATTTCTTTTGAAAAAATGACGGAGTATGGTGCTTGCAAAATAGATCAGTGTCAATACATCCAAAGTTTGGCATGCAATTTAGTAATTAATCCCTTTTTTTTACTTCCCACACAAAGTTTAAAAGAATTCTAAAAGTAAAAACATAACAACATAGATGGTAAAGAAGCTAAACCTTGTGTCCGAGCAAAAGCGCTCAATAAGCTGATAATATCTGGATTTCCATTAATGCTAGTATTCTCTTGGCTGCTAGAGTTTACCGGTCTCGAATTTGCATCATCGGCTTGTGAAGTCTTTCTCCTTCGTCGATTGTGCCCTGCAAGCCTCCTTCTGCAACTCCTTTTCCCCTCATCAAACTCCGAAAGGAGATGGAACCTAAAAAACAATTTTTTGTCATTATCCAATCACAAAAATATCAAAAACCTTAAAATCATGTTCTTGATTCTAGAACTCTTACACATAAGCAAGATATTCGGTGTGACTGATACAGCATAATCAATATACAACATTCAATGGCAAATCATTATAGAGATGCGGGTTTGTGTCACAAATTTATCGGTTATCATATACCAACTCATATATATATATTATGCTAGCTCAATAGTTCTGCAACACCATTTTCTACAAGCAAGCTTATTATGAAGACTAGTAGCAAAATACTTCTAAAAAAATCAATTTTTTTTTAATCTTTCAGCAACATCGAATATCAGTAGAACATCAAATTGTCAAATCCGAACCTGCTGCACTGTTGACAAAACCTTTGCATCTGCTTCCCAACTAAGGCTTTGGCTGATTTGCTATGAATTTCACACACCTTGTGCCTCCTATGATAGTCCTTTGCACTAGACAGATCCTCACTACACTCATCAACCTGGCACATCGGATAATTACTTCCCGGAGATCCCGCTCGGACCCGCTTGTTAGGTCTCGGCTCATCCACGGGTTTGGTCCCGATCGGGCCACCAAGATTCAACCTCAAGTTTTCTTCAATTTCATCTCCAGTATTCTTCTTCGACATTTCAGTACTTCCATTTCTACACTCATCTCGCCTACTCTGCTCCACTGCAGTACCAAGCTGCAAAACACCGGCTTCGAACCGTTTAGCAACAAACGCAGAACTATCCCAATTCCAAGATGTGGAGTTCCAATTAGACCTAGTATCTGGCTGGTACTGCACATCCGGGTGATGGAAATGATGTGTCTGGTAGCTGCGCTTTCTAGCCATTAGAGGCGATTCACAGAACCTATTCGATAAAGCTCCATGGATGAACATGGGCGAAGCTACCTGAGCACCTACTTCCTCCATTTTCGGTACTGAAAAACCTTGAAAACTGTAACCTGAGCAAGAAAACCGAACAAAATTGGGTTTGACTCATCAAAAATGGAAATATACACAGAGAAATTGAAGTTTATCAAGCTCAATCAGGATTATATCAGCAGACAGGTGACTAAGTAGCTAGATTCAAGGATAAAAGATCCATGGAAGCAGATTTATCCAGTCATATGAAGCTGATTAGCCCTAAACATCATACAAACAGATCAAAACATCCATACCTTGAAGAATCACTAGCGAATCGACACCATGAATCGCGAAATCAAGAAATTCCGCAGCTGACCCAGATCTGAAATCTCATCCAATAACCCAAATAAAGCACACCCAGATGGATTTTCCTAAAGAAGTAGAAATCCGCAGCTCGTAATTGACGAAATACAAAGCAAAGACGATGAACAATCTATCTATCTGTTTCAATTCTTCTTTCTCTCAACTTTCTCTTCTTCTACTTTCAGTCTTTACCTTCCTTGTAACAAACTTGTCTTTCGGCGGTGGGGCAGCAAGCGTAAATTGAAGCAACAATGGAGGGTCTTAGGTAAAAAGGAGGACTGACTTGAGACGAAGAAGAATCCAAGACCGTTCCTGTTTTCTTTCTCTCTGTAAATAATTTTCGTTGCTTGGTTTCTTTTCACACGGAAATGAAAAATCCTTTCTTTTTAAGTGGAAACGCAAGAAATATAAAAAAGGAAGCAACTTTCACGTAGAACTTGAGGTTTGTAGTCTCGTGGAGGAGAGTCTGCGAATATCCAGCAAGCAAGTGGGTACTTCAATTTTTGTCACTAGTCCAACATTAATGTTCTTATAGTACACACAAGATTTATTCCATCATTATTATTTATTTTATTTGGTGTGAAAACACGAATGTATTAGTATTCACGATCATAAATTTATTCTATTTATTAATGTTCGACTTTTCATATTCATTTGTGATTAGCATATGTTGGGACGAAGACAAAAATTCAGTTGAGTGGTAAGATTTGAGTTAAGAGCAAATAACTAGTATAAACAAAATTCTATGTTTAAATGTAAAATTTTAAAATATTAAATTAACAATAATACAAATTTTATGGTAAAAATTGCATAACACGAATCGATGGATAATTGTCCATGCCTATGAATATAAACACCACCAGCAACATAGTAAAACTTGTTGCGTTTTCAGGACCAACGCATGCACTGCCCCGAAACTTTTTTTGAGTTATTATTGTCGAACTAATAAAACGAGTTGCGCTCTCTGATGGATATACGCATGATTCGGGCTCGGTTTTAATTATTCGGACCTCATACACGCACAAGGCCCACTACAAAAACCCGATTTTTAGCTAACCGGGGTAAACCGGGCAAGTCGCGAACTTGCCCGGCGCCCCGGGGGGCTTACCCGGAATTTCCGGGTAAGCCTAGCTTACCCGGAATTTCCGGGCAAGCTGGGCTTACCCGGAAAATTCCGGGTAAGCTGAGCTTACCCGGAATTTCCGGGTAAGCCCAGCTTACCCGGAAATTCCGGGTAAGCCCCGGCTTACCCGGAATTTCCGGGTAAGCCCGGCTTACCCGGAAATTCCGGGTAAGCCCGGCTTACCCGGAAATTCCGGGTAAGCCCCGGCCTACCCGGAATTTCCGGGTAAGCCTAGCTTACCCGGAATTCCGGGTAAGCTCCACACCCGGGGGGTGTCGCGCACACCCCCCATTTCGCCTCGGACGTATACGGAGACCCGATTTTTACACTAACTCCTATGTGTCCGAGACCTTTGTTTTAAGCGGCGCGCTCGTCCCATTTATGACGGCCGCCTGAGACGCGCGTCAGAGCCCTTTTTCCCGAAGCTTACCCATGCATCCCGGTTCACATTTCCACATTGAACCGGGCCAAAACCGGTTTACGGTCCAAGGTTGCCTATAAATAGCCACCTTGGGGGTGAACATTTTCAAGTCAATTCAACTCATTCCAAAGTCACTTTGGGGAGAATTGGGAAAAGCTCTGACTTCTCTCTAACTTTCTCTCTCTAGAAACTGTCTAATGTTGACCGTCGGAGTGAGCACGTCAAGCACCCCCCCCCTCTGCGCGGGATTTGCTTGACAGAGCTCCTCTTGCAGGTACGAGCAGGCAGGACGCGAGAGAGCCCCGAATGACTTAGTGTATCTTGAAGATCAAAGGCTGAAGCCCGCGCGCGGCCCTCTACCCGCGGTTTCAACCTCAACAAGCTTACACACCACCCGACGACTCCGACAAGTTAGACAGCGGACCGCCCGCGTTAACTTGGTCGTCGCAGCAAGCTCTCCGTCCGTCAACCCGCCGTCTGCCCGCGGGTTCAGACACTTAGAGATTTTCAAGCCCCACGCGCGACGTCCAGCCGTCCGTCAGCGGGTTCAGACACTTAGAAGATTTCAAGTCCCGTGCGCGACCCGACGTCCGTCCGCGGGCTCAAACACTTAGAATTCGACAAGCCTCGTGCGCGACCCGACGTCCGTCCGCGAGCTTGGTCGAAACACTTGGCGCCGTCTGTGGGAATCGCAACAGAAAGCCTGCGTTCCTCAAACAAACAAGCAAGATGCACTACACATACACCATACGCGGAGGCTTCAGTGCAGGGGACGAAACCTCTCACGCAAGGGGCATACAATCATGAGACCCCACGCAACGAGCAGCCACCGCCGACTAAGACAAAGAGAAGAGGACCAGGACGTCCGAGGAAAATTCCGACCCCGGAGTCAATCATGAAACCTCCTCCGCAGAGAGCTCAGAGAAACCCCCCGCAGAGCCAAAGCGAGGCCTCAGTCGCCTCGTCTACGCCTACAAGAAGTATACACTCTCGGGGTCATACAGCGAACCGACGCTCCTCCAGGTTTCGCCCATCAAACCTTTAACACGCAGGAGCAACCATACGGAATGCCGAATGCTGGGGCATACAATCAGACACCAGGGGCATAGGCCGCGCCTGCAGTCACCCCGGAAATGATGGCGACATTCGAACAGCTGCCTCATCTGAAAGAGACCCTGCGCAACCAAAGATGCGGGGCGTCACCGCCCCCTCCCGCGCAACAATCAAATATACCCCCGCCACCAACACAGGCGCCTCCATTGAATGCACTTCAGCAGAGAGGCCCTACGATCTCAAAAACCCCGACCTTTCACGGGAATACACAGCGAAGCAGGCAGTTCCCCCAACAAGGGACAAGACAGGAGCTCTCGCGCTCCCAAACACCCTACCAAGCAGGGCCATTCAATGAAGGAACCTGGAGACAGCTGTCTCAGACATTCCAGGGATATCAAGATTACTCCTTGCATAGGAAAAATCACTTTGTAATGGCAAGCAACCCCGGTCCAAGACCAGGGACAAGCCACGTACATCATCAACAAAGGCCCTAACTATATACGCGGAAAGGGCAATCAACAAGAAAAGCCATCAAAAGGATATCAAAGCAAGACTAAGCAAAGCTCATGCCTGTATTTAAAACAGAGGGAGCACAACGCATACAAGGAGATAAAATAATCTCAACAAGGATGTGAACGTACTAATCTACTCACATCCTTGCAAAAGTCGGGGGATAAGCAGATCATTGGGAATCCTCCCTCGCAAACAAATGCAAGTGTCGGACGTACTAATCTATCCACACTTCGCCATCATACAAGGATGTGAACGTACTAATCTATTCACATCCTCGCTAAAGTCGGGGAATAAACGGATCATTGGGAATCCTCCCTCGCAAACAAATGCAAGTGTCGGACGTACTAATCTATCCACACTTCGCCATCATACAAGGATGTGAACGTACTAATCTATTCACATCCTTGCAAAAGTCGGGGAATAAACGGATCATTGGGAATCCTCCCTCGCAAACAAATGCAAGTGTCGGTCGTACTAATCTATCCACACTTCGCCATCACACAAGGATGTGAACGTACTAATCTATTCACATCCTTGCGAAAAATCGGGGACAAGCGGTTCCGTAGGAATCCTCCCTCACAAACAAATGCATGTGTCGGACGTACTAATCTATCCACGCTTCGCAAACAAACAACTATATCAAGTATGTGAACATACTAATCTATTTACATCCTTGTAAAGGAAGACAAGCAGCTCAACATGGATCATCCTCCTTACAAAGCCACAAGTGCCGATGATACTGATTCGTCCGCACCCCACCACCAACAGAGATGCCATTTCCCAAGGGAAGCCATCGGATCAAGAAAATCAACCATTCAATAGAGCAACACTCTTACAAAAAGAGAACAAGTCATTGAGACAGCAATAAAGGAAGATGCAAAATAATACTTAGTATTATATCTTTCTAACATCTCATGTCAGGCATATCTATATATAATATAGCAGGTCTGAAGAGCAAAGGCATCCAGCCAGCATAAAAAGTCAAGCTCGGGACTCACCCCGCCAAAATCTCACCCATGCAAGGGGAGCGACCATATATACACAAGAGAGTCGTATAAAACAAAGAAAGATCAACCTGACCCAACGTCAGGAGCACCAGAGCCAAACGCGTCAGCCATGAAAACATCACGCGCAGGGCTGCTGAAAACAACACGGCAATCGTCGCCAACAGGGACGGACGCCTGTCCCGTCAAACCACTTATGAGGGAGCATATACCACGGACACCTCGCTCCGCCCACATCGCCCGCTCGGATCCCCGTAATAGCCCCGAGGGCATAGCCAGTATATGGCCCAGTACTCTGGAAAGGAAAATCGGGGACAAGAGAGTATATCCTCCCGAAGCAATCCACAGAGAAAGACTCCATGTGATTATCACGTGCCTTCTCGAGAAGTTTGGAGTAACCAGCTGTAGTAGGAAACTCAACCATCCCAAGCTGATCACCCAGGACAACATGAGACTCCTTAGTCTCCTTCAGCACCACAGCATGTGCCACCCCGTCAACCTTCTCCTGGCGCAATAAGGCAAACAGCTCCGCCTCCAGCTGAGACGCGCAATCCTAACTTCCCTTGAGATTAGCGGAAGCCTTGGAAGAAGCATCTGAATATGCGCGCGCCTTCTCCAACAACAACACAAGCGCATCATACACAAAGAAGCCAGACAAACATGATAGATCCAACATGAAAAGAAAACAACATACAGGAGTAAAGTCGTGCAAGCGACTCCTTAACACACTTCAAAGCAGCCTCAGAGTCACGGGGGCACTTTTTGCGGTCAGCCGGCGGAACAGACCGCTGAACCACACGCACACCGACAGCAGGTGTGCTCAAGGAAATATCCTTGGGAAAGCAAATAGCAGACTGAGAGTAGGGAGTCCACTCGTTCCCGGATACATCCCGATCAAGCCGACACATCAGATCGGACTTGCGAAGAGCTGAAGGAATAGGAACAACTACGCGTCAAAAGCAAACACGTGAGGAGAAGGCAAAACTATACCAGTACAACAAGAAGTCAACCACAATCACCTGCCAAGGAAGGCACCTCCGCTGAACGGCCGTTCCCCGACCAGGGGGCAGGCATGGTCGAATCCGCATACATTGGCCCCTTCCCTTTGTCGCAGGAAGGAGCAAGAGGCATGCCCGCAGACGTCGACCTCCTAGGATCGCTCGGGGAACGGACGTCAGCATCATTCTCTCGGACAGGTACAACTCCCCCCGCCGTAGGGAGTACCAAGCCTGCAAAGACAACCACAAAAAGACCATTAGCATGTTAGCATGGGAAAAGTCTCAACCTTTAAAGGCACAAGTCCCATACCCGGGCCAACAGGAGGAGTGTCGCCGAGGCCGGGAACAGTCTGAGGAAATCCGCATGCGACTCCGCCCTGTACACTTGGCGTCGTTTCCGGGAAACACAACGACAAGTCATGACATACCACTGTTATTCTGAGATCGTCAGTTTACAAGATTTGGGAGAGTCGTGTGAAGCACGTACACCTCCTACCAAACGCGCATGCGTCGACGCTCTAAGAAGAGGAGTAACACCTCTCGCTCAGAAACTACGTATAGTAGCAGCAAGCACTAGGTGCAGCACTGCGCGCACAGCATCACAAGCCACACACATCAACTACATCCATCACAGTCCTTTGCAGGGACATCCAACCCAACGGACCAGCTGTCCGCATACAAACAGCTAGGGATCCTCCCGCTCGGGAGTCAAAAATCCTTACGCTCGTCAAAGGCCTAGGCCGCCTACTAATCAAATTTTCACACATTTGTGCAAAGTGACATAGGCATTCAAGCACTCTGCAAAGCGACAAATTCAAGAACTAAAGAATTCAGAGACATACGAAATTGGTTATAATTACCAAGATGCCATCCGACCACCTTTCGATCAAGTTTTATCCTCAAAATGGCTCAAGGCTCCGGGAGCGCATACAAGCGATTCCATACGAATCCTCTCTCGCAAACCAGGTAGCGGTCGCTAGACACACTCTACCTTGGGGAAAGTCAAGTAGCGGTCGCAGAATGCACTCTACCTTGAAAACACCAGGTAGCGGCAACAACATGGATAGGCAGTCGCCTTGCCGACCTTTGACCGACGCCATGGAAGGACACGTCGCCTCGCCGACCTTTGGCCTTCTCCCTACCTCAGAAACATCAAGTAGCTGTCGCTGAATGCACCCAACTTGGGAACAACCAGGTAGCAGTCGTGGAATGCACCCAACTTTGGAAAAACCAAGTAGTAGTCATGGAGCACACCCTACTTCGGGAGATCCCAGTAACCATCGACATGGGAGACAACTACATACCTACAAGACTCGTTAGTCTCTACTTATCACATAGCGAACACCCTACGACGGGGGCAACTCCCTGTTCACATCAACCACCATGACGACACCTACTATACGTCGACATCAAGCCCATATTAACAACATGCATGGCAACAGACAAGGAAAAAATTCTAAGTGTTGGAACAAACGCGCACATACAAGCGCACACATACAAGCGCACACATACAAGCACACACATACTCAGCTAGCACGCATATGAATGGTAGCAGGGTCATGAAAGAAAGAGCCAATCAAGGAATATTTTCTAAGTGTTCCACCATGTCTGCAGTCGACATATGACGAGGTGCCAACTGTCAAGAACATTTTCTAAGTGTTCCACCATGTCTGCAGTCGACATATGACGAGCAGTCGACACATGACGAGGTGCCAACCATCAGTGAATATTTCTAAGTGTTCCACCATGTCAGCAGTCGACATATGACGAAGTGTCGACCATCAAAAAATACTTTCTAAGTATTTTCCTATGACGACAATAAACGGCAGTCGACAAAGATCAAACGACGACAACCATGGTGACGAGTCATTAGGCTGGCACTATCACGTCACTACAAGCACCTCTACTCCGGGGGCAATACTATATCAACAAGGGCCTCGACTCCCGACACATACGCTACGAACATACTCCGTTCGTCAACGACACGGCGGATGCATCACACCTCGCGGGCTTAGGACCCGCACGTCCGGGATACACGCTCCCTCATAAGTGTGTAGGTAACCCTTTACCTATCTCTATTTTTTCTAAGTCTTTTAGTACATGACTATGCATCTTTTACACATACGTCATACGCACGTCATCGCCATGCATTGCACACATCCATGATTTACATCCATGACTTCTCGTATAATGTCCGTTGCATGTGATTTTCCAAACCCGACATCATGTCATTCACCCAAAACCGTCGTCTCGCCGTTAAGACGGCTGTCTCGGACGACGGGCTCCCGGAAACTACCGTATTGCATGAAAAACATTTTATCAAGACTTGCATGATTTGTTATCACTTTGATACATTTAGTCGTGGCATGAACTTTCCATATTGCTTGGATCATCACACAAACCCGAAAAATTTCACGTGTGCTCACGCCTCATTTTTTCCAAAACCACATTTATTATATTACTTGTAGTCTGTTATGCTACTAACCCGTCACGCAGTTATCAACCGTGATCATCTCAAAAACTAAGGCAAGAAGCTCGTCTGAGCCGCACATATCCACCCTTGGTAGGTCAAAACCCAAGGTGAGCAGACGACCCATATCACGCGTATACCCTATCTTAGAATAGAGTTAAACAAAGGTCAAGCCATTGTTTAACTCGGGGGCAAGTGATGGATATACGCATGATTCGGGCTCGGTTTTAATTATTCGGACCTCATACACGCACAAGGCCCACTACAAAAACCCGATTTTTAGCTAACCGGGGTAAACCGGGCAAGTCGCGAACTTGCCCGGCGCCCCGGGGGGCTTACCCGGAATTTCCGGGTAAGCCTAGCTTACCCGGAATTTCCGGGCAAGCTGGGCTTACCCGGAAAATTCCGGGTAAGCTGAGCTTACCCGGAATTTCCGGGTAAGCCCAGCTTACCCGGAAATTCCGGGTAAGCCCCGGCTTACCCGGAATTTCCGGGTAAGCCCGGCTTACCCGGAAATTCCGGGTAAGCCCGGCTTACCCGGAAATTCCGGGTAAGCCCCGGCCTACCCGGAATTTCCGGGTAAGCCTAGCTTACCCGGAATTCCGGGTAAGCTCCACACCCGGGGGGTGTCGCGCACACCCCCCATTTCGCCTCGGACGTATACGGAGACCCGATTTTTACACTAACTCCTATGTGTCCGAGACCTTTGTTTTAAGCGGCGCGCTCGTCCCATTTATGACGGCCGCCTGAGACGCGCGTCAGAGCCCTTTTTCCCGAAGCTTACCCATGCATCCCGGTTCACATTTCCACATTGAACCGGGCCAAAACCGGTTTACGGTCCAAGGTTGCCTATAAATAGCCACCTTGGGGGTGAACATTTTCAAGTCAATTCAACTCATTCCAAAGTCACTTTGGGGAGAATTGGGAAAAGCTCTGACTTCTCTCTAACTTTCTCTCTCTAGAAACTGTCTAATGTTGACCGTCGGAGTGAGCACGTCAAGCACCCCCCCCCTCTGCGCGGGATTTGCTTGACAGAGCTCCTCTTGCAGGTACGAGCAGGCAGGACGCGAGAGAGCCCCGAATGACTTAGTGTATCTTGAAGATCAAAGGCTGAAGCCCGCGCGCGGCCCTCTACCCGCGGTTTCAACCTCAACAAGCTTACACACCACCCGACGACTCCGACAAGTTAGACAGCGGACCGCCCGCGTTAACTTGGTCGTCGCAGCAAGCTCTCCGTCCGTCAACCCGCCGTCTGCCCGCGGGTTCAGACACTTAGAGATTTTCAAGCCCCACGCGCGACGTCCAGCCGTCCGTCAGCGGGTTCAGACACTTAGAAGATTTCAAGTCCCGTGCGCGACCCGACGTCCGTCCGCGGGCTCAAACACTTAGAATTCGACAAGCCTCGTGCGCGACCCGACGTCCGTCCGCGAGCTTGGTCGAAACACTCTCAAAAGTGAATCAAGTTCAAATACTGCAATAAACATTATAACTGAAAATCTTCTAGTTCAATAAGCATAAATAATCTTGTTTGGAAAAAAAAAAAAAACATTAGAAAAACATTTTTATTTTCTGAAATTTGCAGAGCTCACTAAATACGTAACTTTCAAAGGTAAAATCATGTTTATTTAGGGTAAAAAGAAAATGTAAAATCATATGAATGCGCTAATAAAATGTCCTTTTCTAGTTTTCTGCGAGAAAAGATACTAATATAAAAAATAAAGGTCTATTACTAATAAAATGTGTTACTATAAATGTCGTTGTTGATATACAGTAAGATTTTTCGCAGTGCGTACTTTCCACCAACATGTACCACTTAATAACATTAATAATAATATTATTACACAATAAAAGAAAACCCACACTCATAAAAAAATATTAAATTATTATGTGAAATATCATTCTTGTTATCATACACAATGGATGATATGAAGGTGCTAACTACATTTTTTATATAAATTAACCTAAGCAGTCGAGAACAACACAAGCATGCAAGTTACATGGTGATTCGTTAATATTTTAAAAAATTAATAGTAAGTTATATAAAAGATTAGACCGCGCTCTAATAATATTTTTACCCTATGGTGACGTAAAATTTGTAAATATTTTTTATTTGTTGGTTACAAAAAAATGAAAGGATCGCTGAATCTAAATGATAGTACAAATTATTAATCATTAATCTAAGTTTTAAAATTTAAATATAATTATTATTGTTATTAAATAAAATATGGGACATGTTTGGTTCTTGAAAAAGAGTTGTGGTCCTGTTAATATCGTACAGAAACAGTAACGTGTTGAAACCAGCTGTGTTGTGCTAATTCATGTTCGAATACCATGTATCTGGTCGTGCTCGGTCAGGCCTCATGGCTGGTCCTTTTTTTTTTTTTTTGCGCTTGTGCGAACCAAACCGGTCCGGTCGGAATGGACCGAAACTGGTTTGAAATCAGACCGTTTAGAATTGGTCCATTTCGCACCGGTTCCAAATAGATTATTCTACAATGGGGTGAACCAATTCCAAAAAAAAAAAAAATCAGTATACCTCTATGTAACTAGTTCTGTTTTGGATCGGAATTAGTTTTGGATTGGATCGTAACTGATTTTGGACTAGACCATAAATTGATTTTTCGTTTTTAAATTTAGTGTAAATCTTTATAAAAACGATTTGAACCGAACTAACTTTTTTTACAATATATTTTTGAACCGGTCCATAACTAGTTCCAAACATTCCTGTTTCTATACTAAACTAGAGAAAAAATAAATTTATTTTATTTGGACCGATGCGTGTGAAAAATAATATAAACATATATTATAGGAGCTACCGTTATGATGGGTTCCATTTCATTATTATTTTTTACTTGCACTGGATCAGACCGTAAAAAATAAAATGTTTATTGAGGCGTAATGAGGGGTTCATGACTCATGATCCATGGCAATCAAGGGTCCTAACCTGAATTTTATGCCTTAACATGATCTCATTGGTCTGCCACATGTTACCAGTTTTTGACTTTTTGTGGGCCAAATTATCAATATAAATAAGTTCACATCATGAAATAATTAACCTGCAAAATGAGATTTAGTTAACCATTTTTACTTAAAAAAATATTACATATTTAATGAATTACTTAACAAATAATTATCCTAAAATCAACTATAGTCCACTATCTTTTTTTTTCATAGCTCCTAGCTAGGGTCATTAGGAGGGAATTACTTGTAATATGTTTACTTCACATCTAGACTAAACTTGCAATATATTTGCTTCACATTTGGACTAATCTTTCATCTTCAACGAGATTAGCCCGTAAATGTTAAAGTGATAGTCATCAATATTTCTCTATAATCTCAGCAATGTACGAATATTTAATCTGTTAATTTAAGAGACAACGTGCTAAACCAGTTAACCATACACTATATTGCATGTTTAACCATAATCCACTAGTTGGATGATGATGACTATTAGATGTTTGTTATAATTATTATTTGTATGAGATGCATGATGAATGCATTGATTTGCAAAAAGCATCTCATTTCCACCCATGGATGGAGTGGAACCATGTGGGGCTTTTCATAAAATATATATATATAACTTTTAAGATATTTTTTATCTATCTATTATTGTCGGGATCCATATAAGTAGAAAAGTAGTACGATGAAAGTTTGGGAAAACTATATATTATGAATCCAAACGAGCTAAACATAATAAGTCAAATAAATAGTAATTATTGGGTGGTAGGATGAGAAGTAATCACATTACATATACTATATAGTTAGAATTATATGTTTTTATATTTTGAATACTGAGTCAAACTTAACGAGTTAACATAAAGTAATATCGAGTAGTGATAGATAGATATTCACGCTGCATATGTATAATAATTTAATTATTTCAAACCATCGTTTTTTTAAAAACAGAGGGTAACACGTGTATGTGTGAGGTGCAATAACACTTAACAACTTTTACACTATATTATAAAGTTAACAATATTGTTGCTTCTAATTTGAAATTGCGGAAGTAATTTTGTAATAGAAAATATATTACAAAGTTAAAAAAACATCCAGTATTATTTTTTGGTTTTTCGACGTATGTCAATACTAATATCTACCCATATCGTATCAGTTCGCAACGAATAAAATGTGATTTATAAATATTTCTATCGTATATTCTTAGCATGATTTGAATCTCTATCTTGTGTAACATATATATATATCATATATTAGATTACATGTTTAACCACCAACATTATTATTATTATTTGGGGAAGCACCCTTATTATTAGTTTATAGGCATTATTATTTAGAACAAACAAAATATTATATTTGTATTTTATATGTAATATGTATGCTACTTTTCTATTTTACTTTAAACAAATAATTATTGCACAACATCTTATCTCCAAGTGACACGTCTACCTGACTGTTGACTCATCATTGATAGCGACTTTTCGCTTTAGCCGAGGAGCCCGGCTAGTTGAAAATTTTAGTTTGTAATAAAAAGTAAATTAAAAAAAAAAAAAAAATACAAAAAGCAACTACTATTTGAAAAAGTAACACTTAATTATTTCTCATAAAAAATTTAATTAATTAACTGTTAATGATTTAAGCATTATTCAGATTCAAATCAACAGCAAACGCGACTTGGAGCGTGACGTACAAAGTGACGCGTAGTTTTGTCGTTTATTTAGGACAACAGGCGCGTGGCAACAGTACTGAGCACAGTGGCCCTTTATTGGCAGGGTCGTATAATTTAACGTACTATCAGTCACATCGTAGTATTACCCAACAATTAAAGTGGCATCGTATGCCGTACGGCATATATTTATTAATTATTATAGTATTTACCATTTAGTTACCTAACCTAATTATTTTCATTTTTCACTTTACTCGTACGAAAATGGTGGCCCCTCTTATTTGGAGTGAATGCCCAAAATAGGCTTCATTTCCAAACTTATTCACAAACTAAGCTTCTTCAGAAACTAATTCCCAAAATAGGTTTTTTCATTTTTTTTAATCATTTATATTTTTATATTTTACCCCAAAGTTTATATTTTGTTACAATTGATCCTAAACCTAAATATCATAGAAGAAATATATTAAAAAAAATTGAAAATTAAGATAATTAAATGTAAAAGTTATAAATATAAAAATAATAAATTAGTAATTTAAAAAAATCTACAAATAAAATATGCCAAAATATATAAATTATAAAAAAAATAGTGATATAAAACGTAAAGAAACTAAATACTCATGATTTTGTAAGTATAAAAATATAAACCCTAAATAAAATATGTTGAATTTATAAAAATATATAAAATTAGCGAATGAAAAAATAATGGATAAACTAATTTAAATTTAAAAAAAATCAAAAGAATAAATTTAAGAATGGATTTTAGTTAGTTAGTTAGTTAGTTTTTTTTGCATACTCTTAATGAATATAATTTGCATATCATTATATATTTTTTTCCAAATTTAATTATTTTTAAATCTTTTTATTTTAATTTCACATATTTTTTTAGAATAAAAATCTACAAAATTTGTTTGTTTGATTATTTTTTAATGTGAATTTTTAACATTTAATTAATTAATTTTTATTTCCATTTTTATTTTTTTCATACATTTAGTTTCTTAAATTTCATTTTTTAATTATAGTTTTCTTTAGGGTTCATTTGTAACATAGTGTAAACTTTAGGGTTCAAATTAAATAATATACATTACCAAAAAAATAAAAGACCTATTTTGAGAATTAGTTTCTAAAAGAGCCTAGTTTGGGAAATAGTTTGGTGGAAGAACCTACCTTGGGAATTCACTCTCTTATTTGTTTCATTCGGACATTTTTTTTTTTAATTCGGAATGTTACCACCTATATTAAACTTTTTCACACGTAAAATAATCTCCAAAATGCACATATACATTATTGTTTATTAATATTTTTTCATTTACAAGTTCCAAATTCTAGTTGAAAAAGTTTATTATAAAAAAGTGTCCGTGTAGCGTGTGTATTCACATTGCAAAAAATACATATATTTTAATAAAATAAAATGAAACTATAGAAAAAGAATAATAAGTATAAATAAAACTTAGTTGTTAAAATATATTTTTATAACCAACACTTTAAATTTTATAAACTAATTTAAAACGAGTGATTATTAGTTTAGCAATAGACTAAACATAATTAAGTCTTTTAGCAACCAACATTATAATTTGATATGAGTAAATATTAATTTAGCTGTGGACGAATAAGTAAGTCGTTTAGCAAACAACATTATTATTATTATTAGGTATAAAAGTCAAGACAATCTCCACCAATGCTGCGTAATATGTGGATAAACTTAATATATATATATATATATATAGTATATAGAGCTGTAATGTGAAAAGGTTGACATTATTTATATATATAGAATAGATAGATTACATGTTTGATTTAACAACACATGTACGATGTTTAACAATGTCGACAAATCTCAGTTGTTACAACCATCGTCATTGACTACGTAGGTTTTTTGACTCGACAACAACGGAGTACTGAGAAACAGAAACCATATATATATATATATATAATATAATATGATATGTTGTGTTTTTTTCTTAATAAAAATTTCTAGTTCAAATATTAGCGAATTCCCATAAATGAAAAAGAAAATCATAATCATTATAAATATTCATCACATAATTATATTTTACGAGTTATCCTTATATAAAATATATATAAGTATAGAGCAAATATGTTAAATTTTGTATTCATCTCCTCGAGCACTTCTAGAATACAGTGTGTGAAGAATATATATATATATATATATATGTATATGCACTTCTAGAATACAGTGTGCGAAGAATATATATATATATATATATATGCACTTCTAGAATACAGTGTGCGAAGAATATATATATATATATATATAAGCGGCGGTCCAAGTTGACATTGTTGCAAGTCTTTTTACATCATTACACGATGTTTTTTTTTTTTTTTTTACATTTTTCTCATGAATAATAAAATAACAATGAAAAGAAAAGAAAAACAATTATTTCGATAAGGTATACTACGGTATTCTTAATTGGTTTTATATATTATTGACCACCACGTTAGAACTATATTATATTATTATATAATATAAGTGTATAGCTTCGAAAATACTTGTATTATTCTACATGATCTCATCGTGCAATTATTTATTTAAGCAAATAACTCTAAATAATATATATAATGAATAACATTGTAATTTTAACAATTTATAAGACAATTAATTATCATTTCTTAATTATTATTTATATATTATTATAGAAAAAGATGGTTATTTAGGTGGGTGGGAAAAGAGGGGCATGGAAAGTGGGCCAAAAAGGAGTGGGGAAAATGAAATGCCATGTGAGAAACATGTACGGTCTCGGGCCCACCACACTTCAGTAAATAAGAGATAGAGAGAGAAAGGAGTGGATAAAAATTACATGACCAAAATAATAAATATATTTATTTATTTTCTAATTTAATTTATATTGTGACGTATAATTATGTTAAAATTCAATTAGCGATTTAATTATTAAGCTTATTAATATGTGTAGTTCATAGATAGAATATGTAAGGGTATTTTAGTTCATATAGAGAATATATTAGAAAGTATATATCTACACATAAATATATGTAATCTATATACAAGCTTCATTTTTTAATATTTGTACCATATTTACTGTATACATAAAATAATCATCAGCATTGAATTTTAATATATTGAAAGTATTCGCATTTATAAAAGCTCTTATTTTCTTGTTTATCTTAGTTTCGGTTTATGCATGGCAAAAATAAGCTTTGTAATGGTCTTAGTTTAAGAATATTCAGACATTAATAAAATAAAAAATAAAAAAATTCAAAACCGTTATAAAATTAAAAGCCGACCCGGAACCAATATTTTGACCCGATACGGCCTCTGAGAGCCCAATATTAGGCCGTTCTCTTCTGGGCCTGGCCACATACATACCCATGAGACACGTCAGACACTTCATCCAGCTGACACCTTCTCATTGGTTTAATGACGACATAGAGAACCAGACGCGCTATTGCGCGAAAAAGTCGAATAAATTGAGAATCTCCGACTATTCACCACAGAAGATTCGTCTTCTTCTATACGGTTTCCTTCCCCTCCAAGCAAATTTCAAACCCTGTACAAAATCAAACCCTAATTCACCCTCCTCATCAATGGAGACGCTGTTACCTACTGTTTATACCCTCCATTTTTTGTAAATTCATCCCCTTGAGTCATATAATTAGGTTGTAGCAGTGATGGATCGTGTAGAATTACTGGAAGTTGATGACCTCAGCGCCGACATCGACTGGGATACCTTCTTCACTTTCGAGCCGGAGGATATGAATCTACTGGCTGGTGATGCGGTGGTTACGCCGGATTCAGGAACCCCGTCGTTGATTGATGAGATTGAGAACATCCTTATGAATGACGACGATCAGGTACTGGATGCTGGAGCAGTCGCCAATCCGGAGTTCTGGGCCGACGTGCTTGCTGATTCTCCTGGAACTGCGTCTGGTGAAGTCGTCGATTGCTCGAGTGAGAAGGATTCGGAGTCGTCAGGGCAAGAGAAAGGTGGAGTTGAGGAGAAGAAAGACGATCCAGCTGAGGTAGCTAATGACAGTGATAGTGCGGATGATCCCGTCTCAAAGAAGCGTCAAAGGTACCATTGATTGCATTGTATTAGAGAATTCGGTTATTGAATTTATAAAAAAATGTGCAAAATATAGTTTTTGTTAATATTTGCTCATGTATGTAGAATGTGTGTTTTTGAGACATGATTTATCCCTGTCTATAGAACTTAGTCTATCTTAGCTGGCTTATATTTTCAGAATGTTTCCTTTATGCTGCAAAGCTGTTTACAATGTATTGTAATCATGAACTGAAAGACCTTGTTATTTCTAGTATGGAGAATTTGAAAATGTATGCTGTAGAATCCATTACTGTTAAGCTGTAATAGTTGAAGGTGCAGAAATTTTCTTTTACTTTGAGCTGCAAAGCTGTTTACTAGGTATTGTAATCATGAACTGAAAGACCTTGTTAGTTCTAGTATGGAGAATTTGAAATTGCGTGCTGCGGAATCCATAATTGTTAACCTGTACTAGTTGAAGTTGCAGAAATCTTCTTTTATTTTGTGCTGCGAGCTGTTTACAAGGTCTTGTAATCATGAACTGACAGACCTTGTTATTGATTGTATGGAGAATTTGAACTCGTGTGCTGCAGAATCCATGATTGTTAAGCTGTGTAAGTGGAAGTTGCAGAAGAAACCTTCTTTTTCTTCTGTTCGTGCTGTAATCATGAACTGAAAAACCTTGTTATTGCTATTATGGAGAATTTGAAAATGTCTGCTGCATAATCCATAATTGTTGAGCTGTACTGAAGTTGCAGAAACCTTCTTTTACTTTTGTTCATGCTGTAATCATGAACTGAAAGACATTGTTATTGCTTCTATGGAGAATTTGAAATTGCGTGATGCAGAATCCATAATTTTTAAGCTGTACAAGTTGAAATTGCAGAAACTTTTACTTTTGTTCGTGTTTGTTGCATAATGATGCTTGCATAGAGCTTAAATGCTGAATTTTACCACATTTCAGGCAATTAAGAAACCGAGACGCGGCTGTAAGATCAAGGGAGAGGAAGAAAAGTTATGTCAAAGATTTGGAGATAAAGAGCAAATACTTGGAGGGTGAATGCTTGAGGATGGGGCGGATGCTCCAGTGCCTTGTAGCCGAGAATCAAGCCCTTCGTCTTTGTATGCAGAATAAGGCACATGTTGCTTCCATGTCAAAGCAGGAGTCTGCCGTACTCTTGATGGGTATGAATCTCGAAACTCACATCCATACAATTAGTTACATCTATCCGGGTCATCTTGAATCGATCTCTACTCTCTTAAAAATGACAAAAGCTTCCATTTTTCGCAATATTTATCAAGTGACTGATTGTGCTGCTGCTAGACAAATCTATTATAATGTTGCTGTGCATAAAAAAAAGACAAGCTTCAATTTTCACAAGCTCTTTCAATTGATTGATTGTGATGCTTTTAGACAAATTCATTCTCAAAACCTGCATCCATACAATTAGTTACATACTAACCTATCTGGATCATCTTGAATCAATCTCTACACTCTTAAAAACGACAAAGGCTTCCATTTTTACAAGTTTTATCAATTGATTGATTGTGCTGCTGCTAGACAAATCCATTATAATGTAGCTGTTCATCAAAAAAGACAACAATTTTCACAAGCTCTTTCAATTGATTGATTGTGGTGCTGCTAGACAAATTCATTCTCGAAACCTGCATCCATACAATTAGTTACATACTAACCTATATGGGTCATCTTGAATCAATCTCTACTCTCTCGCAAGTTTTATCAATTGACTGATTGTGCTGCTGCTAGACAAATCCATTATAATGTAGCTGTTCATCAAACAAAGACAAGCTCCCATCTTCACAAGTTCTTTCAATTGATTGATTGTGTTGCTTCTAGACAAATTCATTATAATGTAGCTGTTCATCAATTTTATGCAGAATCCCTGCTGTTGGGTTCCCTGCTTTGGTTCCTGGGCTTCATGTGCCTGCTAATGCCTCTCGATCCAGTGGCACAAAACGCCGCAGAGAAAGAGAGCCGAGCTCAAAACGGAGCAAGAAGTGAGATATTCAGATCCTTTGGATCATCATGCTGTTTCACAATGACTCGAAGATGCAAAGCATCGAAGACCAAGATGAGGGGTAGCTCGTTGGATCGTGCTGTTCTTGCAGTATGAGATCGATAAGTTGCACTGATGGTGTCGTTACGAATTCGAAGAATCGGGATGGATCGGCTTCTTCTATCTTCTTAGATTATGGTCCTACTGGTTATGTAGGAGCTGCATTTGCCATTTCTTCTCTTTCTGTTAGTTCATTAGTGGAGGTTATTGATGTTTTATGGAGTTTTGAGAAGTGCAATAATAATCTTATTATTAATAACTAATAAATTTTGTATGAAGTTTGACCCATGTTGAAATTTGGTGTATGAAATTTAAAATGTTGAAATTGACTGTCTGAGGTTTGAACTTTGTTGAAATAATTTTTCGTCTAAAATTGTTGTTAATTTTGATAGAATGTTGTGAAAAGTCGGAATTGCCCTTTCTACTAGGCTTGGGCATAAAAACCGGTCCGGCCGGACTGGTTCGGAACTGGTCTGGAACCGGACCGTTTGGAACCGGTCCGGAGTGAACCGGTCCAAATTGGACTGGTTTATAACCCCTAAATTGGAACCAGTCCAAGGGGTATACCAAACCAGTCCAATAAACCAGTCCGGACCGGACCGGTTTTGAACCGCTTTTTAGTAAAAACAAAAAAAAAAAAAGTTTTGACCGAGATTTTTTTATTTTTTTTTTAAAAACCAGATTTTTGACCGGTTTCTGACCGGTTTTGACCGGTTTCTGACTGGTTTTGACTGGTTTTGGACCGATTTTTATTGATAAAACCGGTCCGACATACAAAACCGGTCCAGAACTTGTTTTTTTAAAAAACAGTCCAAAACCGGTTCTGGACCGGTTCTGGACCGGTTCAAACCAGTCCAGTTTTTTTCAGACCAACCTAAGCAAAAAAAAAACCCTAGTTATTATTGGACCGGACCGTTTAAAACAGTTCCGGTCCGGTCCGGAACCGGTTCGGCCTGAACCGGTTCAGTGCCCATCCCTACTTTCTACCAAATATGAAGTGATGAAATTACCCCTAGATTCAAAACAACCACCACCAAAAAACCCTATAGTTGAAAAACCCTATAGTTGTTGATTTAACTAGGAGGATAGTTTCGTCAATTCGCTAGGTAATGGAATGTCAGATTTTTCATTTTTGGAATATCCATTTATTGGAGCTCACGTGACGGTCACGTGATACACTTATGTTAGACTTAACCCTAAAAATAGACGGAGAGACCAAATCTTAACAAACACTAATCCTGATACAGTCAATTTCAACGACGGTGACAGCCATACAGTTTATTAGTTATTAACCCTATACATTATTATTATTATTATTATTATTATTATTATTATTATTATTATTATTATTATTATTATTATTATTATCCATTGTAGTTTATTCTATGGGGATAAACTACATTATCTAACCAATGCCTTCATTGTTTAATTTAAAGCATTTTATACTTTAGGAAAGTTGTCTGATATATGAACTTTTAGATGGGTGTCGATCTAAATCGGAAATATTAAATTTAGATTCATTTTAAGTTGACAATACTAAATTAGTTAATTTTCTTACAAAATGATAAATTTAATTTAATCATCGCAGATAAATTTTTTTCTTTCTATAATTCAATTTACCAACTAACAATAATTTTTGTAGAAAAATAAATTAATGATTAGATTAGATTAGATTATAGTAAGTTACTATCTTTTATCTAAGGAAAGTGCAATTAACTACTTTACGGTTACAACTGTAAAACCTTTTCTGAGACAGGGGCTTTCTAGTAATTTAACTCTTCTCATCTCGTTCGAAATTTCAAATTTTGGAGCCGTTATCCAAGAATAAAGAAACCGATTATATATATCATCGCCTTCACTCCGCAAACCCTAGAGCCATCTCTGTGAATAATCACTTTCCCGTCTTAGATTTCTAGCGAGAGAAGGAAATGGAGAGAACTGCTGCTCCGGCGATTTCGGCCATGGATGCGTTTGAGAAGCTGGAGAAAGTTGGGGAAGGAACCTACGGCAAGGTGTACAGAGCGAGGGAGAAGGCGACTGGGAAGATAGTGGCGCTGAAGAAGACTCGCCTCCATGAGGATGAAGAAGGCGTTCCACCCACCACGCTTCGCGAGATCTCCATCCTCCGTATGCTTTCACGAGATCCACATGTTGTTAGGTATCTTCACTTCCTCCCTGTAATCATTTGTGTCGTCTTGATTAGGTTCTGCTGGAGTAGATTCTCATCCGATTGATGTCTGAAATGAAGGTTTTGCTTATCAATTGCAAGAATTTGAATCTCTAATCCCTAATTGAACTTCCTTGTAGCCCGAATATCATCCTCTAATTAATGGTTGTGCTACCAATACTGCAATTACATTATCTGTAGATCTGATTTCGTAGGTAATGTTATTAATTGGCATTTTAAGCAATAGAAAGCATGTTTTCCACTTTTACGAAGTATCAGATTTGTTACGTTATAGGCTTATTTGATGCTTAAAAACATGTTTTTGCTTAGTGGAAATCAACCAATCTGACAGTTGGGATATCAAATAATAACATTTTAAACTTGGGACAACAATTAGCTACATGACCTATAGTTTGGACTGTTTTTAGGTTCTTAGACAAGCCTGGTTTAACTTTCAATTGCTTAAGAATCTCTTTGTCTGAGTTGTTCTGATGTAAAACTATATTATTTCCTACAAAACCAGAATGTTGGACGTGAAACAAGGTGTTAATAAAGAGGGAAAGACTGTTCTGTATCTGGTTTTCGAGTATATGGATACAGATCTGAAGAAATTCATCCGCAGCTTCAGAGCCAGTGGAGAGAACATCCCTCAGAAAGCTGTCAAGGTTATACATTACACTTTTCTTAATCTTATTTCCAAAGCGAAAACCAGTGTGAAGTCCTTATTTTCTAATTAGTCTCTTCTGCTAACATGCAGAGTTTGATGTTCCAATTGTGCAAGGGTGTTGCCTTTTGCCATGGCCACGGTGTTTTGCACAGGTAAATTCACATCGTTCTACATTAATTTCATCTTTGAGCACTTGTATATTTTGTTGTTGTGAAGTTTATATCCGTAATTCTATTTCAGGGACCTTAAGCCACACAATCTACTGATGGATCGAAAGACAATGGCTCTAAAAATAGCAGATCTTGGACTTGCTCGTGCATTCACACTTCCTATCAAGAAATACACTCATGAGGTTGATCACCAAAACAATGTTTCCCCTAAATGAATTTCTGTTTGTCATTCGTAGTTGTTGTTGATGACCTGTATTACTATCTGCTACAGATTTTGACTCTCTGGTACAGAGCACCTGAGGTCCTTCTTGGTGCTACTCACTACTCAACTGGAGTAGACATGTGGTCCGTTGGATGCATATTCGGTATGCTATTCGGCTTGTTAACCCATTTCAACTTAATCACCACATTCTCCGGGCTTAATTGGCTGATGGGTTTTTTGGTATGAATTTGTAGCTGAGCTGATGAACAAGCAAGCCCTTTTCCAGGGAGATTCTGAGCTGCAACAGCTCCTCCACATCTTTAGGTTAGTAAAACAAGATCAATCAGTAAATCATTAACCATGCTTCTGTGTTTGTTACTTTACTATGTGCAATTGGACTTAGAATTGTTTTCTGATGATGGTTAATAAAGGTTGCTTGGTACCCCAAATGAGAAAATGTGGCCTGGTGTGAGCAAGTTGATGAATTGGCATGAGTATCCACAGTGGAGGCCCCAGAACCTCTCCACAGCTGTTCCTGGGCTCGATAAGGACGGTCTTGATCTGTTAGCGGTAATTAAAACACAAATTCTTTACCAATGAAGTAACTTTGGATGTGGGTGATGAAGTTTTTACTGCAATACTAAGTTTCTGTGTTTAAAATTGCAGCAAATGTTGCAGTATGAGCCTTCAGAGAGGATTTCTGCAAAGAAAGCAATGGACCATCCTTACTTCAATGATGTCAACAAGGCTCATCTTTAACTCCAAGATGTGTTTGTGTTGTTTGTTAGATAGGAGAACTGCTTTAGAGTGAAAAATCTGTCATTGCTTTGCTTGAGCATATTGATTCTGATGTTTGGTGTGATGAACAAGTTTGAATTTTTATGTTTGAATTCGGAAATAGAGTGTGCACTTATCTAAACAATTCGTAAGCTCGGTCGATTTTCCAGAATATATATCGTCATCTTTATTAATATATAGCGAAGTCAGATATAATTACCGAATTGCTACACTATATTACATGTTTAAAGGGGAAAGTGTTTAGTTATATGTATATTTTTTTAATCTTTTAAACGACTTCACTAAAATCATTTCTTTGGATAAAGAGACAATTTAATTAAAATCAAAAAATTTCTTTAAAAAGTGAACTTAGTGTATGTTCAAATGTATAAAATGCTTATAATTGAATAGGAGAGTTTGAATAGTGTAATTGGGAATAGTAGCCCATTCAAAATCATCAAAATGAGAAAGTGGTCAGAAAAATATTGTTCTTTTTAGAGAAAGAAACATGTAAAGTGTCTGGTCACCATCCATGATCTGATCCAAGAAGATACATTAATAATTAATTAATTAATTAATGAAATAAATAACAACAGGACCAGTAATCAATCAAACAGAAGAAGATACTGGTCCCTAACTGCACATCATCATGACTAGAGAAGAGACAATATCAATGACAGCAACAACAACAACATGTCAACAACCACCACCATAGCCTACTCCCAAGTGCTTCACTACACAACACACAACATAACACAACATGAGGATTGATTGATTAACCAGTGGGGCTTCACTAGCTGCTATCTGGGGTCATAGCAAGCCAAAAAGACTGAACAAAGACAACTCCCACACTTTTTTATTTATTTATTATTTTTCTTTGCTGGAACTGGACACTACACTTCATACCATGTGACAGACAACGTGAGGAATGTGTTTGTTTGCTGTGTCTGACAGCAAAACAAGAAAGAACCACCTCACATGGCTTCTTCTTCATCATCATCATCTTCAAAGTTTACATTTTTGTCCAGATTTGATTCTTCTTCTTCATGCCACAGGCTTAAATTTCAGATTCAAGAGCTTACCTGGGTTATATCTCGGCTGGATCGGTTATACTTCATGTGGCTCTTCACGAGCTGCCCGGCAGAAATGGCAGACATTAGAGAAAGCTCACCTGCAAGAACTGCTCCAGCTACTATGGTTGCCAAGAGCCTTGCATTGGCTCCTGGTGCCTCTTTGCTTGCACCCTTTACACCTAGTAGGTTCAAGCATGCGGATTGAGACGCCAGTTGGGTCCCACCTCCAACGGTCCCGACCTAAAAAAAATAAAATTAAACCCAATTGAGATTATAAGATTCCCAACTTGCAAATCCAATCATTATTGCTAAGACTGATGTTGGTTCGTTTTACGGTCAGGATTTAGTAGTTGACATGATTAATGGATGAGATTCAAGCACAATATCATTTTTAATGGATTTGAAGGAGGTGGCAGAAAGAAACCCTTCAGTTGATTAAGCTAAAACTAAACTGAAAAGTCAAACAGATATGATCAAATGCAATTTGCTAAGCAACTGATTTATCTACAACAGCAATCGAATAACATGCTAGATTTACTATTTATGTAAAGCAAACGCTTGAGTTGAGTAGTGATTTGTATTGAATAACCACGATATGGAGAAGAGAAAATGTGAATTTGAATGCAGAACGGACCTCAATAGAAGGCATGGTTACAGAGACATGAAGATCCTTTCCATCATTAACAGCTTCCATCATGGTGATGCAGTGGGAGCTCTCTATGTTCTGTGCTGGGTCCTGTCCCGTGGCTATGTACACTGCAGAGACGATGTTGCTAGCATGGGCATTGAAGCCACCGAGAGACCCAGCAATTGCAGAGCCAGTGAGGTTCTTTAGCATGTTGAGCTCAACGAGAGAAGCTACATTTGTTTTAAGGACCTTCTTTACAACTTCTTCCTTGATTATTGCCTCACAGACCACTGATTTGCCTCGTCCTTCGATCCAATTGACAGCTGAGGGCTTCTTGTCGGAGCAGAAGTTGCCTGGTTGGATATAAAAGTGTTAGAGTAAGCAGCAAAAATTAATGTAACTGCTGAAGTGGAATAGGCAACAACTTGGAACAGAGTCAATCTCAGAGGCACTATGACAACATTTGATCCAACTGTGTGAAAATCATAACCATCAAATGCGATCACAATACAGATTTGGTGAATTTGGGATGTTAATGAAAGTCGAATATGAATCTAACAGGAAACTTTACCAGAAATCCCGATGATATCCATGTCTGGGAAATCGTTTTGGAGAAAATCTAAAACATTCTGGACACCTTTGGACACCATGTTCATCCCCATAGCATCACCAGTGCTGCAAGTGAATCTTATGTAGAGGTTCTTTCCAGCAAGAGCGCATTGAATACCTTGAAGCCTAGCAAATCTACTAGACCTGCAAATGTTAAACGCAGACTTCCGTCAAAACACATTCTCATTCATACCAGTTGATAAGATAGAACCTTCAAATGTTTAAAGGTTTTCTTTCCTTCCATGTAGTTATTTCACTTATTTGAAATCCAATCTTTTGAGCAAACAAGATTGAAACATGCCATCCATCAACGTCATCACGAAAAATCAGTGATAAAATAAAGAGAAGAAATAGACAAATTAGACCCACAAATTCACCATATCCAGGCTTCAATCACAAAAGGAAAATTAACCCATTAAAGGAATTTGGTTTCTGAAGAAAATAAAAGACAAATGGAAAGGAGAAGATCCAAATAAGAGAATGCGTGAATGGTTTAACTTTAGCTCCTCAGACAAGTCACCCAATCAAGATACCGACCCAATAAACACAAAGACCTGAAGATTGGGCAATATTTCCAGTTTAGACCCTTTCATGCACTTGGTTTACTGTAATTTCTGCATTAGTTCCTGATTGTACCACTTGATTCGTGACAGTTTACCTAAGGCAAGGATCAACACTTTTTATCATTGCCCAAAACGAGATCAAAATTTACAGATCAAACTTACCTATTGAAGACAACGGACAAGGTGTCAAAATTGACTGGGTCTTCCAAGAAAAACTTCAAATCCGTCGCTCTCTTGGCAGTGGCAAATCTAACAACCGGAGCTCTGGTCATGCCATCCTTGAGAACCACGCTTGCAGCACCACCTGAGGCGTAGATCGCCTTGCACCCTCGGTTCGTACTTGCTACCAAGCAACCTTCTGTCGTCGCCATGGGAACGGAGTATTCGAAGCCGTCGAGCAGAAGAGGGCCAGCAATTCCCACAGGGATCTGGACATATCCAACTGGCATTTCGCAGCACTGCCCCAAAATCGATTCATAATTGAATCCTTCGAGTGGTAAACCACCGAGGGACCTTCCAGTAACCCTCTGCAGAGCCTCACGCCTAATGGATGCAGCTCGCTTGCAGTCCCCGAGCTTCGATTCCAACGAGTACGAAGGTATTATGCCATCCATCACAGATTTAACGATCTCCTCATCTTCAGCAGACGAAATGCTTGAAACAATCGGCTCCGGATCAACCAATTTCACCGCTGGAGCAATGGTAGTGCAGCACAGCCCAGTGTTAGCCTCGTCAATATCGAGGTCCCAGGCGTCGTTGTTAGCGCGTGATACGAAACACTGAACAAAATCAATCCCGAAGAACCCTAGAAGATAAATAAACGACGCGATGAGAGTAAGGATCGCCGCTATCTCGGGGAAAGTGACGACGTGGAGAGGAATGGAGCTGCGGATCTTGTCGCGCCACCTGTGGAGGAGATAATACGCGACGGAGAAGAACAGCGTGAAGAATACAGCATTTGTGAGGTACAGCGGGAGAGGGAGAGCGTCCGACGCCTTGGGAGACGGCGGAGAGCGAGGATCGACAGCCACGGAGCTCTTCTGGCTGTGGAGGTGGTGAATGGAGGCTCCATTGCCGGTAGGGGGACGCGCGGCCTTGAGTGGCCGCCGGCGGACGTCCATGTCGACCAGCTCCGTCGGAGGAGAGAGGGGAATCGCCGGTGAATGAGCTGGCCACGCGGCGGAGAATGAACGGAGGTGAGGTGTTAACAAATGAGCACCCCTGATTAATTAACGGAGAGGAAATTTAATTTATAGAGATTCTCCGTGTTCTCCGTATCTCTCGGCGCGCCAATAATTTTACTATTTTCAATTTTTTTTTCATTTTTATTAATTATTATTAATAATTTATTATTAGCCACAAAATGTAAAATTAGAGCATCCACAGTGGTACTACGTAAAAATTACGTAAACGTGAGTCCTACATGTTTATTTAAATAAAACAAAAAAAAAAATTACAGTGGTTTTACATAGGGTTTTACAATGGTTTACATAAATTGTATTCTTTAAAGTTGTCACGTAAACATTTATGTACACGTTAAGTAATACGTAAAATTAAGACGCACGTAAAAAATATTTACTCTTCAATCGTTTTACTTAAACATATTCCTTAAATATATTTTATTATTAATTTTTTCAATAACTACCAATAAAATATTAGCATTAATTATAAAATTAATTAATTTATAATTAAAAATTGGTTACGTAATACATAATGCATTCCTTATATTTAAGGAATACTTTACGTAAAAACATAAATTTACGTGTGGATCCTATTTTTAAGGAATGCTATGTAAAACCACTGTAGAGAGTTTTTTTTTTTTATTTACTTAAATAAACATGTAGGTCTCACGTTTACGTAATTACATAATACCACTGTGGATGCTTTAAGGTAAAATTGTAATTTAGCTTTGGGGAAGTAGCAGGTAGATTAGGAGCTGCAGTGCAACTATTCCTCACATGATTAACTTGTATTATCGCTATCAATTAGTGGATTATTCTTTTATATATATATATATATAATAAAAAATGTTAAATAAATTGATCTATCTGATCTGCATCGAGAATCTTTTCATATTCACACTTAAAAATAAAAATAAAGTAATTAAAAGGTATATATATATCCGCTATGTGATTCCTTTGTTCCTCAGTTTCTCCGAAGAACACCTATTTGGTCAAATTCTACTTACTATATATTACATGCATGAACACATGATCTCTGGTTATACGTGCCGTGAATTTCGCTCCTTTATGTAGTTAACTTGCAATTTTACAAGCTTTTAGTTACACGAATGAAATAAAATTGGTTTATGGTTGAATTTCCATGCCATATTTGTTGTAGAAAATAAATGATTGATTATATATCTTTTCTTACGCAGAGAATGAAAAGTAGGGCTGGCAATTTGGGCTCGGCACGATGGGCCGATACGAACGACACGAAAATTACGGGTTTGAGTTTCATATTAATGACACAACACGATAATACGATATAACACGATTTTTAAGCTAAAATGGTTAAATATTAATATTTTTATTCAATTTACTATAGGTTTTTTGTGCCAATTTTTCATGTTGGACCGTGTTTGGGCTGACCCCTAAAAAACGGCACGAACCTGACACGACACGAACACGCACGGCCCGCACGAATTGCCAACCCTAATGAAAAGTATGCTTACTTGAGGAAGCTTGGTAAAGCTTCAGAGAACCTTGTGAGCTACAACTGTTGGCATGCTATTGGTGGCCAAAGTGACAACTGGGTCGCCACCTGATGATGATGACAAGTAGATCGCCACCTTGTGATGATGACATGTAGCTAGGCTGATCACTGACGATGCCAATTTGGATCTTTGGTCGGTAGTCGTCCTGAGATTCTTTACGGACAAACTATGCGGCATATTTTTTCGACGAAGTATCTTAGAGCTCTGATTGTGATCGTTGCCCCTGACTGATGGTTATGATTAAGTTTATATTACCGATGTGTCAGACCATAAGGTCATGACGTGTCTCCAAGTTCTAGTTAAATCGAACAATGCAGATGATAAATCGATAACACAACAGAACGAACACAAGCAATACAATGTAATTCACGTTTATATGACACTCGTTTCGTTAGGGCTGGCAAATTGGGCTCGACACGATTGGCCGACACGAACACGACACGAAAATTACGGGTTTGGGTTTGATTATTAGTAACACGGCACGACAAGATAACACGATATAACACGATTTTTTATACTAAAACGGTTAAATATTAATTTTTTATTCAATTTACTATAGATTTTTTGCGTCTGTTTTTTATGTTGGGCCGGGTTTGGGCTGACCCCCATAACACGACACGAACCCGCGCAGCCCACACGAATTGCCAGCCCTAATTCCCATCACGTTCGTGTTTAAGTATCACAACACAACATACCACAATAACACGATAAAATTGTGCTACTAAGTCTGATTCTTAAGTACTTTGTTGAACAAGTTTTGTCTAGTAAATTTTAAACTCAATTAGTTGTTCAATTTTAGAGTTTGTCAACCTATATTACAAACTTATGAATACTACATCTTAGTTCATAGTTTTTACTGTATGATGTTCATAATTTTGATATTTGTTTAAAGATCTCATATGTATATGTACAACTAAATAACATAACATAATATGATAGAACGAAACGAACACACAAGAAAACTTTTATATCATGTTCGTGTTTGTAAAATGTGACACCCTAAGTTTTTCATGTCGTATTCATATTTAGTTCGTTAGTAAAGTTCAGAGTTTCATTATTTAACTAAGCTTCTAAATTTCGAGTTATGAGAATAAATTTTTTTTTATAATCAATATTTTAATACACGTTTATACTAATCATGCCAAACAAATAAAACAATAATAGTTACCAATAAAATATTTTTACCGTGGTACAAAAATGGAGTAACTAACTATGACGACGACGACAGACAGTTTAATGTTTGTAAACTGTCCATATGTCAATTCTGTTTCCCAATTGGTCGGCAAAATATATCTAAAGCTTAATTAAATAGCTGTTTTTCTAGTTAGTGGATAATATATATCTTGATTAAAATAAAGGCATCAATTCAAATTTCTTATTTATTAGATTATTATTATTATGATATAAAATGTTTAGATTTTTAAAAAATAAATAAATTAATTAATAATTTTTATACAATCTAACCGTTAAATAAATGCTTAAATTATAGTTGATTTTATGTAAACCACAATCTTAAGTATAATAAAAATTCTATAAAAAGTATAATACAAAAATAATGAGACCATATTTAGGTGATAGATATATGTGTATATTATATATACAGAGAAATTTAAAACAAGTAATCGGGCAAATTTTTTATATACCATAACATAATAAACAATTAATAATTAATTAATGCTAATATATATCGTTGATGCATGTCACGACCCGCATAATCCATTGGCAAGGACATCGTTTTCTTGACTTTTTTGAGTTAATTAGGTATGAGTGTTTTCCCTCTAGCCATATCATAATATATATATGTATGAATATATATATCTATATATATATGAAAATATATAAGCATGAGGGTTTAATCATATCTGTTAGCTTATACTTTTGGTTTAATGACGTAATATGATGCAACAGTTTAATATGCTTCATTTTTAAACAAAGTTTTTATGTTTAAATTATGAAAAATATTCACGGACATCTATTTATTTCTTACAAACTGATGTAATGCAAGTGAATATTATAATTTTTTTGGCACTTAGGAGACATAATCACTATTTTTTTTAACTTTAAATCTAAATAATCTTACTTAACATATATTAGTTTTTTTTATTAAAACAAAAAAAGGTGGCATAGGATAGAAGAATCTTGTTTTTCGATTTTCGATTCGATGAAAATGTCAACGACAGTTTTGAAATGAAAAAGAGAATTACGACGAATCCAAAGATATTTATCTTCGTGTGCTTTACGAAGTTGGTAGTAGCATGCGAGTTTTTGACCAAAATAAGTCTACATGCAGAACCAAACCCAAATATAGACTTAAAAAAAAAAAATTCAAATTTGGGTCTGGCCGGGTCGGGGGGACCCGGCCAAGCAGTTCAAAATTTAAACTGCTTGGCCGGGTCGGTGGGACCCGGCCAAGTGAGTTCAAATTTTGAACTCACTTGGCCGGGTCCCCCCCCCGGCCAAGGGACATTGGATTCCCTTGGTAATAACCAAGGGAATCTGGCCAGCCAGCAAGGGGTCCCTTGCTGGCTGATATGACCGGTCACTGACCGGTCTGATTGACCGGTCACTGACCGGTCTTATTGACCGGTCACTGACCGGTCACGGACCGGTCTGATTGACCAGTCAATTTTTTTTTTTTTTTTTTTTTTTTTTTTTTTTTGAAACAGATTCGAATTTTTTTTTTTTTTTTTAAAAAAAATCATTATTTTCTTTCTCTATATATACACATACAACCCACCACTATCTAACTTCATACCTCATATAATTCACTACTCTCTAACAATTTCCTACTCTCTTACATTCAAAAATTGCCATTTTTCATCTACTCAATGGCTGCTGAAGGAAGTTCAAGTAGGAGAACTGCTCGCGGGAAGCAACCTATGGGATCATCTGCACCTCTCCTATACCGCCAGAGTACACACAAGTCTGAAATCAGCCACAATGATACTGTAAGTTTTACTACTTAAACTTTTAATTGCAATTTATGGTTAAAATATAAGTAGTGATACACTTATTAATCATGTAAAGTATATACACGGTAATATGTCATACTGTAAAGGGAAAAGTATGTAAAACATGCAAGATGTTTGAAAAAGATGGTTATATGAACCAATATTTTTAAAACGTACAACATGTTTGAAAAAGATGGTTTTATGGACAAAAATGTTTTAAAATGTACAACAAACTTACCAAAGATGGTAAAATGACGTATCATCCATTTGTTGTCACCAGTCTCATTATGTGGAAACGTGCATATCAAGTTTTTAAAATATAATAATTATTATTATTAGTATATACTACATCCACCCATTAGTAATCATTGTTATGTATAAATTAACTTATTTCTTTAATTATTATTTTTTTTCTAAAAATGTGTTCTGCACGTGTCTAACAAGTGGACGATATGTCATTTTAACATCTTTTGTAAGTTTGTTGTACATTTTAATACATATTGGTCCGTAAAACCATCTTTTTCAAACATGTTGTACATTTAAAACACATTGGTACATAAAACCATATTTTTCAAACACGTTGTATGTTTTACATATTTTTCCCTTATTATATAGATAAAATATAAAAATATGTAGTCAAATATAGTTTCTACATTTTTATCAACGTGCCGTTTTTGTTTGTTTTAATTCGTATTTTGATTTAAAAACGTAAAAATTACGTTTTTACGGCTAATTATATATATATATATATGTGTGTGTGTGTGTGTAAATACTTATATATATATATATATATATATTTATATGTACAATTATTATTTTTAAAATTTCAAATTCATGGAATGATATTTTACCACCTTTAGAAACATGTTGTACATTTAAAACATATTGGTCCATAAAACCATATTTTTCAAACATGTTGCATGTTTTACATATTTTTCCCTTATTATATAGATAAAATATAAAAATATGTAGTCAAATATAGTTTCTACATTTTTTATCAACGTGCCGTTTTTGTTTGTTTTAATTCGTATTTTGATTTAAAAACGTAAAAATTACGACTAATTATATATATATATATTTATATGTACAATTATTATTTTTAAAATTTCAAATTCATGGAATGACATTTTACCACCTATAGAAACATGTTGTACATTTAAAACATATTGGTCCATAAAAATATATTTTTCAAACATGTTGCATGTTTTACATATTTTTCCCTTATTATATAGATAAAATATAAAAATATGTAGTCAAATATAGTTTCTACATTTTTATCAACATGCCATTTTTGTTTGTTTTAATTCGTATTTTGATTTAAAAACGTAAAAATGCACGTTTTTACGGCTAATTGTATATATATATATATATATGTGTGTGTAAATACTTATATATATATATATATATATATATATATATATATATATATATTTTATATGTACAATTATTATTTTTAAATTGTCAAATTCATGGAATGATATATTACCACCTTTAGAAACATGTTGTACATTTAAAACATATTGGTCCATAAAACCATATTTTTCAAACATGTTGCATGTTTTACATATTTTTCCCTTATTATATAGATAAAATATAAAAATATGTAGTCAAATATAGTTTCTACATTTTTATCAACATGCCATTTTTGTTTGTTTTAATTCGTATTTTGATTTAAAAACGTAAAAATGCACGTTTTTACGGCTAATTGTATATATATATATATGTGTGTGTAAATACTTATATATATATATATATATATATATATATATTTATATGTACAATTATTATTTTTAAATTTTCAAATTCATGGAATGATATATTACCACCTTTAGAAACATGTTGTACATTTAAAACATATTGGTCCATAAAACCATATTTTTCAAACACGTTGTATGTTTTACATATTTTTCCCTTATTATATAGATAAAATATAAAAATATGTAGTCAAATATAGTTTCTACATTTTTATCAACATGCCATTTTTGTTTGTTTTAATTCGTATTTTGATTTAAAAACGTAAAAATGCACGTTTTTACGGCTAATTGTATATATATATATATGTGTGTGTAAATACTTATATATATATATATATATATATATATATATATATATATATATATATATATTTATATGTACAATTATTATTTTTAAATTTTCAAATTCATGGAATGATATATTACCACCTTTAGAAACATGTTGTACATTTAAAACATATTGGTCCATAAAACCATATTTTTCAAACACGTTGTATGTTTTACATATTTTTCCCTTATTATATAGATAAAATATAAAAATATGTAGTCAAATATAGTTTCTACATTTTTATCAACATGCCGTTTTTGTTTGTTTTAATTTGTATTTTGATTTAAAAACGTAAAAATGCACGTTATTACGGCTAATTATATACATATATATATATATATGTGTGTGTGTGTGTGTGTGTTATAATGTAATGTGTATTATGTTACATTTTATTATTAATCAAATAGTCGGCCAATATGCATATATTATTCATGTTTAGTAATTTGGACATTCATGATGATAGGTTGAAAAACCTACTATGAGACAGTGCTTGGTTCGATCATACTGTATGTGGAAGATCGACCCGCTAACTAGCAGTTACGTCGAGGCAGCGGGTTTCAAGTTTGCAGGCAAGACATCTGCTATAAAGTTAGATCCTGCACTACTTCATGCACTAGCCGAGAGGTGGCGTCCAGAGACACACACGTTTCACCTTCCACAAGGTGAAATGACTATCACCCTACAAGATGTGTCTATGATTTTAGGGTTACGACCTGACGGTATGCCGGTAACTGATTTCTACCGGAGACATATTGAGGAGAGAGAAGATACAGGTGAAGAGGAAGACCTCAAAAACCGTATAAATGAAGCCACAGCTAACGCGTTCTACGATTGCTTCGGGACCGTACCCGATATAAAGAATTTAAGAGGAACAAGAATGGAGTGTAAAGTAACGTATTTAGATCGATGGAGAGTAGAATATGGTGAGGATGATTATGAAACGACAAATCACGTTGAAGCATTACGTAGGGCAAGAGCATATATAATGATCCTTCTAGGTGAATGTCTATTAGCTAATTCTAGCCAAGGGCATATACCTATGGAATACGCACATTTTTTGCGTGATCTTGGTGAGTGTAGTCAATTCAGCTGGGCATCAGCTATATTGGGCTTAACGTACAGAGGTCTCTGTAAGTGGACCACCAAAAAAGACCAAGTAGATCTCCCGGTTTGCGGTGTCCTCCTACAGGTATTAAGAATATTTTGAAATACAATGTTTACAGGTTTGTATTGACGGCGTGCTAATTTGAACCGTAATGCAGGTCTGGTGTTGGACGCGTATTGCAGTTGGCAGACCGAAAATGGTGAATCCCCCTGACATTTATGAAACTGTCGGTTGTTGGTGGGTAGGAGCGAAGACCCGAAAAGAAAATGTGGTACCTCTTTCCCGTTTCTATTATCGGGATCAGTTGATTAACATAAAAAAATCAGGGGTAACAAAAAATTTATGTTTATAATATTTCCAGTGTTAATTAAAGTTGTCATGTATATAAAGTAATTATATTACTGTCACTTGCAGATTCGTTGGGAGCCGTACTCGGACGATGTAATGGCGCGCGTGGCTCCAGTCTGCCGGGAGAGTTGGGACTTGTCTAAAATGCGGCTTCCTATGATCCACTTCAATTGCGTGGAATGGCAAAGGGCTGATCGAGTGTATCGACAACTTGGCTTGCCTCAACCAATCCCCGAAAACTTTCCCATTACTCGACGAGAATGGGATGGTCTCCATGCTAAAAGTGAAAAATGGATGAAGACATCTACGAAAACCTGGGAACAAAAGCATGCGAAGTACATCTTGAAGTGGAATAGACGTTGGGAAGATTATGAAGCTCCTGTTCTTATAGGAGCAGAATACATGGTCTACATGAGTTGGTACGCATCTGTCACTAGGAACATCGTATATTACGATGATTTCCCACCAACTAATGAATCAACTAATGAAGAGCCCCCAACAACTAATGAAGAGCTCCCACCAAGTGAGACACCAAACTTGCCGACCCAAGAACCCTTGCAGACGCAAGCACACTTGACGATGCAAGGCTATTTTGACCCACACGGACAGTCCCAACAAGTGCTGGTATATGTTTTTTTTTTTTACAATTATATAAATCACTATAAACTTATATATGAGATAATTTTTTCTTAAAATAAATGTTATGTTATTGTGTGTAGTTACGCCAAATCGAACGTATGCTAAAAACTTCCCGGAAGGCGCTGCTTGAAACAGAGGATCTGTACATCACGAAATGCTTACAGGAAAATATTGAACACGCACGTGTTGCGTTTGAAGAAGTCGGGATGCGTAGACATTTTGATGTTTTAATGTCGCAGGAAGTGAACCAAGATAGCGACGAGGATGAGCCGCATATTGCCCAAACAGCCGTTTATAGCACGCAACCTCCGTTATCTACACAAGACACACAGAATCCGTGGGATGGAGCGGGGTATCGGCCATACATACCTTCTCAAAATTTATGGCCCAATACGGGTGGTCAAGGCTCATGGGCCAATACGGGTGGTCAAGACCAATGGTTCAATACGCGTTGAAATATTATGATTTCCTCCTTTCGAATGTAATATGTATTAATAAGTTAAGACTATTCGTAACATTTATTTACTCAAAATTTTTGTTCGTTTCTAAAGTTCGAAATGCTCCAAAAAAAACTTCATAAAGTATGTGACCGTAAAAACGTAAAATTAGAGTAATTCGTATAAATTCTATGATACTTTTATTCCGTCACCGTTTGCACCGTTGGGTTTCTATATACAGTCAGAACTCGTAGTTAAAAAATCATATGTTTTGAAGGAGGTACCAAAAAATAAAATTTGGCCAAATTAGAGCGTTTTAGGGGGGTCAAACAGCATTATGGAGTGAAAACCCATAAATTCGAATTTCTTAAAAAAAATTAAGAAAATTATAGAATGTTAATTACGTTACAAAATGCTTAAGTTTCAAGTTTCGTTGCGTTTGGAATTGTAGATAATCGGCAATCATCCGTCAAAGTTCATACAATATGTGACCGGAAAAACGTAAAATTAGAGTAATTCGTATAAATTCTATGATACTTTTATTCCTTCACCGTTTGCACCGTTGGGTTTCTATATACAGTCAGAACTCGTAGTTAAAAAATCATATGTTTTGAAGGAGGTACCAAAAAAATGAAATTTGGCCAAATTAGAGCGTTTTAAGGAGGTCAAACAGCATTATGGAGTGAAAACCCAAAAATTCGAATTTCTTAAAAAAAAATTAAGAAAATTATAGAATGTTAATTACTTTACAAAATGCTTAAGTTTCAAGTTTCGTTGCGTTTGGAGTTGTAGATAATCGACAATCATCCGTCAAAGTTCATACAATTCAACTTTTACAATTCAAATAACACAACAGACATTACAATAGAAATAGTACATAAGAACAAGTACGATACATACATAAAATCAAGACCCAGATGATGATGCTCCTGATTTAAGTGGACACGTTGTCCTGTTGTGCCCTTCCTGCCTACAAATCTTGCATTTTTTCTTCGCTCCAGGTTGACGCTCGTCCATCTCGTTATGAATCCTTGTTTTCCTCCGCCCCCGTCCGGATATTAGCATATTAGGATCAACAACAACAGTTGGACCCGTCCACGCCGGCCATTCAATTAATGGACCCAAAGGTTGAAAACCATGGCGGTACGTTTTCCTGTATTTGTTTATCCTAAAGTAACGGTCAACACCTTCGATATAACTTGTATTCGCTGCACGGTAGGCGCACATCGCGTGCTTGCAAGGTCGCCCGAACACAATCCATTCATTGCACGTACAATGCTTATCTTCGAGCTCGACGATATACGTGCTTCCAGTACGGGAGCAGACTTCATATCTTGCTCTGTTTACTCCGTATGCGTACTTCGTTGCAGTAAATTCCTTCGAAGCCTCTTCTGCCGTGTTTAGCAGGTCTCTTATATGTTTAAGAAATTTGTGATTCTGAGAAATTTGACGTTCGACCTTCTCGGTTCGCTCCGTCCAGTAAGCATTCATCTTCTTGAATGATTTCAGAAGAATAGCAGTAACTGGTAACCCCCTCGCTTCCTTCAACACAGCATTGAACACCTCCGCCTGATTTGTTGTCATGTTCCCGTATCGGAGACCATCATCATGAGCTCTACTCCACGCGCTAAACATTCCACATCCATCCATGAAGCGTTGGTACTTTCCGTTTTCAGCATTGTACCACTGATGGTACTCTCGTTCAAATACATGTTTGTTTGAAGTCCACACCAGATGGCCGAATGCTTTCTTCAGCTCGACATTCTTGAAATGTGTATTGAAGTTGCTCAACAAATGTCGAGCACAATACCTATGAGAACCAACTCCCTCTGGAAACCACTGCCTGACAGCTTTGAGAATACTAACGTGTCGATCCGACATAATACATACAGGGCGCTTATCCTTTGTCACATGCGTCCGGAGACGCTGTAAGAACCAACTCCATGTATCATCACTCTCTTTGTCGCACAAACAAAATGCTAATGGAACGATTTGGTTATCGGCATCGTACGCAACTGCCACGAGAAGTTTACCGGTATACTTCCCATACAGATGTGTGCCATCGATGCTAATCAAAGGTCGACAATGTCGAAACCCCTTAATAGATGGCCCAAATGCCCAAAACCATTTATCGAAAGTAGCAATCTCACCAAATTGACGCTTCCACGTGTAGTCAAATACCGTGCCCGGATTATAATGCGCAATTGCCGTCATGAGTCGTGGGAAACGTCCAAACGCCGACTCGTGAGTGCCGTAAAGATCATCCATGACTTGCTTCTTTGTGTACCATATCTTACGGTAACTTGGCATCTCCCTCCATTTGTTTCTTACAATTTTTTGCAAGTCAGCGATCTTTATCTTGTGATTATCTTTTACGTGATCGTAAATACAATCGTAGATAATCTTGTTATCTAGATTGCTATTCTGGGTGATCATCTTTTCATTCACACATGAGTGGGGAGGGCCTAACGACTGTATCGTCCATCTACCAAGTATCTTCTTCGTTGCATATAGGAACCACGAACACTCATTGTTCTTGCATACGAATCGGATCTTAGTAGTACTAGATGTAGGAGTTCTGCATTCTCGGGCATTCTTGATGTGCCAACCTTTAACAGCCTGTTGGAGTTCTTCTTTGCTGTTGTACTTTTTTCCAACTTCGAACTCGTTCACATCATATGATGCATAATCGTCTTGAACACTCCAATCATTGGACTGCAGTTGTTCCTCCAAGTCTCCCTCATTCCAATCTTCCGGGCAATAGTATTCTAGCTCTTCGTCATTGGCCTCATCGTCATTGGCCTCATCGTCATTGGCCTCATCGTCAACCGCAGCCAAAACAGCTTCGAGTTCTCCTAAATCCACGATTTCTTCATCTACCCCAACCGGCACTCCAGCATTACCGCATTCTCCTTCTTGGACAGTGCTGCATTCACCATCCGTAGGATCCCCCCCTAATAATCCAAGACGCGACATATGCTCTACTGGGTCATAATCTGCTGGATCATACAACCTCCGTTCAATGTACACCTCTTCAACTGAGTGGACATCGTCATCTTCGTCCCCTATAGGCCTGGGTAGGACAAACACTTCTACCCAGTCGGTAGGAGTGTCCATCAGAAGGCACTGCCACCACTCTTGACTATCTATTTGGACAAACAGTCCTTCATCGTTTACGCACCAAAGCGCTGGTATTTCAATACCAGTAACATTTGATGCAAACAACTTTGCGTCACGAAAGGTGATGTCACGTTCAATTGGGAACTCGGCCATTATACCATCCATGTACTCAACCCTATAACCCCCAAGGTGAACCCATCCGCCATATCGAAACCGTATGGTAAACACATCCGAGTTAACGATTCCCTAATGTTGATGAAATGTGCATTCACAAAATAGTTAAATCGATATAATAATAAAAAGTAGTATAATTTAAAATATTACTTTCATATCTCCATGTATAGTTTTAAAAACTATCGTTGAATAAAAATACGTTACATGTTGTCTTACTTCGAAAAAAAAAATATATAATAATGTTGATATTTATAGCATTCTCATCTACGTACGCAAAAAAAAAAAATTATTATAATTTCAAAATATTTGTTTCATATATTTATGTATACTTGTAAAAATTATCATTGACAAGAATAATTATGTTAAATGTTGTCTTATTTTGAAAAAAAAAACACATAATAATGTTAATACTTATAGTATTCTAATCTACGTACGCAAAAATAAAAAGAATCAGTGTAATTTAAAATATTAGTTTCATATCTACATGTATAGTTTTAAAAACTATCGTTGAACAACATTATGTTACATGTTGTCTTACTTTGAAAAAAAACGCATAATATTGTTGATATTTATAGCATTATAATCTACGTACGCAAAAAAATAAAAATAGTATAATTTCAAAATATTTGTTTCATATATTTATGTATACTTGTAAGAATTATCATTGACAAAAATAATTATGTTAAATGTTGTCTTATTTTGAAACAAAAAACACATAATAATGTTACTACTTATAGTATTCTAATCTACGTACGCAAAAATAAAAAGAATCAGTGTAATTTAAAATATTAGTTTCATATCTACATGTATAGTTTTAAAAATTATCGTTGAACAACATTATGTTACATGTTGTCTTACTTTGAAAAAAAAAACGCATAATATTGTTGATATTTATAGCATTATAATCTACGTACGCAAAAAAATAAAAATAGTATAATTTCAAAATATTTGTTTCATATATTTATGTATACTTGTAAGAATTATGATTGACAAAAATAATTATGTTAAATGTTGTCTTATTTTGAAAAGAAAAAAAAACACATAATAATGTTAATACTTATAGTATTCTAATCTACGTACGCAAAAATAAAAAGAATCAGTGTAATTTAAAATATTAGTTTCATATCTACATGTATAGTTTTAAAAATTATCGTTGAACAACATTATGTTACATGTTGTCTTACTTTGAAAAAAAAACACATAATATTGTTGATATTTATAGCATTATAATCTACGTACGCAAAAAAAAAAAATAGTATAATTTCAAAATATTTGTTTCATATATTTATGTATACTTGTAAGAATTATCATTGACAAAAATAATTATGTTAAATGTTGTCTTATTTTGAAAAAAAAAACACATAATAATGTTAATACTTATAGTATTCTAATCTACGTACGCAAAAAAAAAAGAATCAGTGTAATTTAAAATATTAGTTTCATATCTACATGTATAGTTTTAAAAATTATCGTTGAACAACATTATGTTACATGTTGTCTCCGTTGAAAAAAAAAACGCATAATATTGTTGATATTTATAGCATTATAATCTACGTACGCAAAAAAATAAAAATAGTATAATTTCAAAATATTTGTTTCATATATTTATGTATACTTGTAAGAATTATCATTGACAAAAATAATTATGTTAAATGTTGTCTTATTTTGAAAAAAAAAACACATAATAATGTTAATACTTATAGTATTCTAATCTACGTACGCAAAAATAAAAAGAATCAGTGTAATTTAAAATATTACTTTCATATCTCCATGTATAGTTTTAAAAACTATCGTTGAACAAAAATATGTTAAATGTTGTCTTACTTTGAAAAAATAACACATAATAATGTTGATATTTATAGCATTCTCATCTACATACGCAAAAATAAAAAATTCAATATAATTTCAAAATTTTTGTTTCATATATTTATGTATAGTTGTAAAAACTATCATTGACAGCAAAATTATGTTACCTGTAGTCTTATTTTGAAAAAACAAACTAATAATAATGTTGATGTTTATTGCATTATAATCTACGCACGCAAAATTAAAAAGAATCAGTATAATTTAAAATATATGTTCATATCTCCATATATAGTTTTAAAAAATATCATTGACAACAAAATTATGTTACATGTTGTCTTATTTTGAAAAACAAAAAAAGCTAATAATAATATTGATATTTATAGCATTCTAATCTACGTACCCAAAATAATTATCGATATAATTTCAAATTTTTTGTTTCATATTTCCATATATAGTTGTAAAAACTATCATTGACAACCAAATTATGTTACATGTTGTCTTATTTTGAAAAAAAAAAACACATAATAATATTAATACCTATAGCATTCTAACATACGTACGCATCATACTGTCTACCATTATAACATATATGTATATCTTCAAACTTAGTAAATTTATAGGAGAGGTGCAGATGATACCATAAGTTGCTTCCCGCGAGCAGTTCTCCTACTTGAACTTCCTTCAACAGCCATTGAGTAGATGAACTTTTGAATGTAAGAGAGTAGGAAATTGTTAGAGAGTAGTGAATTATATGAGGTATGAAGTTAGATAGTGGTGGGTTGTATGTGTATATATAGAGAAAGAAAATAATGATTTTTTTAAAAAAAAAAAAAAAAATTCGAATCTGTTTCAAAAAAAAAAAAAAAAAAAAAAATTGACTGGTCAATCAGACCGGTCCGTGACCGGTCAGTGACCGGTCATATCAGCCAGCAAGGGACCCCTTGCTGGCTGGCCAGATTCCCTTGGTTATTACCAAGGGAATCCAATGTCCCTTGGCCGGGGGGGGACCCGGCCAAGTGAGTTCAAAATTTGAACTCACTTGGCCGGGTCCCACCGACCCGGCCAAGCAGTTCAAATTTTGAACTGCTTGGCCGGGTCCCCCCGACCCGGCCAAGTGAGTTCCAAAAATTGAACTCACTTGGCCGGGTCCCCCCGACCCGGCCAGACCCAAATTTGAATTTTTTTTTTTTTAAGTCTATATTTGGGTTTGGTTCTGCATGTAGACTTATTTTGGTCAAAAACTCAGTAGCATGCACTATTAATACATTGGATCCCATTATATATATATATATTTTTAAAAATAATGTGGTAAAAAAAACACTAATTAATTTACTTTGTGTGCTTATTAAGTAGTTTGGTTGTTTTTTTTTTTGAACAGTTTAGTTGGTACATTAATATATTATTTTACTTCATATTTACCAAAGGGCATGATTTAGTCTAGCCCAAGTTAAGCATGGCTCCATGCATTATATTAATTAATTATTAAAAAAGTTGTGGTTTTAGTAAGTAAACTTTAAAATATTGTTTTAGGTAAATATGCACAATTTTTTTTGTTCGTCCACAATAATGAGAAAAATAATTTGAACTTACCTAAAACAACACTTATAATAATAGTTTAAATTTTTTTGCCAAGAAATGAGACTTTTATTATTAATATAACTAATAACATAATTTGCATTATAATCCAACAACAAAATCGATCAAAGAGAAAATGAGGTAACAAAGTCCAATTAGCGTGGCGACACTTAAATATGCATAATTATTTACGAACATATTATACATTTATTTGAACAATCAGCGCGCAGCGACACTTAAACATATCACGCTGAGTAATATTTAGACTCTTATATTAATTTAATACGTTTATATGAATAACTAACGAGTTTCATGAATCATGTTAATCAATTCACCGGACATCCTTTCACAGGAAAAATATTTAATTAAGTCACTGATAAGTTTAAACTCGTATACACATAGCTAAAATGTATAAGAGTGAGCACTCTTAATTTGTATATCACATTTGCACAATTGCAGTGTACCTTTATAGTTACTGTATTTTTTTTTAATGTAAGATTTGTTTATATAGGAAGATTAATTAATTAAAGAAATAAAAAAACCATTTTGACGAATCACAAAAAACATTGGCCAAATAAGAAAATTAAACAAAAAAGGAGGGAAGAAGAGAGATAAACACAGAAGGAAAACCGCGGGACCCGTTTCCCAGGCTGTCCCTGTCTCCTCTTTCTCTCTCTGTTTGATAACTTCCCCCACCATACACAACGCAAACCAAGCACACCACACTGAACGAATCATCAAATCAAAACCTTTTCCAAAAAAATTCCAAATAGCTAGGTCTGGATCATCTTCTTCTCCACTTCTCAACAGTCAATCCCTCTTAGACCTCCATTTAGGGCTTTCTTCTTCTTGCTAGTCTCTGTTTCTTACACTTCGTCTATTGATTCTTCGTTAGTTCATTGATTCTTCTTATTTTTCATCACAATAGACGTTTTCTTACTGAAAATGAGTCTGGGTAACCGTCGAATCGGGTCCAGGGTCACTTGATCAGTCAAAGTTTCGATTTTTTACAAAACCCTGATCCCTTGTACAGAATCAAGAACTGGGTTCTAGTCCTTTTTTGGAATCGAAGCTTCCATCGCTGTAATTCTTGATCTTCCATGGATTACCAGCCGACTCCGAGCCCGAGTTCGGGTCCGGTTGGGTTTTTCGTGAATTCTCCGTTCGGAGATACCACTTTCACAAAGGTCTTTGTTGGGGGTTTGGCTTGGGAGACACATAGCGATACATTGAGGCAGCACTTTGAGCAATTTGGTGATATTCTTGAGGCTGTTGTGATCTCGGATAAGAACACTGGTCGATCGAAAGGCTACGGTTTTGTAAGTAGCTTTGTTTTCTTCTCAATTTGGAATATGCTCAATGTTTTTACCTGATCCCTCAGTTCTCTGGCATAGTTTTGAATTCTTCTATTTGTAAATGCTTTGCTATGTTGTTATTCAATTAAAGTGCATTAAATCGAAGTACCTATTAGGTTATAGATCGTGATTATCGCGGTTCGATCTAGATTGATGGGGTTCTTTTGGATGTTATTTTTTTTTCTCATAGCTATATATAGCAATACACTCTCTCTAAAAGTTAGACCTAGAGATTATCAATATATGAACAACCGCCATTGTCCGATGTAATTACCAAACGATGTAATAATCGTATATTCTCTTCTGCTTTTCTTCATAATTGTATGTGAGTGTTGAGTGAATCAATTCTATCTATATCGATGTCATTTAGGTACACTGACTATCACAAACATAGGTATGCTATTTATGTTTCATACATCATGCCTTATTCTAATTTTCATAAGTTTGCAGCCATAGCCAGAGTTTAAGCAATGGATTGTAGCTTATGTATGGTATTCATTTAGCTAATTCGAAAGTATTGAGCCATCGAAGTGAAAAATTTGGAAAATTGTATCTTTATGTGCTAGCTAGACAAGCCATTGTGTTAGCTCGTTTTGTCGAGTTTGAATGTGATCTAGATTCTCTACGAACACCAAATGAATGAATGAATGATGTAATACATGATTCTGGCTTTCCTAATTTTCATAAGTTTGCAGCCATAACCAGATTTTAAGCAATGGATTGTAGCTTATGTATGGCATTCATTTAGCTAATTCGAAAGTATTAGAACTATCGAATTGAAAAAAATGTGGAAATTTTTATCTTTTTGCGGTAGCTAGACAAGCCATTGTATTAAGCTCGATTTATCGAGTTTGAATGTGGTATCTACAAACACCAAATGAATGAATGATGGAATATTGGTATATCTATTCATACTTGGTTTCATGTTGCAGGTAACTTTCCGGGAACCTGAGGGTGCAAGGAGAGCATGTGTTGATCCAACACCAATAATAGATGGTAGAAGGGCAAATTGTAATTTGGCTTCACTTGGACGACCTCGTCCTTCTCTGCCTTTTGGTATTCTACATTCTCTCTATAACACCCTCCTTATATGTCATGTGTTTTGTGGTTCCTTTTCCTTCCATAGAGGCTTTTTTCATGAAGCACATAGATAGCATTTTCGTAAAGTTTTTGATGACCATGATCGTAATTTCATTTTCATCGCTCCTTCAACTTCATTATATTTAGGGTTAAGAACCTAAAACAGTCCCAAATATAGGCCATATTGATAATTCTCAAATTTAAAATATTGATATTCAGTGTCGCAACTATCAGATTGGTTGATTTTCACATTTTCCTCTTAAAATCGACGGAACAGTGAAAATCTCATATTTGAGAAAAGTGAAAATTGTTGCTTAAAACGTCAATTTTAACGCCAAAATCAGTCAAAAGTGGGAAGCAACAATCTGGGAAGCTGAATATCAACATTTTAAATTTGAAACAACGATTAGCAACATGACATATATTTGATACTGTTTCTAGGTTCATAACTCTTATATTTATGATACTATCATACTACTAAGTCACCTATAATAACTACTTAAAATACATAAGCTTCATGTTGTATATAGTTTTTTCATATGGTCTTTGATTAATTTCTTTCGAATTTACAATAACTGATCTGTTATTTATTCTTCTTGTAGGACGATTCAGACCCACTGCCCCACACTTAGGAGGTCTTCAATCCCCACGAGGAGCTTATGGTGGAAATTATCCATATCAGCAGCCCTTTCCTTACAACTATCAGCAAGGATATGTCTATCCTCCTTATGGGTAACTTCCGTTTTAGTAATTGACGAAACAAAAATGTGTCTTTTAAGTATTAAATCAAATGAGACGAACAATAAGTCTGATACTTCATAAAAGTGGAAAACAATATGTTTTTGTTGCTTAAAACGTCAATTTTAACCCATGACCAGTCGAAAAAAGTGGAAAACAACAAATCTAACAGTTGGGACACCAAACAACATTTAAATGTGGGACAACAATTAACAACATGTTCTTTAGTTGGGTCTATTTTTATGTTCCTAACCCTATTGGACATATGTCTTTCTCTACAAGGATTATGACCAGTCCAAAATTCCACACTAATTTGGATATCTTAGCTCTGAGAATTTATACAGTTGAATCAACATAAACCCTAAGAATCATGTTTGAACATTAAACCCATTATGTTTTTCTGGCAATGAACATATTTGTTATTCTTTTATCCAGGTATACTGCATATGGACAAGAGTACGTCTACCCACAGGTTCGTTATATCACCTACCAGACAACAAAACTGATATTTGGGAGTGAGACATTGAATATCAACACTTTAAATCTGGGGCATCGATTAGCAACATGACCTATAGTTGTGACTATTTTTAGATTCTTAACCCTATATTGTATTACATAGTGATAATATATGCCCTGTAATTAATTTACGTGTTTTCTTTGTTTAGGGTGTTTACCATCCATACACGGGTCAGCAATACGTTCAAGTGTATGGGAACCCCGTGAACCCAAATGTTTATCCGTATGGCCAGCTGGCACAAAGTGTCCCGGGTGGCAGCCATGGATACACGACAATGCAGGGGTATGCGGTGCCAGGTCATCAGATTGTCCCATTTGGCAGTCCCGGTGTTCCAAATTCTCCTTCTCCCACTGCCCAAGGTTCGTATCTTCTCTTGGAATTTTAATTATGATAACTGATAAAAAATGAGATCTTTTGCTTTTTACTTGAAGAATAACTTAGAATCAACACTTAAAAACCTAAAAACAGTCTCAATTATAGGTCATGTTGCTAATCAATGGTCCAAATTTAAAATGTTTAAATTTTGGTGTCCCAACTATTAGATTGATTGATTTTCACCTTTTTTTCTCTTAAAGTTGACGGAACAAAAACATGTTTGTAAGCATCAAATAAGCCTAAACCATGAGCAACAAATCTGATACTTCGAAAAAGTGGAAAACACGTTTTTGTTGCTTAAAACACATATTTTAACGCCTAAATCAGTCTATAAAAGTGGAAAGCAAAAAATCTAATAGTTGGTATACCGAATATCAACATTTTAAATCCGGGACATTGATCAGCAACATGACTTATAGTTGAGACTGTTTTTAGTTCTTAACCCCATAATTATATCTTTCACAACCTAGAGATTATAACTGAAATTATACACTAGTGTACCACTCTTGCTAAAGTTCTTGGATGGTTTTGCAGCTCCACAGCAGTTCAGGGTCCACGCCCCAACTGCGGGTCACTTTCTGCAAGGTGGTAGTGGTGGTTCGGACCATGCATCGGGGTGAAGAATCGATTGAGGTCCGCGACTATTATCCTCCGTTTTTGCATTGCACAAACTATGCTTACTGATATATACAAAATGAAATTGTGTTTTTTTTTGCAGGTATCCAAATAGACTGCAGCAGGACTAAGAGCTAAAGAACTGCTACTCCATAGTGGCAGGCTTCAAATCTAGCCCTTGCAAATTATTAATCTTGCATTCTAGAGGTAACCCGGTTCGTTCTATTTTCCAGACAAAAAGACTGTTGCTTCAAACTTTGAAAACAGAATAGTCCCCTTCTACAACCGAAGTATGAAACTTTTGAGGAAATAGGGTTAAGAAAAGAACCTAAAAACTGTCCCAACTATAGGCCATGTTGCTAATTGTTGTCCCAGTTTTAATATGTTGATATTTGGTATCCCAACTATAAGATTAGTTGCTTTTCATTTTTTCGGCAGTTTTTGGCTTTAAAATTGATGTTTTAAGCAACAAAAACACATTGTTTTCCATTTTTCTGAAGTATCAATTTTGTTGCTCATGGTTTATGTTTATTTGATGGATTTTTGTTTCATCAATTTTAATAGAAAAAAATGAAAATCGACTAATCTTATAGTTGTAATGAAAATCGACCAATCTGATAGTTGTTTATTACAGGGAACTATTGATTGTTTCGATGAAATGTTAGTGTTTTAGCTTTTCTTGTTAAGTTTCACATGACAGAAATGTAGCATTGATATCTCTCATTCTAGCAATTACTTCACTTTCCCTTTTGAAAATCGGGTTTGCATGAGTTGTATGTTATGAAGGTGATTGAGATTTATAAAAATGATGGGTTTGATTTCTTACATGCTAGCTAAACTTTACGGGTCGGGACAATTTGCTAACTGCATTTTTTACAAAGTTGAGTTAGCAAATTGCAAATTTTCACGAATCTAGCTAGTAAATATCTCAAATGTTCATCTAGTAGACGACTTGCATTTGTTGCTACTTTATTAGCAATTTGTGCAAAACAGAAATCCAGCTAGTAAATTGTTCAAACTCGTAAGTTCAGCTACGTTGCTAATGAAGCAAAACTAATATGCAGGTCGTACGAAGTCGTTCTCACCGGATAACGTCGGGTCATAATGCAGGAAGATCCGCGTACTCTTCCTTTTACTTATCTATGTAAAAAAAACTCGGTGCATCTGCTTCGTGAGCCCAGAAAGAGCTCCGGGCAGCCGTTTCTGTCCGTTGGATGCCGGAATCGGTTTCTAGCAGCCACTGGATCAAAACCCAGTTACCAGAATCAACATATGATTCTTTAATCGTTTGTTCATTGTAAATTTGCACAGGTCTCTCTCTGGGTGTAGTAGTGTCTGTGTACAGTGTCCATTTGTAGGTCAAATCAAACTCCTGCATATGCATAATGCATATTCTTCTTCTTCTGTATTATTGTGGATATTTAGAAGTTCAAATTAGCTTGAATTCAAACCTCTTGTAAGAAATTGTGTAGATAAAATGCAGTCGATTGTAAATGCAGTTGAATTTTCAACTGTTAGATCGTTGGAATTAAAATATTAGAATTCAATATAGGGAAATTTAATCAAAATTTAGGAAAAATCACTTAAATAACTAGCTTTGGTAATTCAAACACACATTTGTCTAACTTTGAGTTTCGATGTCAAAATTACCTGTGTGCGCGTTTCTGATAGCGCACGGTAACTGAGCGCTCTTACGAAAAGCGCGCGGTTGCCCTAATTCGCTGTTAAGTCTAAGAATCAGTAGTTAACAACAGCCCAATTAATTTCTGGTACCCGCGCGCTCTTCTGATAAGCGCGCAGCTTTGACGGTAAAAAATTTAACTTTTAGAAACCGTGTCTGTCAACGTGGTTTTGACAAACACGGTTCCTAACAGTCAAAATTTTGACTGTTAGGCCGCGCGCTTATTAGAAAAGCGCGCGGTTACCATAAATTAATTGGGCTGATTTCTTGCTAATTGCTGCTTCTTAGATATAACAGTGAATTAAGGCAATCGTACGCTTTTCAGAAGAGCGCTCGGTTACCGCGCGCTATCAGAAACGTGTGCATAAGTAATTTTGACATCGAAACTCAAAGTTAGAAGAATGTGTGTTTGAGTTACCGAAGCTAGTTATTTAGGTGATTTTCCCCAAATTTTAGCCATTACACTGATGTCGATAGACAATTTATTTTGATTGCTTTTAAAGTCGATTGCATTTTAGTTATATTATGGAAGAAAACAATCGCTGCGCCTTTACAGTTTTCTAGTGACACCGGGTTGGGCATGCAACCGTCTCGCGATTCCTTCCAATTTTTTTTAAAACCGGACTTTGAATCGACTAAGTGACCGAATCCCGGTCCGTGCCGGTTTAAACCGATTCGACCGGTTTTAGCAAAAATAGGTCCATTCCAGTCTTTATTATAAATATGTATTAACATCTTAGTTCCAATATTTTTATTATTTGAGCAGGCGAACCGACACCGATTTGATCTAGCCTAATTTTTAAAAGACCCGAACCGTTTACGCAGCTGTCCACGGATCGACCCGACCCGACAGTCGGTCCAGTTTTCAAAATAATGGATTCTTTCTTCAGCCCAAGCCCAACCATCTTGACAAGCCCAGTTTTCTTTAACCACTGTTAATAAGCATCCACAAACCCTAACTTCTCTCGTTCTCATCTTCTTCATCTCCACTTCCGCCGCTCATCGGAGAGAGAGAGAGACCATGGGTCGTGTCATTAGGGCACAGCGTAAGGGTGCCGGATCCATCTTCAAGTCCCACACTCACCACCGCAAGGGTCCGGCAAGGTTCCGCAGTCTCGACTTCGGCGAGCGGAATGGCTACCTCAAGGGAGTCGTCACCGAGATCATCCACGACCCCGGCCGTGGCGCGCCGCTCGCCAGGGTAGCTTTCCGCCACCCGTTCCGGTACAAGAAGCAGAAGGAGCTCTTCGTCGCCGCCGAGGGAATGTACACTGGCCAGTTCGTGTACTGCGGCAAGAAAGCTAACCTTATGGTCGGTAATGTGTTGCCGGTCAGATCCATCCCCGAAGGAGGCGTTGTCTGCAACGTCGAGCACCACGTTGGTGATCGTGGCGTCTTTGCTAGAGCTTCTGGTGATTATGCGATTGTGATCAGTCACAATCCGGACAATGACACCACTAGGTAACTTTTAATCGCTTGATTGATCATGATTTGCTCAATTATATCGGTCGTATTGCCAATCTTGTGGATTATTCAATTGATCGTTAGCTGCTCACTGAAATTCTGCAATTTTAAGCTGAATTTGGCTACGAATTTGAAATTCTGTAATTGATATTGGTGCATTAATGGTTTACTTGAGTGATGATGCTGCAATTTTAAGCTGAAATACAGTTTTTGTCGATGCTAAAAGAAGCCATTGTCAATTTAGCTCAAAATTGCAGAATCATTACTCAAATAACAATATCAATTACAGAATTCAAGCTTACTTGGGAAAAAAGCCATCGACAATTTTAGCTTACAATTGCATTATCATTACAAAATTAACAGTGAATACTCCTACAGTATCAATTACAGAATTTCAAGCTTAATTGATTAATGATTCTGCAATTTTAAGATGCAATTTTAAGCTGAAATTATGCGATTGTCATCAGTCACAATCCTGATAATGACACCACTAGGTAGCTCCTAATCCCATGATTGATCATGATTTGCTCTGCTGGAATCAGTTATAATTGATCGTATTGACAATCTAATCTTGTGTATTATGTATTCAATTAATCTGTAGCTGGGCAGTGTGATTGTTAATTGTGTAATGATGCTGCAATTTTAAGCTGAAATTGGCCATGGCTTCGAAGTTCTGTAATTGGTATTGTAGTTTTCATTGTTAATTGAGAAATGACGCTGAAGCTGGAATTGTCGATACCCAAAAGAGCTATTGTCAATTTCAGCTTAGATTGCAGCATCATTAGTTCGTTACTCATTTAACAACGAACACTTCAGTTTCAATTACAAAATCTTAATTGAAAATCACCAATTTCAGCTTAAAATTCCATTATCATTATTCATTACTCAAATAACAATTACTCCGGCATCAACTAAGCTTCATCGATTAATGAATATACAATTTTAAGCTGAAATTGACAATGGGTTTTTATAATTGATGGAGTGAGTAACAATGCTGCATTTTTAAGCTGAAATTGGCATTCTCTAGAGTATTCATTCATTCATATAACTTCAAATTCCATTAATTGCAGAGTGAAGCTTCCATCTGGATCGAAGAAGATCATACCGAGTGGATGCAGAGCTATGATCGGGCAAGTTGCAGGAGGAGGAAGAACTGAGAAACCGATGCTCAAGGCCGGAAATGCATACCACAAATTTAGAGTGAAGAGAAACTGCTGGCCCAAGGTTCGTGGTGTGGCTATGAATCCGGTGGAGCATCCCCACGGAGGAGGTAACCACCAGCATATCGGACACGCTAGCACAGTCAGACGCGACGCGCCACCTGGACAGAAGGTCGGTCTCATTGCTGCCCGGAGAACCGGGCGGCTCAGGGGACAAGCTGCTGCCAGTGCTTCCAAGGCAGATTAGGGTTTGGTTTTCAGTGTTTGTGCTACATTGTGTTTGATAGCAGCTATTTTGTGCATTTGTTTTGCTTTGGATACAATCTTTGGTTATATGTTGGGTTTAATTTTAGGGTTAAGAAACTATAAACAGTCCAAGTTTGCCCAATGTTGAAACTTAGAGCATGGGATATCTTAAATACAATATTTGGATGAATTTGGTATTAGGATATTCTAATACAATGATTAAAAGTACCCCTAAATAGACCGGTTGTCGGAGTCTGGCCGGAGTTTGCAGAAGTTTGGCCGGTGGCCGATGTTATGAGCCGAAGTTGGTATAATTGTTATATATTAAGTAAGGTTAGTAGTATTTTGGTTTGTAGGTACTATGTATTTGCTAATACATGATTTTTTTAGTGTCTTACCTAAACTTAATACACAATTTACTATAGAAATGAGTATTAGATAATACCAATACTAAAGCAAAACAAACAAAGTATTAGCTAAGATATGTATTAGTATATATCATAATACATGCAATCAAACATGCAATCAGTGTTTGAAGTTTGAAATGTTAAAATAGAGCGTCTCATGTATCATTTTTGTTGAAATTTAGGTATTACTTTATAGAATTCAATTCCGACGAAACCGACTGTCAAATTTGAACTTTTATCACGATTCATTCTCTTCGTCTTGCTAGGATCGTTATCTAAGAAACTGGTCACGTCTAACCAACTAAATTTGTACTTAATAATGTTGACATATCATATAACAATTAATAAACAAAAATTATAATATATATATTTTTTGAAAACTTTTTTCCGAAGATTTTTCTTATATATTTACCTTATTTATTATATTAAATTAAATGGTTAATACCCAAATATACCAGTTCTAATATATTAGAAGATTGAATTAACTATATGTATGTACATATATAAAAATAAAACATAAATAGAGTGGAGATTTTTATTCGGTCCACTATTGTTTCTACGAGGAATGTATTTTGGGCCTCAAGTCTATGTTCAAAGTAACGGGCTTAAAATTAAGGCCCGCTCTTCATTGGGTGGTGAATATCATTTTGGGCTTTAAGCCCAATATTCCTCTTGTCGGCCCGCTCATGTGTGGAGGGGAGGGAGATGAAATCGGTAAAGGTTTAAAGTTAGGTGCTCCAGGTTGACGAACAAAGCCCCCGAAACGATTAAAATTCATTATTTTGGAGCAAGTTTTGTATTGGGTGTATATGCGCCGGGTTTATGTTATATAGTCTTAATTCTTATAGTTTCCTTATGGTTGGGTTTTGCCGTTCTATCCTCAGACTCTTAATAAATACATACTTTTGTCCTCAAACTCTATAATTTTGCAAGTTTTATCCTCATTTTCTGAAGAATCATTATTTTATCCAATATTCTATATTTCTCTAATTCAATCCTCTAATTATGATCAGCTACGCTTTTCGTCCTGAAACTCTAATTTATTCCAGTTTTGCCCTCAAACTATGACACAATTAATTTTACCTCAATCTCTCTAAAATTTGATAAAATTATAATTAATTCTTTTCTTGGCCGATAATTATTTCTGTTTATTAGATATATTTAATGTAATATAATATTTTAAATCAAACTAATGTGATAAAAATGTCATAAAAAATCGGTGAGACTTTTTTTTTTTTTTTTTTATCAAAGTAGATTAATATACTGTATAGATTTTATTTATTAGAGTAGTTAATTTCATAATAAAACTATTAAATAAATTTAATAAGGAGAATGGATAAAACTTTTCTTTCTAATACTAATTATTTATTTAATAATTATGCGCATTTTAAATTTAATTAATATAAAAATGTGTATAAATCATCGATCGAATAACTAAACAGCTCAAGCATGAAATTTTTATAATTAATAATAATATTAATATTATAAATCAGATTAATGGACCTATAGCCCAATATATTGATATGCAGGAAAAATCACTAAACTACCCACATTTTAGAACTCAAACACAAAAACAAGGGAAAACGAGTTTCCGGAACCATAATCACCACTGGCGCATCTCGGAAATGCGCCAGAAACATGGCACATCTGCCAAATGCGCCACATTTAATACATGGCGCATTTCCCAGATGCGCCACAATTAATAAGCATTAATTACCCGTTTTTCAAATTAATTCACTAAAATAGTGCTACAAACTAGAATCGAACCCAGGCCACCTAGGTGATAGACATGAATACTGACCACTACACTACAATATCTTTTGTTGTAAACTTATTAAACTTTTTATATTTAATGTTAGTTTAACGACCAAAATATCGTCACTGAGAATTTAACACTAGTCACCCGCATGATAGGCAAAAATTCTTACCACTACACTACAATGACTTTTGTTGATAATTAATTAAAATTAGTATATTTATTTGTCTATGTAGTTTTATTTATTGTTTTGTGATAATACATTGTTTAGTTACATACAATTGCACCATGTGACCGAATGATTAATTTTTTGAAGTGATTAATGGTTACATACATTTCAGAATATGAGAGAATCGTTCAAACTTATTTTATTTAATAATTTATATTTAATCAAATGTGATTGAATTTTACAAAATAACTAAACATAGGTAGGGGTTGAATTTTACTAAAATCGTTATTTAACTAAAATTCAATCACATCTGATTAAACATAAATTATTAAATAAAATAAGTTTAAACGATTATGTCATATTCTAAAATGTATGTAACCATTAATCACTTTAAAAAAGTAATCATTCGGTCACATGGTGCAAATGTAGGCAACTAAACAATGTATTAACACAAAAAAATAAATAAAATTACATAGACAAATAAATATACAAAGTTTAATTAATTATCAACAAAAATCATTGTAGTGTAGTGGTAAGAATTTTTGCCTATCATGCGGGTGACTAGTGTTAAATTCTCAGTGACGATATTTTGGTCGTTAAACTAACATTAAATATAAAAAGTTTAATAAGTTCTTAACAAAAGACATTGTAGTGTAGTGGTCAGTATTCATGTTTATCACCTAGGTGGCCTGGGTTCGATTCTAGTTTGTAGCACTATTTTAGTGAATTAATTCGAAAAACGGGTAATTAATGCTTATTAATTGTGGCGCATCTGGGAAATGCGCCATGTATTAAATGTGGCGCATTTGGCAGATGTGCCATGTTTCTGGCGCATTTCCGAAATGCGCTAGTAGTGATTATGGTTCCGGGAACTCGTTTTCCCTTGTTTTTTTGTTTGAGTTCTAAAATGTGGGTAGTTTAGTGATTTTTCCTTGATATGCAGCTATATTCTTATTGGGCTTGGGCCAAATCTCTCATTTGTGGGGAATTTAGATTAGGCCTTGAGTCCAAGTTTTAATTAATGGGCCAAGGCTTGTCTTGATGGCGAATTATTTTTGGGCTATAAAGCCCGCCCAATATTCCCCTTGTCGGCCGGCTCTGCTTTTGGTATGGAGACTTTTCAGAAAAGTTGGGTAGTCCAGGTTGACGAACAAAGCCCCCAAAACGAATAAAATTTATTGTTTTGGAGCAAGTTTTGTATTGGGTGTATATGCACCGGGTACATATAAATTGATCTTATTTCTTTCAGTTTTATTTGGTTAGGTTTAACGTTTTATCCTCGAACTCTGAACAAACACTTCCTTTCCCCCTCAAACTCTATAGTTTAGGCAGGTTTAATCCTCAATCTCTGAAAATTCATTATTTCGTCCAATATTCTAACTTTATCTAATTTAATCCTCGAACTCTGATTCAAAACTACTAAACGGATCGGGGGCTTCTTTTACAACGCTCCGACCTCATATCCTCCGACGAGCACGGCCATGGCGACGCCAAATCCGCCTGCCGGAGACCCTGCCCAGCCCTCCAAAACACCTCCGCCGCCGAATTTACAACCCGCGCCTCCTCCAAAACCAAACGCTCCTCCTGTTAAGGCGGAAGCATCTTCCACAGACAACAAAGATACACCCAACTCCGCCGCCGCGGCTTCAGCTGCCCCCGCGCCACGGCCGGCCGAGCCTCCGTCCGCCGAAGACGACGTCATCCTTATTCCCAGCTACTCCAGTAAGTACTTCAGTAGAATGTGTCTTAGTATTACAGTTCATAAGGCTGTTATATATGTTTCTTGTGTCCCAGCTCAGAAATTAACAAACGTTATGTTTGCTAAGGATGGTATTCACCGGAAACCGTTAACGAATGCGAGCAGCGGCTACTCCCGGAGTTCTTCGACGGCCGGTGTCCTTCTCGGAACCCTAGGATTTACATGAATTTAAGGGATTCGATCATCAAGTTCTACAGGCAGAATCCTGCAAGAAAGATCACATTTACTGATGCAAGAAAGATTCTTATAGGCGATGTGGGATCCATTCGGAGGATCTTCGATTTCTTGGAGACATGGGGTTTGATTAATTACTCTGGGTTTTCGAGCAAGCCATTGAAATGGGATGATGAGAAGGAGGCGAGCAAGTCAATTGGGGCTGCTTCTCAGAGTGGTGGTAATGCTGAGACCTCGGGTTCGACTCGAGAAAGCTTCAAGAGATTGTGCAATGGATGCAAGTCTATTTGCACTATTGCTTGCTTTTTTTCTGACAAGGTGAATTTTTCTTTTGCCTCATTGGATTGATTGCTAATGCTGTGGCTTGTGAAGTTTTAGTATTTAGATTAAGTTATGCTTCTAAACAGCTAAATGAAGTCAAAGAGGTTATGATGATGATTTCACCCTAATCTTTATAGAAAAAAGCGAGCTTTGATGGCATCGAAACAAAATTTCCACTGAAAATTGAGTTCGACTTATGTACTTTTGTTACAGCTGGGAATACATATATGATAGTTAACTAGTTATAGTCAATCTAGCTCTGAAGATAAAATTGTTACATTTTAAGATCCAGAAAAGAAAAATGGGATCTTTAAGAGTTTTAATCTTTTGAATATTTCTACATATTATGTTCAACTCCGTTATATAAACTTTGATGAACCCTGATCATGATATAGCATTTATAGTGTTGTTACTCTATCATTGATTGGTATTGAGAAATAAGATATTCATAATCTGCTTAGTTAGTAAAACTTACCACTGCAATTTCTCTTTGTTGTACAGTATGATTTGACGCTCTGTGCAAGGTGCTATGTCCGTGGCAACTACCGAGTCGGCGTGAGTTCCTCGGATTTCAGACGAGTTGAAATCAACGAAGAAGCAAAAGCAGAGTGGTCGGAAAAAGAAACATTGCATCTTCTAGAAGGTGTAATGCACCACGGTGATGATTGGCGCAAGATTGCACAACACGTTGGTGGTAGAACCGAGAAGGAATGTGTGTCTCAGTTCATTACACTTCCTTTTGGTGAGGAATTCATCGGTGAGGAGATTGACCGAAACCCGAATCATTTGAATGATAATGGACATGCAGAACTTGGATCAGACAGTTCTAGCAACTCGTTACCAAATAAACGAGTTTGTCTAACACCTTTGGCGGATGCTAGTAATCCTATCATGGCACAGGTATAGTTTATGTAGCTATATTACTTTCATAAGTTAAGCTTAGAGAAACATGTAAATGGGTTTGCATCATCCTCAGCTTCTGTCTTGAAATATATTGAAAAGATGATTTTTTTGTTGTTGTTGTCCATTTGGTTTCAAGAACTTGTATTGCATATATGAATGGCTGAAATAGTGTATGACTAATGTAAGTCGGGTTTTTTACAGGCGGCTTTTTTGTCTGCTTTAGCTGGAGTAGAAGTTTCCGAAGCTGCTGCTCAAGCTGCAATCACGGCCCTCTCCGAGGTAGACTATGGAGTCCCTCATGCATCTAAAGGTATTGTCAATCATTCATTCGTTGAGAAAAATATAAGAAAAATGGCCCGTGTTTATGATTTTATGATTCTTTAGATCGGTTTGATTGGAAATTTGCTACATTTAAACATTCTTCTTCTGATAATAATTCTGCATAAGCTATGTAATTTCTGCAACAAATTGACAGCATTTCATTAACGATAAGAAGAAATATTTAATTTTGATCGTTCATTCACTGAGAAAAATAGAAGAAAAATGGCTCGTCTTTATGATTTGAAGATTCTTTAGTTAGATTTGATTGGAAATTTGTTAGTTGTTACATTTAGGAGTTATATCGTGCAAAACATGTTTCTGAAAATAATTCTGCAGAAGCTATGTAATTTTTGCAACAAATTGACAGCATTTCATTAACAATAAGAAGAAAGATTTAATTTTTTTAAGATTCGTTTGATAGGTTTATTGGAAATTTGCTATATTTAGGGGTTATATCATGCAAAACATGTTTCTGATAACAATTCTGCAGAAGCTATGTAATTTTTGCAACTAATTGACAGTATTTCATTAACAATAAGAAGAAAGATTTAATTTTTTTTAAGATTCTTTAGATAGGTTTGATTGGAAATTTGCTACATTTAGGAGTTATATCATGCAAAACATGTTTCTGATAATACTTCTGCTGAAGCTATGTTATTGTTGCAACAAATTGACAGCATTTCATTAATGATAAGAAGAAATATTTAGTTTTGATCGTTCATTCATCGAGAAAAATAGAAGACAAATGGCTCGTCTTTATGATTTTAAGATTCTTTAGATAGCTTTGATTAGAAATTTGCTACATTTAGGAGTTATATCATGCAAAACATGTTTCTGATAATACTTCTGCAGAATCTATGTAATTGCTGAACAAATTGACAGCATAGAAAGATTTGATTATAGAAGAAAAATGGCTCTTCTTTATGATTTTACGATTCTTTAGATAGGATTGACGGGAAATTTGCTACATTTAGGAGTATATCATTCAAAACATGTTTCTGATAATAATTATGCAGAAGCTATGTAATTGCTGCACCAAATGGATATCATTTCATGAACAATAAGTAGAAAATTTTAATTTTGATCGTATAAACAGAATCAAATGAAGACGCGGGATTAAACGCCTCTGAGGGAGCACTTATGGAGGCGAATTTGCAGCTAGAGAAGGAAGAGCTTGATTTGGAAAAATCCGTGTCTGAGATAGTAGGCTCGCAGGTGAATTGAATTGTTTTTGTTATCGTAAATTTGTCAATCTGCAACGTGTTGATGCAAAAATAACGGTGATGTTCGGTTTTTAGATGAAGATACTAAACGAGAAAATAGTCGGGTTTGAGGAACTGGATTTGATGATGGAGAAAGAGAGGCAAGAAGTAGAGCAGCTGAAGAACATGCTGTTTGTTGATAAGTTCATGCTCTCATTCTATAAGAACACTAATGTAAAATCCGGTGGTGGGTCGAAGGAAGAAAATGTAAAAACCGAGTGAATCGGTAAGTTTGTTCTTGAATTTGATTGCTTATCTGTGATTTAGAGAGTCTCACTTATGCAGATGTAGTTCCGAATTCGGGTTTGTCAGTTATGTGATGAATCAAATGAAAGAGTAGCTGATATTTGTTCAGATTGTTGATTTGATATTGCCTTGTTGATGAGAGACATATGAAGGGATTGCACTATGAAGAACAAAACAAGGTTTGGTAATGGATTGCAATTAAATTTACAAACTTAGAGTTAAGTATAGTAGTACTTATTAATTGTTGTATAAAATAGAATGATCTTTGGACATTTAGGTGATTTGAAACAATAAGAATTGGATTATTAAATAATATAGCAATTTACTATGCAAATACTATTGTTCTGCAATGCAATATTTCCCTTGTTGGTACAGTGCTATCAATAGTATACTGTATATGTAATGTAAGGTAAGGAAAAAAGCAAGAATAAGCATTCAATTTCAATCCATTTGAAGTTTGAACAAACTATCCGGTTCGGATTACACAAGTTGTTGCTACAAAGAGCAGTCATTTGCCAAATGGATCGATTATTACGTACCGAATCTCATAGAAATTCAACACAAAGCTTGCCAACAAGACACATTGTTTTGTTTATGATGCTCCTTCCTGTAAGGCCAAAAGAAAACATACATCAAATCACTTAAGGTAAAATGAATGATAAAACATCTCAAAATATGGAGGATCCGGATCGTATAAAGGCGAGGAGAAAAGTGTGCAAATGTGTCAATCATCTTCTTCAAGGGGATACTTGAGTTTTCTAACAGTTGAAGCAATGAATATGGCTAAACATAGTGTGGGATTATGCAAAGTTGATGATATCCAGATAAAACATGAATTGTTAGAATGAATCAATACTATTGAAACCTGGTTTAGTAGCTACTTATAATTACCTAAAGAAAATTATAATAGAACATATAAAGTCAGTTAGAAAGTTCAAGATGGTGATGGATAAAAGTGAATGAAGTTATAAACACTGTGGAATGGAGGATAACTAGATAACAAAAACCATTATTTCCAATTAGTTCTGACAACTACATCTTCCATATAGGAAGAGACCTTAGTATTCTAAGTGGCCTGAACAGTAACAACCCCCATATTTACTCCAACAGAAAACAGGAAGCAATGCAATGGATAACATTTAAAAGATGTATTTCTCTTGCTCACTGGGATAATACTAGAATCTTTCTTGTACATCACAAACTCAGGGAAAATCAATCAACCTGAAGAAGAATTGGATGGTTGAGACATCAAAATTTGATCACTTTATGAAGAAAACAGAGAAAAGGGTTTATTGTTTACTCTGCACCAAGTACACAGGGTTTCTTATCATCAACCAAGTGAATCGTCTAGATTTTGCATTTGTAGGTTGCAGCTACTACCTTGACCATTGGATTCTTTTTTACTCAACTGATCTAATGAGCTCCTATTCATAGATTCAGCATTACATTTACTGCATCTCTTCGAGCAAAGCAAACCAGACACAGGAGCTGACACTTAAAAAACAATTTTTCACCTAGCAAGTTGAATTCTTACTCGTGAAATGCAACTGAAAGTTCAATCAATCCAATCACTACCAAGAACTCATACTACAACTGATTCAGCCATCAGAATCCAAATTTTACCTAATCCGATCAATGGAGAAGCTACTCACTTCAGCTAAACATCATCGATACAGCATTCAAATTTTATGCATCTCTTCGAGCAAAGCAAACCAGACACAAGAGCTGACACTAAAACAATTTTTCACCTACTAACCCTAGCACTACCTAGTGAAATGCAACTGAAAATTCAATAAATCCAATCATTACCAAGAACTCATACTACAACTGATTCAGCCATCAGAATCCAAATTTTACCTAATCTGATCAATGGAGAAGCTACTCACTTCAGCTAAACATCATCGATACAGCATTCAAATTTTATGCATCTCTTCGAGCAAAGCAAACCAGACACAGGAGCTGACACTAAAACAATTTTTCACCTACTAACCCTAGCACTTACTCGTCAAATGCAACTGAAAATTCAATCAATCAAATCAAAATCATTACCGATAACTCATACTACAACCGATTCATCCGTCAGAATCCATCCGAACAACAGCGAAGCTACTTCAGCTAAACATCATCAGCAAAATCAACACTCAAAACATGTATCAGCGATGAATTAAGAGTTATGAAAACGAACCAGATGATTCAGGCGATCTATTTCGACGACTTGGTACCCCTAACATAATCCGGCGGCGAGTAGACGACTGCGGCCACCATGGCGCCCGGTAGCACTCCAAACTTGGCCACCGCCGCAAGCTTCGACACCAATGGCTGGCCCTTCGTGAACAACGTCATTTCCTCAGTCGATCTGAATCACTGTCGCTTCGCCGATGCGAGTCAAAGCTGCCTGCCACTCCCGATCTCAACTTTCCCGATCTCTCTCTCGAGTCTCGACTGCCGCTTTGGTTTCTGCCATTGGCCCATTCTTCTCTTGACATGATCAGAAGTTGTAATAAAATACAAGCAGGTTCACTGAAGCTCTTCGTGCACCACCATTAGTTACGCGCCACGTGGTAATGGGCATCGGACTGTGTCGCTGTTCGCTGAAGCCCACTAGACATTAACGGGCTATATTGGGCTTTACGAGCCCAAAATTTCAGCCCAAAGGCCTTATCTTGAGCAGAATGGAAAATAATTAAATTTTGGGTTAATTATTAGATTTTTTTTGGTAAACGGTTAATTATTAGATTGCTACTTAAGGTTTGGACACTCAAATAAATTGATAACTGAATTGTTTTTAGATAATTGCATAGTAGGCTTCATTTATGGACAAATTGTTATTTATGACAAATATTATGTTTTGTTTGGATAAATTTGGTCACATAGTTGATACGTATGTAAAGAAATATTGGAAAATATATATATACCCAAATTGACGGAATTGTTTTCCTGAAAAATGTCACTCTGTGAATGATTCTATTTTTAAGTTTAAGCTTTATAATTTTTATTATATGAATTCTTATGAATGACTATATTGATCAGGTCAATCCAGTAATTTACGATCCTTGAAAGAGAACCGTTCGAATTTTCTTTGTGAAAGTTTTAACATTAATGTACTATCCGAAATAGCAGAAATAATTTTGTATAATCAGGATATATATTAGATAATATATAGATTATATTATGTTATTACAGTAATATATCTAACCTAGCATATAAAAACTTCTTCACATCAACTTTTATATATATATATATATATATATATGAAACATTGGTTATTGGTCAAAAGTTCTATTTTTTATTACAAAATTCAATATTAAATAACACTATAGATAGTCAATAAAAAAGTAATTTGCACCCAAAAAAAATAAAAGTACAAAAAATATTTATAAATATTAAAGTAATATTATATTACTTAATAATATAGATACTTTATTAAATATAAAATGGTAGGCATTAGGGGGACAATATATCTAATTACATTGACTTTAATTATCTAATCAAATAAATTAGAGTTACATCTTTATACGGCTCATAATAAGTCAATGGGGTTGTAAGACGTACACGTACGTACCAAAGAAATGTCCTAATGAATAAATTAATTAATTTAGCATGTTCGAGTTCGAGCCTAACGTGGCAGTCAAATTACCACTCGTCAAATTCCCTCCCATATTTATTTATTTAGTTATTAATAGATAGATTGTGAATAATTGGATCGATATATTAAAAAAAAGTATAATGTAACTCACATAGATTAATTTTTATTTACCAAATCAATTTTTAAAGGGTAAAATGTTGTTTATAATATTTTTTATTCATACAATTTCAACGTTTTTTACTAGCTAGGTTTCTATATCCGATGATTAACATATGATATTTACTTGAATATATTCCGATGGCGTGGTTATATATTATCATGTTGTATTCATATCGTCTTTGTGTAACATCATAATTACTGTACCAATTCATATATTTTATAAACATAACCATATATTATATATAGACCTCTTTTTTTTTTTTGTAAAAATATATTATATAGACCTCAACCATATATATATGAATAAAAACTACTGATTTTTATCGTGTGATGAGTCGTTCATGACTAAGCATGTAGCCAACGAGTCGCAATTGGCTGGCCTTTACAATATCATGGACCACATATTTGTACTTCCAACTCTATCTGTATATATATAGTCAAAAGTTCACTATCAAGATATGTAAATAATTAATTAATAGCAAAAAAAAAAAAAAACAGACACTATTTATGTAGAATATTCCTTATAAATCGAGCAAGTTTATATAGTTGTCATGTATCGTTTTTGGATTACTAGCTGTTTTTTTTTTTTTTTTTTTTTTTTTTTAATTTATGAGCTGATCAAATAATTTATTTTTTTAAAAAAATGGCTAGTCTTGTTAAATATTTTGTTTAATGTGGACGGAATTAGTTATTTGCTGGACCGTGAAGTGAACCGACCATAAAATTGGTCCGGTTTGATTAAAAAATCAAAATATATACTAGACTAAGTTTAATAAACTGGACTTGCGGTCGAATACGACCTAAAAAGCTATCGACGTCATAAAAGAAAAGATTCAAATCGAATTTTCTAGTGGAGTTCAGGCAAGGTTCTGTTCGACTGGTGGGGCTTCGTGCTAGCAGCTTGCCACTGGAATGTCGTTTTATCCTGTGAGACAATCGTCCATTAATATCCTCTAGCTCACTGCACAACCGATGAGTCGGTGAGGGGGTAAAATTGTCTTAAGGAGACCGTAATCTGCACGGGACTCGGTTAAAAATTCTTCGTTTATTTGATCCAGATTTTTTTTTTAGAATTTTCCTTTTACGTGCTATATTTTCCAACAATGTCATCGACTAGGTTTGAAGAGATAAAGTCTGAATTGAGTTTCTTTCTAAAATCGATCGAACCAATTTGATATTGGTCGGACCGGAAACCGATCACCTTGTCGGTTCAAGAACCGGTCCGTTTTCAATACATTGCATTTGACACTCTCCTTATTCATGATATTAATTCTATATGCATTGGTTACAAGTCTCTAGCTAACTTCTTCATCAATCATTTATTAACAAATCTTAGATTCTTTGTACATTGCCGATATCACATGCATATATAAGACGATCGAACATGCTAGCATGACATAGTCACATGAACTTGTTAATTGTCACAACAAACCAAAGCATAGTATTAGTGAAAATTCTTGTAAATTAGTGATTACACCAAGTTAATCAGAATCCGACATGTGTTCTGTTAAGATTTTAGAATTTAGCCATTTCAATATATTTTTTGAAGTGTCGGATTTTGACGCGCGTATACTGTTTTTCATGCGGATGTGTTTCGACAAAATTTCTTCATATAGAGGGTCAAAATCGCAGTTTATATGTCTTTAATTAGATCATATTTGTCATTTGTCGGTTTTGTTATGACCTATTTTTTATTTTCGGATTTGTTCTAGTTTTAGGGTTTTACTTTCAGTATTTAAAATCGGTCCCGTCTTTAAAAAGTCAGTATTATTTATTTATTAACGAAAAATATGAGGTTTTCTCCTTAATCGTGCGTTGAATTCTCAGTATTCTTTTAAATGAACGAATTTTTATGTCTTATACCCCATTTACCCATCACGCTCCATCAGAAATGCTAGTTTAGAAACATACTCCATCATATTCAAAGTGGCATGTTTGTAATTTTCTTGATTTTTTTTTTTTTACATTACTATTCTTGTGTTCATAAATCTTATAAATATATCTACGATAGGAACTTCATATAGTATTTATCCCAACATATTGTTACTTGTTTTAGTAATCGACATTGATGCCAAGAACAAAAAAGGAAGTTTGTTAGTACGTAATATCCCCAAATGGACACGTGGACCAAAAAAAAAAGATGATACATATGATTTAGCTAGGGTAGGCAAAATGTTTCTATATATAGTAGTTTTAAAAATTGTACACGACACGTTACGTTATGTAAGTGGATTGTAGTTACGAAGCTTGGTATTTTACACGAACTTGAACATATATATATATGGTTGGTTTATAATATATATATAATAATTTACGATACACACGTGATGGAACCGAACATTCAACGAGGTGGATCCGCTTATAGTTGCAATAATGCCAATTAAATGAACGACGAGGCTTACGGTCATTTCGACCAAACCAAACTTTTTGTTTGTTTGCTTGCTTGTCAAATTTATTTATATATATTATATAATTTATGAATGCTTGTATTTCAAAAAATATTTTTTTTGTGCAAATCAACAAAATAAGTGGAATATTGTGCTTCTACTAGCAAGCATAAATAAATAGGCATGTTGCACCCAAATAAATATGATAAAATTTAAAAATATATATTATATTAATAATAAGTAACTTTTTAAACTTTTTATCATTATAAACTATAAAAATAATATAAATTATTTTATTAGTTTAATAAATAATAATAAAATAATATGTTAAACTAATTTCACATTTTAAATGTTGGCTGTGATGATTCTCCTTTTGGGAGGGAAGAATGAAGTCATACCATACCAGTAATCGCGAAAAAGAAGGCATCTTTTATTGATACATACAACAGCCGCCCACATTTGGCGAGAAATTACTGGACCAGCTTCCAAAACACTCAAAAAGAATCACTGGAAAAAAAAATACATCGATCTGCATTGAAAAGATCTTCTTTTTGTTGGCAATTATTATATATACATGTCAGAGAAGAACTATTATAATTCAAGATCTGCCATTTTTGGTTGATTGTTCTCGACACTTCAATTATTACCCAATTTCCAAATCCGGCCACGTATATTGTGGTCAGGGTTTGCTCAAAGGTTGGAGCTTTTACGCTGAATTCTTGGCACTGAGTTAGCACTGAGTTGAGTGACCGAGTTAGATTTTGCATGTGCTGTGCTAATAAATGGTGTGTTTGAAGGGTTGTTGGGCGATTTAGATTCATAGCTGATTAAATCTTGAAACTCTTCTTTGTCTCCATACAACAGAAGATTCCGATCCAATTTGCAGAGCCAGTTCATCACCATTCTCAAAGGCGAATTTTTTATTGGATTTCTATTACTATAATATAATTTCAAGGCAAGATCTTCAGTGTCACTTGACCTCTGCTTCTTTTAGCTGTCATATTCTTTCTTAACACTCAATTCTTCAGATTCAATCGCTAAAGAGGTGATTTTTATTTGTTTTTTCAATTGAATATGCGCTGATTTTGATGGGTTGTTCTTGTTTCTTCTTCTTTGATGTTCTTCAGTGATTGGAAACTTACAAATCTTGCTTATCTTGTAGTCTGGTCGGATTTTTGGCGCCGGAAAACATGAACGGGGCTGTGTGGGTGGCCCTTGTTGCTTGCATTGGAAACTTACTTCAAGGATGGGACAATGCCACCATTGCAGGTATAATTCACTTCTCCCTCCAAAAAAATCAAATTTTGCAAGAAACCCAGTTCAGATTTCATGTCGAAACATAGCTCAGATGTTCTGCTTGTTGATTTTTGCTAAGATTTCACATTCTTGGATGGGTGTATTGAAAAAAAAGTCAGATTTTTACCCCAAAAATCAAATTTTGCAACTAACCAAGTTCAGATTTCGATGCCGAAACATAGTTCAGATCATCCGTTTGTTGATTTTTGCTAAGATTTTATATTTTTGGATTGGTGTGTTGAAAAAGAATCAGATTCTAACCCCAAAAAATCAATTTTTGCAACAAACCCAGTTCAGATTTCGATGTTGAAACATAGTTCGGATCATCTGTTTGTCGATTTTTGCTAAGATTTTACATTCTTGGGTTGGTGTGTTGAAACAAAAATCAGAACAAATCAAATTTTGCAACAAACCAAGTTCAGATTTTGATGTCGAAACATAGTTCAGATGATCCGTTTGTCGATTTTTGCTAAGATTTTACATTCTTGGGTTGGTGTGTTGAAACAAAAATCAGAACAAATCAAATTTTGCAACAAACCAAGTTCAGATTTTGATGTCGAAACATAGTTCAGATGATCCGTTTGTCGATTTTTGCTAAGATTTTACATTCTTGGATTGGTATGTGGTTTTTTACCCCAAAAAAATCAAATTCTGCAACAAACCCAGTTCAGATTTCGATGTCGAAACATAGTTCTGTTTATCAATTTTTGCTAAGATTTCACATTCTTGGATTAGTGTGTTTTAGTGTTTCATTGAAAAAACTGTTCTTTCTATGTTTTAGGGAGCATTGTGTACATAAAAGCAGATCTTGGCCTAGAGACAACAGTTGAAGGTCTAGTAGTAGCGATGTCCCTAATCGGAGCAACCGTAATCACGACATGTTCCGGCGCGGTCTCCGATTGGGTCGGTCGCCGCCCAATGCTTATCCTATCCTCCATCCTCTACTTCATCAGTGGTTTGGTAATGCTATGGTCTCCAAATGTGTATATCCTCTGTTTGGCTCGTCTCCTAGACGGGTTCGGGATCGGGCTAGCCGTAACCCTAGTCCCGGTCTACATTTCCGAAACTGCCCCTTCCGACATTAGAGGGCAGCTGAACACCCTTCCCCAATTCACCGGTTCGGGAGGGATGTTTTTGTCATATTGCATGGTGTTCGGTATGTCTCTTCAGGCCTCGCCGAGCTGGAGGCTCATGCTCGGGGTTCTTTCGATACCTTCGGTGATATACTTTATATTGACCGTGTTTTACTTGCCCGAATCACCGAGGTGGCTTGTCAGCAAAGGAAAGATGGCTGAGGCCAAGAAGGTTCTTCAACAATTGCGCGGCCGCGAGGATGTCTCAGGTTTGTTCCTCATTCGATCGAGTTAAGGGGTGTTTGGATTGACGTAATATTGTCTTAGATTGCGGTGTTTAGTATGCGAGTCGTGGTTTAGTTGTTTCGGTTAACGCAAGATTACATCCGGTTTATGATATACTCATCGATTCACATTGCAGCACACCAAACACGCTCTATTGCTTTATTATAGACCTAATGTCATTAACCTGCGTGTTGCGCGATTTTACGTGAACTTATTTAGTTTTTTGATGTAATTTGATCGGTTTATGTCGATTCGAACAGGTGAGATGGCTTTGTTAGTCGAAGGTCTCGGAATCGGCGGCGAGACTTCGATAGAGGAGTACATAATCGGACCGTCAGACGATTTGGGCGACGGTGAGACCGCCGATAAGGACCGGATCAAATTGTACGGAACCGAACAAGGTTTGTCTTGGGTGGCAAAACCGGTTGCAGCAGGACAGAGTTCCTTAGCCTTGGTCTCGCGACAAGGCAGCCTAGCCAATGTCCCGCTAATGGACCCGCTCGTGACGCTTTTCGGAAGCGTGCACGAGAAGTTTCCGGAAACCGGCAGCACGTTGTTTCCGAACTTCGGAAGCATGTTCAGCATGGCGGCGGCTGAGCCAAAGGGCGAAAAATGGGACGAGGAGAGCCAGAAAGACGAAGGCGAGGCGTATGGATCCGACGGTGGTGGTGGGGCCGACACGGACGATGATTTGCATAGTCCGTTGATTTCTCGACAAGCCACGGATATGCCCGGGGCCCACGGGAGTAACTTGGAGATGCGGCGAGGCAGTAGTTTGTTCCAAGCCGGGGATCAGTCGACCGGGATCGGTGGCGGGTGGCAGTTGGCGTGGAAATGGAACGAGCGAGAGGGTCCCGATGGGACGAAGGAAGGTGGGTTCCAGAGGATTTACTTGCACGAGGAAGGTGTTTCCGGTTCGAGGCGCGGTTCGATCGTCTCGATGTCCGGAGCCGATGCGGGTCCCGGCGACGGTGACTACGTCCAAGCCGCGGCTCTCGTGAGCCAAACCGCGCTATACTCGAAGGAGCTTATGGAGCAACACGTTGTGGGGCCAGCCGTGGTCCACCCGTCGCAAACCACTTCTCAAGGGCCCGTCTGGAGAGCGCTTCTCGAGCCTGGAGTCAAGCACGCATTGGTCGTCGGAGTCGGGATTCAGATACTCCAACAGGTATACAGTTAATTAGGGTTATAAATGAGTCAAACTACTTGTGAGCTATTCGAGATCGGTTCGGTTGATATTTGAACTTGACTCGCTAAATTTTGAGTCGAGTCGATCTTTTTCCGAAGTCGAGTTGAGTACGATTTCACTAGTAGTCGACTCGAAAAGATGGCGAGACTATTCAAACTTACTTTTTTTATCCCTATTCGAGTAAAATGAGTCGAGTCGATCTTTACAGATACTCTGCTCAACTCAGTTCGATTATACCCCTACCGTTAATCCATAATATTCACGAAAAATTAAACTTGGTTGTTGATCATGATCTGTTTGTATTTCTTGTTGCTTAGTTTTCCGGGATTAACGGGGTTTTGTACTACACGCCGCAAATTCTCGAAGAAGCCGGCGTCGAGGTCCTCCTTTCGAACCTGGGTCTCGGTACCAACTCCGCATCGTTCCTCATCAGCGCGTTCACCACCTTACTGATGCTTCCGTGTATATCCGTCGGCATGAAGCTGATGGATACTTCCGGCAGGAGGTAATTTTCCTGCCAGAACTATCTTTTCCGAGCCCAAGTGAGAACAACTGAATGAATATTCCAAAACATGTTTTTTTTTACAGGACGCTGCTACTGACAACGATTCCGGTGCTAATCGTGACGCTCATTATCCTCGTGATCTTCGAGCTATGGTCGATAAGCACGGTGGTGAACGCCATTATCTCGACCATATGCGTGATCGTCTACTTCTGCTGCTTCGTGACAGCCTACGGTCCCATCCCAAACATCCTCTGCTCCGAGATTTTCCCGACAAGAGTCCGAGGTCTCTGCATCGCGATATGCGCGTTGGTCTACTGGATATGTGACATTATCGTCACGTATACTCTCCCCGTCTTGTTGTCGACTTTAGGGTTAGCGGGTATTTTCGGAATTTACGCGGTTGTGTGTGTTATCTCGTGGGTGTTTGTCTACCTCAAGGTACCGGAAACGAAGGGGATGCCGCTCGAGGTTATCACGGAGTTCTTCGCGGTCGGTGCGAGACAGGCGAAAAAGACCGAGTGATTGAAACACAAACTGTTTTTCCGGTTTAAGGATTCGATCCGACAAGTGATGTGTGCATCGGAATTGAGAGAATTTTGCGAGGATCGGGGGTGATGAGATCGATCGGTAGTCCGGGTGGTCGGATTTGAACATTTTTTCGGGTTCTGTTATTGTGATTTTGGATTAGTAGATTGAATGTAGTGATATTGATAATTATGATTCTGATGGTGTATGAATGAATAAAGATTTTATGCAGTGAGCCAAAGTTTAGCTCATTTTGGGTTAACGTCTAGTTTCCCTCTCATAATAAAGTAAGTAAATTTGGTATATAGTAACTGATCATAGTGTGCTCGCCTGAATGTTCAAGCTTAAACTTGACTAAAAAACACAGTTATCCATTTTGCCGTATGTCATTATCTAATTAAATCGATAATAATTATATTTCTTTAAATATAATCATTTATAAACAATTATCTAATTTAACTCCTCATAACTATACTTCCTCAAATTTTGAATTTGAAGAACTAATTTTGCAACGTTATCTAAGGCAAAATCAAATAGATATAACAAGCTCTATCTATTCAACAACTTTATGAATCCACATGTAAATTGTAATCAATAATAATAATAATAAATATAAAGAAGCTAAAAACTACATTATGTTGTTCAATGTAGCCAACACCTATTCATCAATACAAAAAAGGGGAAGAGGAGTACAATTTTCCTTGTTTCAAAGCTTAAACTCTAAGAAAAGGGCAAATCTAGCTCTTTTCACAAATCATACCTCACATTCCATTTACCATTAGCATCTGCATTCAGTGTCCAATTGTTCTCCCGAATCTGCAAGTACGGGATCTGGAATTCCCCGAAACAAGAGATGTTTGAGATAATCAAGTACGAACAGTAAATGAAATATGCAAACAGAAAACAAAATCATGCTTGTTAGCAATGCAAGAATGGTGATGCAAATTTTGTTAGGTACTTTGCAATGCAAAATCACATGAACCAGAAGGAGTGTATATGTCTATATACCTGGTCAAACACTTCAAACCCGAGTTTAACTCTGACATCTTGATCCTTGCTGAAATTCAGAATGCTCCATGAAAATTCAGCAGCTCCTGTGTATTTCCACTGCCATTATACAGAAGACGACCAATAAATATTAGCTAGAAACGGAGGTAAGAAAATTAAAGCCCGGGTATTTTGGCTTTCCTCGAGGCTAGAGCGTATGTAATATCTGAAAGGAAAATGCGCCAATGAGCACACTTACTGTAAATATGAGTGTGAAATCAAAGTTCAAGGATACCCTTTTTAACTCGAGTAAAGCCAAAGATGTACAAGCCTCAGTCATATATATAAATAAACAGTTAAGAGCATAAACTGACGAACCCTTTTAAATTCTTGGTCAACATCGGATCGCCCCTTCATGTTAAACCTTAGCAAGCCATTGCTTGTGACAGGGAATGCCTTCTTTCCACGCATAGTGTACCGAACCCTACCGTTCTTTTCATGTTGAAGTCCAATTCCAAGGCTAGCCAGTATCTACAATGCATTAGCAAATATGGAATCGGTAACAGTTATTGCAAGAAGAGAAGGAACAAAATAGAAGATGAGTAATTAGACGTACATCTGGGTAGAAGTGTCTTATCGTTGCACTAAGATGACTTGGAGTTCCAAATTTTGTGTCTAGCTCTCCATGAAGCTGCCCGATACAATCGAACATAGAAAATGTTAGTGACCAGAAAACATAATAATAGGCTCAATGAACAAATATGCATCTTAAGATTGAATGGCCCAAACAGTATCCACATTGAATTAAATTATGGAACCATCCAAATTAACCCAGTCAACTACTGTTTAATTGCTTGAACAACACAACATCAAGGACTTCATACTATCTCTGTTTATCAATTTCACATTTTCAGCTAACAATTATTCCACAATGAAACCAAGAACTTGATATCTAAGACTCCCATTATTCCATTTTGGTCAAACTCTTCACCCAAACTACACTTTGTTCGAATCCCATGTAAGTAGACATAGAATCTGAGATTACTCAAAACGAAATGCGCAAGTTCTAACTCTCAACTGTCCATAAATGCAATTGAGATCATGTCTCAATCAGCAAATTCAAAACATAACAAGAGGCTCAATGGAACAGAATATGCATCGTAAGATTGAATGGTCCAAACAGTGTCCTCACTGAATTAAAATGCCATCCAAGATTCCAAATGAACCCAGTCAACTACTATTGTTCAATTGCTAGAACCAACACAACATCAAGTTCATAGTACCTTCTGTTTACTAATTTCACAACTTCAGTTAAAAATAATTTCACTGGGAATCAAGAACTTGAAATCTAAGACTCTCCCATTCGTTGACTAATCATACACTTGCTAAAATCCTTCACCCTAAGTACACTTTGTCCAAATCCCACGGCAGCAGACGAATAATCTGAGATTACTCAAAGCAAAATGCGCTAATTCTAACTCTCAAATGTCCATAAATCCAATTGACATCATGTCTCAATCAGCAACATTCCCAGTTCCAATTCAACACAACTGGAAATGAATCATCGAGTTCTATACAAAAGAAAGAGCTCATCCAACCAGTGTAGCGACGAAAACGAAGAATTTCCATCAAAATTGAAAAGGAAAACGGAGAAATGGAACCTGCAAGTGCGTCTTAGAATCAATGGGAATCTTCTCCTTGGCGTGGAACCTGATAGCTTTGGCATCACCGCCGTATCTGAGAGACGTCTCCATCCTCTATCTACTCTGGATAAAACTGAGGAAGGAAGTAGCTGGTGAAGATAAACCCTAGCTATCGAGCAGAGCTTGGCTTATGCAGAGGAAACGGCTCTGTCTTTTTCCTCCGTTCTCCACTCCACACTCGAGACTTGGAAATCCTAACCACCTGTCACCTAATTTTTCTCGACGATGACGGCAGTCCTTGGCCCAATAGGAATAGGCCACGTGTCCGGACTTTCTTTTGCTGCCGATTCAGTCGTATTGGGCCGCTCACTAGAAGCAGGTCTAATTGGGCCGCTCACTAGAAGCAGGTCTAATTGGGCCGAACTATTTAACCAAGTCAGAAGCCCAACTATTTAACCGAATTATCGGTTTTGGATAGCCATTAAGGAAACGGTAAATAATCCAGTTCTAAGTAACCTATTGGAACCGAAACATGGGCTCTGGGTACGCAATTCGAAACCGAATCATGTATCTAGTTAATTCAGAAAAACATTTTTCCAGAAGTAATAATTTCAAACTTTATAACTATAAAACACAACCAACAATCTTTAGAAAAAGAAATAAAAAATTAGGGTAGAGTTACTAAATTTTTTAATACATACATACTAAATCGGTTCCACTTGCGAGTATTTAAGTACCCAAATGCTAATCTCAAAAGAGAAAAATGAAATATCGATTCCTCAAATTCTACTCTAAATCGCCCCAAAAGCTTGGTTTCGATTCGGTTCCGAGTCCAACTTGGTATTTTACTCACACCTACCCTTGAGCAATGAACCTTTCTAATTCTACCATGCTTTGGGAGCACCATGCTTTTGCCACTAATTTTTTTTATTTTTCTATTGCCCTAAATGTGAACCCCATAGGGAAATTGATATTATTAATGGTATGATACACATCTTAGGTGTAGTTAAAAAAATTCATATTTTTTCATACTTTTAAAGTTTTACTTATGTTACAATTAAGTCCACCATAGTATTAAAAAAACCAAAAGCATGGTGCTCCCAAAGCATGGTAGAAAAATCCTTGAGCAATCCTTCTAACAGAAGGACTCAAAATGCCATTCATACAATAAGAATTCCTTAGATAGATAGATATAGAATATATGGACAATTCCTTAGAAGTACGTTTTGTGTAATAATCGTACATTTATTCTCCTGCTTCAACTTCTTCATCAATCGAAAGAATCATGTTCATCGGTCACCAATTACAAGCATAAAACTTGCATATTGTCGCGGCAGTTCATTCTTGGTGATCTGCTCGAATTGTCGGGCCGTAAATGGCACAAATTCGTACATATGATTTCTTACCAAAAATCCTTTTAACTACAAACCATAAGTCTGATGTATAAGATAGGAATGAAATCTATGGCATAATATAGTAGCAAATCAGGCATTATGATAGACTACTCAAGCTCAAGTATCTAGAACTAGAACTCTCTATTTAGGAAGGGCATACATTACCGAGTCGAGCCAAGCCGAGCATTTGGACTACTACTCATAACTCTTCGATGTACTCAACAAGATCATCAACCTCCTGCTTCAATGCTGTGATCTTCTGCTGCTGAGCTGCAATGCGGTTTTCGATTTCTCGTCCACTGAGCTTCTTCTCGTAGCAGTCGACCACGGACGAGTGTTTAGCCAATATCTTCTCTTGCAATTCTTTCTCCTTGTTCACAAGTTCATCCACCTATTACACAAAGCTCTATCATTTATGTGTATTTATAAGGGTTAAGAACCTATAAACTGTCTGAAGTTTGCCCTATGTGAGATTTTGGTGTCTGAAGTTTAAATTGTTGATATTGACTGTCTGAAGTTTCAACTTTGTTGAAATTTGCGGTCTCTGTCAAAATTTGCAGTTAAAATTGACAGAACTTGGTCACGTGACAAGCACATGACCCAATAAAAAAAATAAATCACAAAATTGCCCCTAGGGTGGTGGCCGGCCGGAGTAAACATAAAAGTATCAGGGGCAATTTCGACTTTTCACACAATTATGTTAAATTTGACAGCAAAAATGGACGGAAAACCAACTTTGAACAAAGTTGAAACTTCAGACAGGCAATATTAACAATATAAACTTCAGACAATTTATAGGTTCTTAACCCTATTTATAAAATAAAATAGTATTGCTGCAAGTGGTACGAGACTGACCTTGGGGAGTATGTGAGAAGCCTGGGGAGAAGACTGCAAAAATGAAATCAAGGGTTTCAAGTCCTTGGAGAGCTCCTTCAGAGCAGCATCACCAGATTTCCGAGCTGCTTTACAAGCTTGGACATCTCCTGTTCTTGAAAGATCACGTAAAGACGCTTCGAGCTTTTCGTGAACAGCTAAGCAACGGTGTATAATATTCTCAACTTGCTGAATCACCGATCGGACCTGAAATGAACAAGTTGGACCATCTATCAGAGATGAAATAAACAAACTATGTGAAATTGTGGATTAGTTACTTGCCTCTTCCCATTGGAGTTTCGCCAAATAGGACGGTGAAGATTTGGAGATTGACATGTCAGCGTGCACATACACAATGCAGGTGACGAAAAGCAAGAAAATTCCAGAGATCAGCATCAATGGTTCCATTAGCATTGAAATGGAACTAAATTTGTAATACACCTGAAAGGTAGATCCATCTAACACTTAGCTCGCTCACATACTTCAAATTGAAATAAAAAAGATTGAAGCCTTTTTGCTGACTGACTTCACTTCCTCATGTCAGTTTCTTCCAATTTTCTGCTATTTATTTCATCTTTATAGGAAGAAATGGGCATACCTGGAAATTCTGATTATGCTCTGGTACAACATTGTTCTTCACCAAGACAGCTACAGGTCTCCCGAATAAATCAAGATGGGAAAACTTCACCTGCATTGAGTTACTCTTAGAATAAGTTACAAGATCAAAAGCAGTTATCCTTAAGTATAGCTAAAAAGAGGAGATCAAACATTTCATAATATTAAATGAGAAAAATTTAGCTCCACAATTGGAAATCATGAATTAATGGTAGATCGTAGATGGATATAATGTAATACCTCTTGGGACTCTTTAACAGTAAATGGAGCGGAAACAGATATTTCTCGAGATCCTTCAGGCAAAACCACCTGTAAAAATGAATATTAAATAAACAAAGAGAACAAGAGGTGTTTGACTGACAAAATCGCTGTATTTCAAATAAAAAATGAAAATGGAAGTTCGCATAGAGCTCATAATTGCATTTCATGATCTGTTAAGGAGGTTGATACAAAAAATGACATTTCTTAGGCAAAATATAACACGAAGTAAACACCATGATGTTTAGTATTACATGAGACAAGTTATCTAAAGCTTATTTACAGAAGTAGGCAATACTTCGTTAGAGAAAGTCTACAGACTCTATACTAATCAAACTTATCCAGTTGCACGTTCAAAATTGTTATGACTCCTATTGCAAACTGAAGTCATGTAAAGTCTTCTTTCATGACATTTATAAAGATTTAGGAATCTCTTAAGAAGTGGGAGAACTCTCACCTTAACTATGAGGGTGTCCACAACCAGCTCAGAGATGGGAGAACCAAAGGAGAAGTTGAGAAAGCGTTTTCCCTCTGATTGGAACAGAAAATCCTTAAGAGGCAAGCTGTACCCAATTGTAAATGCTGTCTTCCAACCACCGAACATTGGATACCTAGGCTCAATTTCCAGTTGTGTCTGCATTCAAATAGAATAAATCTCTAACTTACAAAAAAAGGGAGCAAAGGAAGAAAAAGAATTTTATGAAAACCTTGTTTATCTACCTGTTTCGAATCACCCCACAAATGGGATGTTGAAATATTTCCAATTTCATCTCTGTAATAAACAGAATGAGCTCTAGGAGGCAACTTTGCATGAAGAAGCCTAAAAGCCGTTGGAGCTCTTACATCTGGTCTGGCTTGGTAATCAAGCCTGCAGCCGAGTGAATATTGTGAGATAACTTTAAAAAGTTGCTTCCGAAAAGAACTTGAATAAAACTAAGCAGAGAAAAAAAACTCAAAACCAAATACCATACCTAGAGAACTCCCCCTTAACTTCAGAACCTTTATTCACAATGTTGTAATATTCTGTTACTTGCACATTACCCCAATGCGAAATTTCTATCTCTCGCACTAACTCCTTTGCAACAGCGAAGGGGAATTTGCTCTCAAAGTGAGCAATTATAGGTGAAAATGAGAAGGGAGGACGGTTTTCATAAGGTCCGTACTTAATGTTTAAACCGTCAACCTTTGAATTCTCAAGTTTCGTATAAGACACGAGTCTACCATTAGGTAGCTTAATGGCGAGTGACTGAGCCTTGACCTCATAAGGAGAAAGATAATATGCACTGTCTTCATACAACAGAAGCTGAATATCAGCCTGAGTAATTTTTTCAGGGAAGGGCTGCACTATGTGCGTGTAACCAGCCACGAGATCTAAAGTGAAGCTCTGTCCTTTGCTCAGTGGCTCAGGGAGTGACACCGAGTAACCGACTAAAGCTGGTGGGATTCCATCAAAGGTCGCTTCTTTGACAAGAAGGTTAACAGAGGAAACTTTAGCTTTTCCTTTCCCAGCACTAGATACAGCTACCAAATATGCCAACTTTGCCACCTGACGCTCAGGGATGACCACGAGAACTTCTGATACAGAATCCTTCCCTGTGTTCTCTACCTTCATTACAGGAATGGAGAATATTAGACTTAATATGAAAATCTCAAGATTGAATACTAATGAGTTTCTTCTCAGTTTCAACATCAAAAACAACAAAAACTAAAGCAAATGTATAACAAGGTATCCTAATTTGTAACCAAGCATTGTCAATTGGTTCTATACCCGATTCATAACACGAAAGTTAGAACCATAGATTATTAGTGACTTAGCAGAAATCAAAATAATTAGGTATCAGAAACTAATGAAGACAAGAAAGTAAAAATATGCAAGCACCTTGAGTACCGAAGTGCTGCGTACAATTTGCGATTGCAGATCGATCTGTCAAGCACGAGAAACATAGAAAGAGAGTTAATATGTATTTACAAAAACATTCAAAAGCTACAATCAATCTTCCGCATACAGCATTGAGATTTAAGATACAACGTATGTAATTGTCCAGGAGAATGAGACTGGAGCACAGATCAGTGCACTGCACATATATATGCCTCTAATTGGGACGAAATCAAACTTTAGCACCAGAAGCGAATCAGAAACATAAACCTAGACCTGTCCTAACAAAACTGAGCTGCTCCAAATCGGAAATGACGAAACGGCGATGGTAGCAGAGAATCAGAATGCACAATTTGATAATGAGAGCAAATACAGATACAAGGAAGACTTACACGCCGATCCACTTTGGAGAGGACCAGATCGGAGAGTGCCGGAGTGAAGAGCACGGCCACCGTGAGGAGCAGCAGATCGAGCCTCGGTCCCATTGTCTGTGAGCTTCTCTGGAGTAGCATTCGCAAGGTTAGAGAAGAGAAGAACAAAGAAGGTGGGTTTGACCGAGCCGAGTTTAGTGATAAACTGATCGAGTGTAGGAATGGCCTGACCCGGATACGCTTAGCCCATCTTAGAATTGGGCCAGCTCGGTATTAATTAGGCTTAGTTAATTGTTGAGCTCAATAGAATGACCCAATTAGTTTGGGCCGAAGGCCCAACATATTCACAAGGGTAAAAATGACTTTCAATGCTATCAATTTATGACACGACACATATAAACGATTTATAATAACACAATTTTATATAAATATGTATATGTTACGAATACAATTCAGGATGTACCCCTTATTTATAGTGCCCTCGGTAAGTGATGGATATACACTTAATTAGACCTCATTAAGGCTCGATTTGGTCGCCCTGTCGACCCCGAATATGATAAGTGACCAAAACTCGAAGACACACGCTAGTCCTCCCAAAAGGTTTCCGTTCGAACTAAGTCCGGTCGGAGGGACCGGACTAGTCCGATCATGATACGCGCCCCGCGCTCGGCCCTGACGTTCGGGTGACTGACACCTGGGCTACGCGGACAACACGTTTCGTATGGAATATTACGCGGACCCTCATTCAATAATATGTGCCCCTCCGATGCCAAGATCACAATCCCTATAAATAGGGTCTTATATCTTCATTTACAAGGGGATTTTAATTGAATGTTCTGACCTCTCTCGAGAACTTTATCTTTCTAAAACCGAACATTCATTTTAGCATTGGAGATGATTCGCCGGACACCCCCGGCTTACCCCTTTGTGCAGGTAAGCGAGGTAAAGAGCGAGAAGGGCGAAATACAAGCAAGACAAGCGATCCCGACTCGAGAAAGACCATTAAGATCGGAACATCAACGAGTGTGATCCATCAGTAAGAAATTCGCAATGAAAGACTTGGGAAATACAAACCGCTCACTTATACTCAGTGTTATCAGAACCGGACCGGACCGGCGGTCCGACCGCGGTCGGACCGGAACCGGACCCCTCCACGGTCCGGTTTGCTTATTTCCGAAGGATGTAAGCGAATCCGGTTCTGAAGTCCGGTTTTCACAGAACCGTCCGGTTTTGGACGAACCGGGCGGTTCACCGGTTCAGACTCCTTTCATTAAAAATAAAAAAATATTAGGGTTAACTTACAGAGAGGCAGGCCCCGATCCGGACTAAAACTTACAGAAGAGTTAACTTACAAAAAGGCTCTACAAATCTGCATTTTTTAAACTAAAACTGGTCGGACCCGGTTCGGACCGGGTCCGACCGACCGAACCGGGAACCGGTGGCCCTGCCGGTTCAGGCCCCGGTCCGGTTCTGATAACACTGCTTATACTTTGGTCGCGGTTTTTGTCTCTTTTGGAGAATGTTCCTCAAGTTAATATATAAAGTTTTTGCAAATGCAATTACATGTTGGACAATACTCTTTTCAATATGGCAAAAATCGTCCCTTAACTTTGGCAATAGTGCCACTTAAGGTCTTTACATCCAATAAAGCTAGACATTCAAGAACACACTAGTCATCATCATCATCCATACAAGTTTCAAACATAACCATCAAGAACTCCAGTCAATCCGGGAAACGGCACTGATATCAGCCATTGGAGTTAGTAACCGGACAAGAACCAAGATCCACCACATTTTTCCTCCACAGTCGAACATTGGATGCCAAGCAACAACAGATTATGTCTCAGACATGACATGCTTTTCACAAATCAATGTCCTCAAAACTATGATTACGGCTTTTAGATCGGGACCGTGGGGCTGTTGGGGAATGCCTTTTAGAATTCCCCTCCTGGCCATCTAAGAAAACAGTGGAATGGTCAGCTTCTTTGTCCTCGATCTTCTTTTTCGCTCTCTTACGCCATTTCTTCAGTGCCTTGGTAGTTTCTTCCTCAAACACCGAATGCCTCATTGTTGAACCCATCTGCCAAAAAACCAAAAGTTTCGATTTTTATCCATCTAGAGACGTGTTTCTGTTATCCAGAAATCAACACCAAGCTAATTCAGCAGTTCCATCAATTTTTCAAGAAAACAAAGAAATTTCAGATTCAAGCTCGTCCCTTTTTTCTTGTTTTCCAAGTAAATGATGATGCAGAAGCAAAATGTTTTCTGGAACCAATACCTGTGAGACCAAAGCATATAATGGAAGTGTGACATAGCTGCATAGCCATTGAACTGCTATACTGAACAACAGTTGGCAGAGAAACAGAATAAGTTCAAATAAGTGATATTCATACAAAATGATCTAAAATAAACACAATTCCACTTCATTGGTTTATACATATTCAGAATAGAGAGTGAATACCCGATTGTGACTCTCAAAGACACGAGCGTCATGTTACTGTTGAAGCAAGAATATAATCCAAACTCGTACTGCAACAAAAATTCAACCCTTTTCAGTTTGAGGATCTAATATGAAGCTAGCAACCAAAAGTTGACATTAAAACTGAGGAGCGAGATATAGTGGCTAATTACCCAAACCCAGAAGAAGTATGTGATCTCGAATGCATTCTGCAAAAGGGAAAAGAGATGGTCAAGAAGTTCTGCAAAGGACTGGAAGCGAAACTCGTGCTGTATATCTTTTGATACCTGAAAGAGGACAAAATGGATGAGATAAAGAAGTAGCTTAGGCCAATTGAACCAGAAATTCCGGTCAGACAATTGCGCAAGGGGAATCCCCTGAACCACTGCATGTTTATCTTTGATCTCGATAGCCATTCTCGATATAATTGCCTGTAGTTTGGTGCCTACAGCTAAGATTAACTTCAACAAGAGAAAGTATGAGTTATCATTGCTTCATATATTAATGGACATAGACAAATTCAAATATTGTGAAACATCCTTACTAATAGAGGTAAGATTGAATCCCACAGCATAGTCTGCCACCCTGAGTGGAAAACATAACTTTTTACTTGGTTTCAGCAGAAAGAAACTGAAAATGTGAAATTATGCTAATAAACAGAGTTTTTGGATATGAAATGAGGAAGATGAGCAATGAACGAGACTAACCATGGACATTCAAAAGCAGGAAGATCACTACTGAAGCCCATAAGAAGGGACTGCAAAATGGGACATAGCTGAGTCAGAGAGAAGTTAAGATATCAACAGGACAAAGAAAAGTGAAAGGGTTATTTGTAGCTGTACCTTATTCCAACAACTACCTTAAAGTCCTCTTCTAATGATCGTTTCAAGTACTTTTGAAAATTGAAATTGCTTCCTGGCATCAAGTGAACCTGCAGAAGAAGTGGAGTGACTCAGTAAATGTGTAGCCAAGAAATAATCAACATTGTTGTACACTCATTCAGCAAATGATATAAATACTTCTAGTTGGGGATCTTACTGTTAGAAATGCATGCCTCAGTGTGAGATAATCAACTTTGCGGACAGACCTGAAAAATTGTTGAAAGAAACATACCTGCAAATCATATTTGCTGATCAGAAAATTTCTTCGAAAATTGAAGAGGATAGAAGAAATTAGAGAAAGTTTCTCACAGTGTAAAAGGGGATAGGTGACTTGTATGCGTAATTCAAGTGATCCTTCACAAATGAGGTCTCATGAGTAAGTCTGAATCTTGAGGGATCTGGATACACAGAAGAATTTTTTCAAAAAAAATAAGAGGCAGCATTTTTTGATAGTTCTAAGTTGTCAGTATTCAGTACTCTTCATCAATTTGAGCAAAATAATTAACTATACGGACAAAATCCGAAAACCTAAAAACACATCAAAATGTCTGATATGTAGAGTGTACCATACCATTCATTAACTCTTCATCAGTGGAACAGTCTGCTTCCCATTCTTTCCATTCTCTAATCTGCATTATGAAGATTATTTTATCAAGATCATGGCAAAAATGTGTCTAGTACTAAACCATGCTCTATTTTCAGCTTTATGTACCTTCATTTGTCCCAGTGCCATGGTTATGAAACTGTATATCACATGAAACACTGCCAAGAAGAAGATGAAAATGTGCAGTTGATGCATTCCATTAACGGAAATTAGTGGTATACTCCCCTAAAAAGAAAACAAATGCTTATGATAATTATTGCATAAAGCCTGAAGATGCAGAAAACTCGAGTCTTGAAAATTATAACTAACTAAATGCAAACATAAACATAGCTTAATTTGTTTTTCTTTTTAAACTTCTGACATATAACCCCAGGTATCAAGAGATTAGCCTTCTCTTCCTCATGTGAGTATTCCATTAGAATGTAGCAACTGAAACACCAATAGGATGATATACTTACTTCTTCGCAACCTATATCTGATAGGGTCCTACGGACATTCCAAAGGAGTCTCCTATGATGTTCTGTTTCTTCACCCTCAACAGGTTCATCTCTTAATACATTCCAAAGGAGTCTCCTATGACTACTCTTCCTTGGCGGGCACGGTAACATCATATTGGAATATTTTACCGGGAGACAAATTTTTGAAAAGTAAGGTTGCCCAACAGTTAGAACTAGGGAAATGAATCCTAAAACCATGAGCTCTGCAATGACACCAGAAAAAATGGTGTTAAGGTGCGACCGATATAATGCACATCTTAGTAAAATTAACACAAGAAAGGGATTGCACCATTTTTGAGTTTCTCCAAAGCTTCCAACATGCCTTTCTTGTGTTTCTTGTGAAATACCTAAGGCAGAAGCAGACTGATATGAGTAAGAAAATGGTAATAAATGTTTTTATGTCTGACGAATGCAATATATTTCTCCAAACTGAAAGCAGATATACACTATATGATGCTAATCTCTGATGATGATTCAAAAAACACATAAAGAATACAGATCTTTACAGGTTCCTCTTATAAGTTTGTGTTCATAACAGTGAATCAAATCCAACCCATTAATGGTTTCGCGTTCAACAATATAGTGATTACACATTAAACGTGTGATTGTTATTCAGATTTGCTATGATCGCCGAATTCCACAAAGAATAGTTCATGAATGAACAGTATAGCTAAAACGGTTCACTTCAGACTCGAAGATCAAACGACTCAGTTTCTTGTCCCCAATTAATGCATCATTCTTATTCTGGACAGGATTCTCACTGTAGCTAGCTGTATCTACTATAGCAGCATCCAATTTTGGGTCTGATATTCCAAAGTTTAAGGTATTTGGAACACATCCCACACAGTCAATGTCTGATCTAACTTTAACATAAAGCATAGAGACACAGATAAGAAATCACCAGCGGTTCTTGGTAATTTTACCTCTGTAGACCAATGAAGAGCCTTCTCGATCCCAATGGATATGACAATGATGATACCAACGACAGCAGCTACAGCCCAGGTGGGAGTCTGATCAAGCTCCCTCGACCCAGAAAGTGTTTCCTCTTCCACCATTCTTACTTCCACTCAAGCTCGTCAGCAATCAGCTGTCACCGAAACCCTAACACCGACTTCTAGATCCAAAAACTCTCTTCCGCGTCGAATCGACTCGGTTCTGCCTCAGCCAGAGACTATTGAATGTTGATGGACAAAAAAGTACAAATTCTGCTGAGCTACAGCTGTAACAAGGTTGAGGAAGTGAAAACGGAGGAAGTAACTGATCGAGTGGCGGTGAATCGCGGAGAAGAAGCTCCATATTTTGCGTGATTGCTTCAGACCCTTGTTCGTCGGGATTGGGTTTGATCAAGTCCGATAGCGGGAAATCAACTTGCGAAGACGATGAAGCAAAAATTAACGGAAATTTTAAAAAAGGCCCCTTTAGTACTTATCCTAAACAGTATGCCCCCTAAAGTTTCATGGACGGAAAAGATCTGCATTGCCACGTCACGTCGTCTCCGGCATTGGTGTTATCGAACTGACCCTCCATCAAGAACCAACGCGAAGAACAGCTTCAACTGTGTTCTCCTTGTATTCAACTCCGAATCCTTCTCTCTTCCTCGAAAATGAGCGCGATTTCGAGCTCTTTGATCCTAACGAGAGCTCCCGGAGTCTTCTCATCTGGTAATTAATCGATCCTCTCCTTAACTTGCGGCGATGATACTTGTCTCCAATGTTTAGTACTCTGTTCTGTATGATTTCTTGGGTTTGAATCATAATTCTGAGATCAATTTGAGGATCTTGATATCTGCTAATTGAATTGAGCTTGGAGACTTATTGTTTATGTACGGATGCCTTCTTCTATGTCTCTTTGGTGTTCTTGCACTTCTTGTGCAAATTGTTATCCTTTTCTTGTGGTGTCTGAGCTGCAAAATTCCGCAGAAGCATGATTTTTTGGAGAAGTTAGCAAATTGAATGACTTCTTGGTGCTCCAGGTTCTTTAGCTAGGAAAATGAGGGAGTTCTTGGATAATGCCTCATTCTGTAGTTTGATCCATCAAGGACCATGAAGTGTTTTTCACTTCTTGAATGCTGAATGTAAATCATGATAGTTCGAATGATCAGATAAAAGTATCTTCGTTTCGTTCGTTGCCTAGTTGATCCATATGAATTGACAATCTCCCATGTAGGTGTAGCTGCTAATATTATTAATATGTAGCTGCATATGAGTTTTCTGGACTAATTAATCGAAATAAATGGAGTTTTATTTGAGTCTTGTCTCAGAAATCTAGGGTCTATGGAAAAGTGCTTAAAGGATGACTTCAATTCAGTATAATCTACTTCGGAGGGTACAACTTTTCAAAGGATTCTTGTTAAACGTTGTTGCATTAAGCTCGTTTCTTGTATGAGTTGATATACTTCATGGTTTCTACTTTTACATTTTGTAAATCTAAATGGCTGCTCTTTTGTTAGGTCATGCTTGTGACTTATCAAACCAATTTCATGGAGGTGCATGTAGCACAAACTTGTCATTCATCAGTTCAAATCATGCCGGAAAAGGGAAACTCTGCTCATCAAGGCGGTTGAAAGTTGCAGCTGCGTATAGGTATGCAATGATGTATATGCATTCCTATATTATTACTTGAAAACAAAAGGCTTTTGTGCTATTCTTGATCTTGATTTAGTAAAAATGTTGCTAACCTGGTAAATAATTCCACTATCGTGTGTAAATGTAAATCAATTTTTTTGGCTGGTAACGAGCCGTCTTCTTTGTGTGTATATATATACATATACTCAGTGAGGATGAAAGGCCGAACAGTGCAGGCATCTTCGTTGGAGGATTTGTTTTGGGAGGAATTGTAGTCGGTGCACTCGGTTGTGTATTTGCACCTCAGGTGCCACATTCTTATATTTACCATGAAATGCACTTTATTACCTTGAATTCTAGCATGAAAATGAACTTGATTTTACATTCTATATTCCAGATTCCTAAATAAGTACTCTGAATTTCCCAGATTAACAAGGCACTCGCTGCAACCGAGACCGAAAGGAAGGATTTGATGAGAAAGCTGCCCAAATTCATTTATGATGAAGAAAAGGCATTGGAGGTGAGATCATCATCTTAACTTCTCTCCAAAATTGATGCTCAATTGCCATAAATACCCGAAATTACTCGAGTTTATACGTAATGGTTTTCTTTTATAATGTATTTTTGAATTCCATCCAATTAGGCTGCAATTCTTGCTAAAGATTGTGTTTTTTTTTTTTTGCCAAAGCTAAAGATTATGTTGTAAACTGCAGAAAACTAGGAAAATTCTAACAGAGAAGATTGCACAGCTGAATTCTGCCATTGATGATGTCTCTTCTCAGCTGCGATCAGGAGATTCATCTGACGACATTTCTATGGATTCTGATGAAGTCGAAGCCACACTGTGATTTACGGTTCGGTATTATATGCTTTCGATCTGGTTGGAGATTATAAAGACAAACATATTTGTCTGCCTCGTAGAACAAGTTACTTTCTCAAGTGTGAATGTTACTGTCGGTTACTATGGTTTATTTTCTCAAATATAACATATATTTTAGGATAATAATACATTACATAATTCAAAACTCAAATATCACAAAAATAACAACTTTGAGTATGGAATTTCAAACATCTATTCATCACAAGCCTTAACAGCTAATTTCATGAAATCTTTCAACATTTGGCCACCCCAATCCATCAAACCCTAATCAGAAATACGCTGTTTAATCGCCATGGATTCACCAGTCCGTGACAAGATCGAGGAAGAATTCAAGTCCACGAAGAACGCTCAAGAGAATCCTAGTCCCAATTCAGCCGGATCTGATGATAATTCGACGACGACAGTTGTAGTCGGTTCAAGAGGCAAACGCAAGGAGGTGGATGAGGAGCAGACTCCTCCGATTGAGCCATCGCTCAAGCGTATCTGCGGTACTCCATCCAGCGAGAAGTCTACTCTAGTTCAGAACGTCCTGGTGGTCGACGCTGACACCGACGCTGACGCTGACACCGACGCTGACACCGACGCTGACACTGACACCGACGCCGACGCCGGCGACGGCGCCGGAAGCGACAGCGACAGCGACACCGACCCGGACGATGAACGCAGGCGTAGATTCAATTCCTATGAGGAAAGAAAAAAAGGTGAGGTGGAGGGCAAAGATGAAGCCTGATTGATTGATGAGTATAATTAATTATCGGTTTTGGTTGCTGATTAATGGTATCCTGACTGAATTATACCTTGTTGTTAATTAAGATGCTGGATTGATTGACTGCAGAGTAAGAAGAAGGAATGAGGTTCCTTTCTGGGTTTTTATACTAATTAATTGATTCTTTCTTTCCTGGTGCTGTGTAATTTCTTCCTCCTAATTATTGTCTTTGATTCGGAAGATTTCATATCAACACTTAGTACAACTGATGCAGGTAGTGTAGTGTGTATTATTTTACACTGCTTGCTCCCTGATTATGTTATTATTATACTTGCCAGAAAGGAATCCAACTGGTGAAGAATGGGACAAGTATAAGAAGCAGATAGGAGCTAGTAAGGTAATTGAATTTTTATACAAGAAGAATAGCTTTCTTAGATAGATAGATAGATAGATAGATAGATGCTCGTTACTTTAATTGTATGTTGTTGTATTTGTAGGGATTCGATGTGGAATACATCTACCGGATCCACATTATAGGGAACAATGTAATCGTACCACTGGATTCAGAATCAATAGATTATGAGCTCTGCCAGCATTTCATGAAACTAGCTGCAGACAAGGCTTGCAACTTGGAAGATTTGCAGATAGTTAAAGAAAATCGGGTGGGTTTGGGAAAGTGCGCGATTTATTACATCACTTTTATTGCGAAGGGCTCCTTTGATGGTGTAGTTAGGTGCTATCGAGCTAACGTTAAACACAGTTATCTTTCTGGACCTGGTTATAATAAAGAGGACACAGTAAACTTTGTGTGGCTGAAAGATGAATGCGGCCAGGTAACTGCGGAAGATAGAAAGCAGAGAGAGGTAATATCATATTATCCAACTTTTACAAAACAGGAAAAGTTGCTTTAGATAATAATGCATGTATGTATGTAATTGTTTTGGTAGGGTTGTGGTGCGGATTCCCTTCGCCAGTTATACATGGAGGTGTTCTGTCCATTCGAGCTAGTGAGTCGAGATGAACTAAAATTTCAGCGTGCAAAGTACAAGAAATTCATGAAATTAGCTGTTAAGGCTTGTGATGATTCGGGTGGGCAAATGTTGAAAGATTTGGAGGTGGAAGAAGCGTATAAGCAGTTGTTCGGCCTCATCACCCATCATTACATCTCTTTTAAGGGCTACTTGGATGGTGAATGTAGGTTCTATCATGCTAAAGCCACCACCACTCGTTCTGAAAAAGCGAACTACACAATAGAGTTGGTGAGTCGGAAAGATTCATCTGTGAGGCTGAAAGATGACCACGGTCAGGTAATTGAAGAGCAGATCAAGCATAGAAAGCAAAATGAAGTTAGAAAGGTAATTGATTTTTTTATTTTATAAAAGAAGAATATCTTTCTACTTTAGATACTAATGTATTTAATTGCTTTTATAGTGTTTTGATGTGGAGCGAAGCACGGACATGAAGATCCCGGGTGTAATCACGCCAGTGGATGCAGAAACATTAAAAGGTGAGGACTACAAACATTTCATGGGGTTGATAATAGCTGCAGCAAAGGTTTCCAAGGTTTGTCGCGGTCATGGAGAGTTGGAAAATTTGCATATAGAAAAAGCAAATCAGCAGTATTTCGGGTGCATCACGCATCATTACGTCACTTTTTCTGCCAATGGCTCGTTGGACGGTAAATGCAGGCACTATCATGCGAAAGTCACCCGCCATTTTGTTTCTGATTCGGTATGTGATTGTCATTTTAAACTTAAGTTGAATTACAGAGGAGAGGAGGTTAGGGACAGAGTGGAGTTTGTGTGGCTGAAAGAATGAGGATATATGGAGAGGGAGATGAGCATCAATGTTAATTTGCAGTGGAGTTTGTATTGTCTGATGATTTGGTAATTTTGGTACTGATGTGGTAGAGTAATCGAACTACCTACGTGATGTTTCGGTTATGTTTAAGAATATGTTTTGTGTTTTGATTACTTTCAGATTGTCGGTTATGTTTGATAATTGTTTGTTGATAGTCATATTGATTTGGTGTCATTTATATATTTTTATACGTATAAGATGTGCAAATTTTAAAGAATGAGAAATTCGATACTCAAAGTTTTTAAATCTTTAATTTTTGTGATATTTGAGTTTTGAATTAGGGAAAATAACATATTTAGTGTCTCAGATTTGAGTCATGTGTCAGTTTGGTATCTGATGATTAAAATGTTATTATTTGGTGTTTCAAGTTTCAATTTTATTGCTATTTGGTTGTCCGTTCAATTTTCGTTTAACTTTAACAAATTGAGGTGAAAAGACGATTTTGCCCTGATACTTATTATTTTTTACAAAGTCACCCACCTTCGATTTTGCTACCCACCTCCGATTCCAGCCACCCACCTCTAATTCTGGTCCACCCACTTCCGATTCCGGTCACCCACCTCCGATTCTAGTCACCCACCTCCAAACGGGATGGTTATGACTGATTCCGATTTAGGATTTAAGATTCCGGTCGGATTACGACCCGATTCCGGCCGATTTAGGGTTCTGATGGTGGAGTAGTTGACCCAATTTAGGGTTTAGGGTTTCGGCCAATTTCGGTAAATTACGACGATTCCGACCGACTCCAGCCGATTTAGGGTTTCGACGATGGAGCAGCTGACCTGATTTAGGGTTTAGGGGTAATTTGGGCATTTTCAATTTTATTTGGTCATGCACTGGTCACATGACCGAATTCTGTTAAATTTAACCCCAAAATTTGACGGAGACACCTAAAAGCAACAAAGTTTAAACCTGGTACACCAAATAACAACATTTTAATCCTAAGACACCAAACTGACACATGACACAAACCTGAAACACTAAATAGGTTTTTTTTTTCTTTCTCTTATGTAATTTATTATTATCCTAAATTTATGTCATATTTGAGAAATTTGTGTTTTATTTGAGAAAGTAAACCATAGTAACCGACAGTAACATTCACACTTGAGAAAGTAACTTGGTCTACAAGGCAGACAAATATGTTTTGTTTTTATAATCTCCAACCAAATCGAAAGCTTATAATACCAAAGCGTAAATCACAATGTGGCTTCGAATTCATCAGAATCCAAAGAAATGTCATCAGATGAATCGCCTGATCGCAGCTGAGAAGAGACATCATCAATGAAAGAATTCAGCTGTGCAATCTTCTCTGTCAGAATTTTCCTAGTTTTCTGCAGTTTACAACACAAACTGTCCAAGGTTTATCCCATGTTAAAATAGACTAGAAATGGAAAGAGTATACAACGAGGAGTATACCTTTATTTTCCTAATTCAACCCTTGATGGATTCGATCGAATTCAGCAGCACACGTGCTAGGTTCAATCAACCACAGCAATTCAACAACATGCGACATTAGTCTTGATTTAACTCAATTGTAGCATTGTTGGGCGATTGAATCCAGCAACAATTGTGTTGGGTTTAGTGAAACCCAGCTGCAGTCTTGATAGGTTTGAATTAGAACCCCATGCGTTAGATTCGAACCGATTATGAAATTTAAATCTCACGCGATCTGATTTTTTAAAAAAATTGAGCATATGGATATGTTTTTTAAACAAAAAAAAAAGGATAGTAGTGGTGGCATAAGCTCATTCATCTATGTAATGTTTGTAGTTTTGCGAGCATGTCATACATTTGAAGAATCATCGCATGAATGACCTCATCAACGTAGCATTACAAGAAGTCGACTCGTTAAGTTTTATTAGTTATCGTTCCCTTAGAAAATGATATTAGTTAAATAACTGATAAATTTGAATTTTGAACTCGATAACCCGAAATCAATCCCTAAAGAAGCGAGGCTGTCAATCACTAGACCACTACTGTCGATAGCTCTATCAGATGTTGTCTTAGCCGGAAATCCGATGAATTCCTCCAATAGTGTTCCGCCACGTATTTGCTTGCATAAAAGATTCTTTAATACATCGGTCCTACCACGTGGAATCTACGTGTGGATCCTCGACTAATTAGGAGCTAACATGTGACAATGTAACAAAAAAAAAAGAATAATAGTAGTGACATAAACTCATTATGTTATGTAATGTTTAAACTATTACGAGTGTATCATACATATGAATGTTCACATAGCATTATCATTCACTAGATCACAATTGTCATTAGTTCTAGCAGATATTGTATTAGCCGGAAATTCGATAAATCCCTCCAATAGTGTTCTGCCACGTATTTGCTTGCATAGTGTGGTTTACCGTTCCTCACCGTAGATAACAACTGAAAAGATCGAACGGTTAGGATGTATTGTCAAAATCAGCCTTAGCACAGTTGCTACCAACCACCAATCACGTGTCGACACGTCTTGGATCTCCTTCCCCAACCATTTTCATAACCGAAGTCCTCTCCTTTGCAGATTCTCTCCATCGAACGAGCTTCGCGATCGCATTTGATCGGATCATCAACAACCTTTATATCTTCATCTTGTACGTCTCTGTATCCATCGCTCGTGATCTGCTTCCGGGGGTCAAGAAAGCAAACGCGATCGATCCGCCGTTTGTTTTCAGCTCGATCTGCTGATTTTGAGCAATTGTCGATAGAAGATTTGAATTTTCTGCTGTTTCATTGCTACAATTACTGAATCCGAAGGTTTCTTGATTGGTTGGGTTGCTTTAATTGATTGGGGAGGCTTTAAGTTTAAGCTGTCAATTTCGAGGAGGACATTTCGTGAAAGGTTTGTCTTGCTTGCCGGATAGTCTCTGTATACTTGCTTTGCCATTAGGAGGTTGGTGGATTTCTCTGAAGACTGTTGGTCTGGTTTAATTTTGCAATCGATAGAGATTGTTAGATGATTTTGGGGGAAAGAGGATCGTAGCCTGGGAAAGGGGTTTTGAGCTATAAGATTGGTGCTGGACTGTTCTATGAGGAAATATGGCAGCAGGAGCTGATTTATCACGTCCGTTTGCTGTTTTAGAAGGAAATCTCGACTTGTCGACAGCTGAAGATGGGAATTTAGATGGTTTGAAACAGATCACAATTGGGAAACCTCCGAGGCATGCCTCGGCTGCACAGCATTGTGTAGTGACGGCTAGGATGCTCGATGCTTTGGATTTGGTAAGGTTGAAATTGTGGATTTGATTCTTGTTTTGAACTATGAAGATCATGAATCATCGTATTCTAAAAACAGTCTCAACTATAGGTTATGTTGCTAATTGTTGTACCAGATTTAAAATGTTGATATTTGGTGTATCAGCTATCAGATTTGCTGATTTCCACTTTTTCAACTGATTTTGTCATTAAAATTAGTGTTTTAAGCAACAACAACTTGTTGTTTTACACTTTTTTAAACTACCAGCCTTGTTGTTTATGGTTTAGGCTTATTTGATAATTTAAAACATGTTTTTGTTTAGTCAATTTTAAGAGAAAAAGCGGAAATCAATCTATTTTATAGTTTGGACATCAAATATCAGAATTTTATATATGGGGCAGCAATTAGCAACACGACCTAGAGTTGGGATTGTTTAGGTTCTTAAACCTATAAAATATGTAGTTTTTGTGGACTCTCTGTTTCTCACGATTTATGTATATATAAAGCATGTTTGATTACCTTATTAGGATGTATATAAATCTAATTTGGTCATTTTGCACTTATAAGGAATCAGATGGCGGTATCATTGGCAGCACGACTCCATCTAATGGAAAACCGGAGTTTGAGCCAGTATTTCGGTCGGGATGTTGTGCTGAAAGAGGTCCAAAACAATTCATGGAGGATGAACACCTCTGTATTGATAATCTGGCCACTCATTTGAGTTCATCAGCAGACTCTGCTTCCCCGGGAGCCTTTTATGGGGTCAGTAGACTTTCTCGGTTTTTTGTATGATGAGTTCATCTTTTCGTGATAGTACAGTTTGGAGCATACTAAACATCAATCAATGAACTTCTCCATGATTGTTTCCTTTTAGGGTGTTTTATGTGGGGGATTAGAATGTTGTTATTTTGTTGGGTTAAGAACCTAAAAACAGTCCAATGTTGCTAGTCCAAGATTTAAAATGTTGATATTTAGTGTCTCAACTATCAGATTGGTCTCAACTTCAGATAAGTAGAACAAAAAAATATGTTTTTGCTGCTCAAAACGCTAATTTTAAAGCCAAACTCAGTCGAAAAAGGTGGAAAACAACAAATATGATAGTTGAAACACCGAATATCAACAGTTTGAATTAGAGACAGTGATTAGCAACATATGGCCTATATAGTAGGGAATTGGGACTGTTTTTAGGTTCTTTAACCCTATTTTGTACATGGAAGTTCTGATTAGTAAACTGCATAATGAAACAAGGAACAGCCTTTCCATAGGCAAAATCCATGAACTTGAACTTGTATCGATCTCTATGCAGGTTTTTGATGGCCATGGAGGAAACGATGCTGCGGTTTTCGTTAAAGACAATATCCTTAGATTCATTATCGAGGATTCCCAGTTCCCAGCTTCTGTGGGGAAGGCGATCAAAACCGCTTTTCTAAGAGCTGATTATGCATTTGCAGATGCCAGTTCCCTAGATATTTCTTCTGGCACCACAGCTTTGACAGCTCTCTGTTTTGGCAGGTAATATTTAATTTTCAAGAAGTTAAAAAACCCATTTTTATGTTAAAAAGTCAATTTTTATGTTAAAAAACCGATTCTCATGTTTAAAAAACCCATTTTTTATGTTAAAAACCCGTTTTTTATCGTCTTATCAAGCAGTAAAATAGTTGTTGCAAACCTTGGAGATTGCCGAGCGGTCTTAGGCAAAAGAGGCAGAGCAATCGAACTTTCCAAAGACCACAAACCCAACTGCACATCCGAGAAACTCAGGATCGAAAAACTTGGAGGAGTAGTCTACGATGGGTACCTCAACGGGCAATTGTCAGTGGCACGTGCCCTTGGAGACTGGCACATGAAGGGCCCTAAAGGCTCGGCATGTCCTCTAAGTGCCGAACCTGAGCTGCATCAGATGCATCTCAACGAAGAAGACGAGTTCTTGATCATGGGTTGTGATGGATTGTGGGATGTGATGAGTAGCCAATGCGCCGTCTCTATAGTGAGGAAAGAGCTGATGGTTCATAACGATCCCGAAAGATGCTCGAGGGAGCTTGTTAGGGAGGCACTAAAGCGCAACACTTGCGATAATCTGACAGTCATTGTTGTCTGTTTTTCGCAAGATCCGCCACCTAGGATCGAGATTCCTCAAACCCGGGTTAGAAGGAGTATTTCTTTGGAAGGGTTGAATGTTCTGAAGGGTGTTCTTGATAGTAACCAATGAGAGTTGTAATTTCCACGGTTGGTTCGGATCGTAGAGTATGATTCACTGGGCATGATTCTTGTTGATTCGGGTTATTTATGTTACAATCAATTCTCCCATGTAAATATTATGCTGAATGTTTAAGCTATCCATTGTTTTTTTTTGGATCAAAGCCATTGTTATGCATTAAGATGAACAAATAATGCAAAAATAGATACTTGGTGAACAAGGTATCATACTTTTTATTAAGACTATAACCTGGATATCTAAGATACATTAAATTATCACTCCAAAAGTTAAATCTAGGGTTCAAAATTAAGTAAAACAATTTTGTAGAACAAGTAGTGACATGATTCTCAACAATTGCCAAGTAAAACTAGTTTCATCTGAGTGTGACCTTTCAAAGTTCTGCATCTGCTTCTTCATCATCACCATCCACTTGATCAAGATCACTGCACCCAACAATGAAGTTGATGACACACTTACCAGCATAATAAAGGTTCTTGCCAATGGAAATGGATACTTTGCAGGGTTAAGAACCTTAAAAACTGTCTCAACTATACGTCATGTTGCTAATTGCTCTACCAGATTTAAAATGTTGATATTTTGTGTCCCAACTCTATCAAATTTGTTGCTCTCCATTTTTTTCGACTGATTTTAGCGTTAAAATTATTGTTTTATGCAACAAAAACTCCGTAAATTTAAGAGAAAAAAAAGTGGAAATAAACAAATATGATAGCTGAGACATCGAATATCAACATTTTAAATCTAGGACAGCGATTAGCAAAATGACCTATAGTTGAGACTGTTTTTAGGTTCTTAACCCTACTTTGCGAGGGTGTTTAAGACATAGAAAGTACCTTTTCGGACCACAATGCTTGCTTAGATCCTGACAAAGGACCTTACTTACACCACCTACCTTCACTGATCCTTTCCTTATAAGCTTAGTCAACTACCAAGTAAATAATCACATTGACATTATCAGCATTACTAATTGTACTAACAAGTGATGAAAATCAGAATGTTAAATGAAAACTTACTTCCTCTTCAGTTTCCTCGAGCAATCTGTAAAATACAGGAATGTATCAGACGAGGCAAATCATGATTCAATATTTACTATGTGGGACATGAAACTATCAGTGTTTTTTACTTAATTTTTTTTTCAAGAATCGAGCTGACTAACCTTCCACAGTAAGATGATATTGCTTTTGAGTGGGCTCGAGCTTCTGCTCGATCTGCAAGACAACGAAAAGAGAAAGGTTGCAAAAGCTAAGAGTTTGGTGGTCAAAGGAATTTACACAACAGAGAGTAACAACATCACTTTCTACACAACAATTCAGCATCTGAAGTATGATGGCAGATTCACTATGGAATGGTTTATGCGTGGAATACTAACTGCTATGATAAAGAACATGTTCATAACATTCTAATTACTAAGGGATCCTACTAAGTCGAGCTAGAATTTTACTATCCAGAGCAACAAACTGATGGGTATGCTTCGAACCATTCACAGCAGTGAGAGACACATTATATTGTGAAATCACTCAAAAGAGAATCAATTGAAATACATACCAGCACTCTTGTATTCATCCCAGTCATACACTTTCACCCAGGAGGAAGAATGTTTCTGCAAGATCAAAAAGAGAACTTCAGTTGAATCAAATCTATGCCAAATGTCGGAAAAGCGATTAAATGAATCAACTGAGCGAAAGCAAGTTATCGAGTTGATAGAAAACAGTTTAAAGTAATTTAACCTTTTCAAGGGTATAATCCTGCATCTTTTCACAAAGTCCATCCAAAAGCTCAACAACTCTCAGCTCACTGACCCTGTTAATTAGGAACATAAATCATTGATCAATGTAAACATATCTTGAACATGATCCACAAAAAGGCATTAAGTTCAACAAATATGTATTTCAAGTCACCGAATCAAACAAATCGAAACGAACAACAACAGACAAGTACACTTTCAACATTCAAAAGAACTCCAAGGCTCAGTATTTTTCAGATTCCATCAAAATCTCCAAACAGCAAAAAAGAAGAAAGAGCAATTACTGGTAGTCAATTAGCTTTCCTTGCCGTTGACCTTTCGAATCCAACCGGTGTCTCATATCTAAGTGATTCCGTGGTTTTTCCTGAATAGATAACCAGAAGAAATTCATTAGTTCGTCAATCATGAGCTTACTATAACATCTAACAACAATCTAGCAGTTCTCACGTTGGAAAGTCCGAGTTCTAGCTCTGCCTGCAAAAACCATTCGGCACGACATTAGATCAACATCATAACCTAGTTGAAAAGGAAAATCAGTTCATAAAATGAGAAAGATTTCAACTGAAGCACAATGATTTTCAATTTGTCACTGTAATCAGAAAAAACCGCGAAATGTAGTGTCAGATCCGAAAACAAGAAGCAATGAACCGCAGTGTGTATATACAGTACCGCGACGGAAACACAAGCGGCGCATTTGTCATCGACGCTGTGCGCGACGGTGATTATGGCGAAAACCAAGCATATCCACGCCGTGGAGTTCACTCCGGCCATCTTCTCCGATCAGTTAGTTGGCTATTATTTTCGGTTGGCTGTGTCGGACTGTGACGCTCTTCCTTTTATCTATAGAGTCCTGCAACTTCAATTTAGTTTTAAAAATAGCCCGTTTAATTTATTATTTCTTATATAACCCCACAGTTTAATTAAATGGGCTATTTCAAGTAATTTTTTTTTATTGAAATAGCCCAAATCGAAATGGGCTATTTCAAGTAAAAATAGCCCATTATTTCTTATATATATATAACCCTACAATTTACTCAATTGTGCAAATTGCTTTCTGAAAATTTTAAAATAGCAATCCAAACTTTTTTTTTTTCAAGTAAATTACTACATCTATTTAAGTTTCAGCCAAATTGGACAAGAATGGAGAACTTTTCTCATATAACCAAGATAAATTCAGACATAAATTGAAATGGTAGTAGCAAAATACTCAATTGAATGTTTAATTGAAACACACCGTTGATATTGCGCGGATGTTCAGTTGAGCTTCCAATTCAATGCATTTCGTAGCAATCCTTTTAATTTATGTATGTTTCCATGTTATGTGCACACGAATAGACTCCACATCGTAACATGTTAAAGTCAAGTAGCGATTTATAATTAGATCAAATTTTAGTTTATTTTTTTTATGTATTCTAATTTAATTTTACATTTATATTATTTTCCAACGTAAAAAAATGTTTTGTCTATTCGAACATCATATGTTGGCTAGGGCTGGCAATTCGTGCGGGCCGTGCGGGTTCGTGTCGTGTCAGGTTCGTGTCGTGCCAGGTTCGTGTCGTGTTCTGGGTGTCAGCCCAAACACCCAACCCGGCCTAACATGAAAAACTGGCACAAAAAACCTATAGTAAATTGAATAAAAAAATTACCATTTAACCATTTTAGTTTAAAACATCGTGTTAAATCGTGTTATCGTATTGTGTCATGTCACTAATATCAAACACAAACTCATAATTTTCATGTCGTGTTTGTGTCGTTGGCCAAACAGATATGTTGGAACATCATACATCCAAGCTAATCCCCCAACCACCGCACTGATTGGATTTTGAGTAGTTGGAGTGAAGTGTGAACAAAAGCACTAGACTCATCTCCGAAAAATAAATAAATTGAAGAAAATATGATATTATTTGAGGTTTTTATTAGTAAATAAATAAATAATTAGCCAAAATAAATCGAGTTTAAGTTTTATAAAATTAATACTTTAATTCTTACCATATTTTAGATAAATTTATATCTTTATTATTATTTATAAAATTTCATTTGCATTTTAATTAATTATAAATATTATTTTTTTATACTAAAAATCTTAGTTTAAATTATGTATATTGAAGAATATAAAGAAGGTAACGGGTCACTCTTCTGGCCATGCGGTGGTCCATCGTTTTTGCTAATTCCAGTCCCGACCAACCAAGAACTTTGATTATTCTCCATATAAAAAACATATCTTGATTACTATTACTTCCGTTTTTCATCTCCTCTCCTTTTCCACTAAACAATTCCTCTTAATTTCTCCATCTTCTCTCTTGCTCAAAAGACAAAAGCAACTCTCATTAAAGTAGTACTCGTTACCCATTTTCAGATTGGAACCTCAAATCAGCTCCATAACTCTGGATGCCAACACATCTCAGATCTCCGGCTACTTGCGAATCTCTGCCGGGTACGTTTTCTCCGAATTTTGTGTTTTCGAGGTGGGATTATAGTATTTGTCGAGAAATTGTCTGGGTTTGAGCAATTTTGACATTTTCATGCCGCAATTGTTGCAATCTGTGACTGATTTCTTGTGGGTATTTGTTGGAGCTGTCTATTGGTTCGCATTTATGCATTTCTTGTGGATCTTAACTGCGTACTGAGTTTGCATCTAGCATGGTGATCAATTTCTCGCAGCTTTGACTGAAAAACTGCATGAATACGAAGATTTGTGTTTTGTGGCATCAATTATGTACATCTTTAGGGTAGCTCTTACTTAAAACTGTGCAATTCAGTCGTATTCGATTCGTTTTAGTTATCGCCTTATTGATCCGAGCTCGGGTTTTTGGCTGCTAAAGAAATGGAAATCCTTGAATACAAAAATGGCTTATTCTCTGATCTTTGCTTGAGATTCAGGGTTAAGAACCTAAAAACAATCCCAAACATAGGTTGATTTCACTTTTTTGGACTGGTTTTGGTGTTAAAATTGGTGTTTTAAGCAACAATAACATGTTATTGTCCATTTTTACTAAGTATCAAATTTGTTGCTCATGATTTAGACTTATTTTCTGCTTAAAAATGTGTTTTTTATGCCAATTTTAAGGAAACAATGGAAATTTACCTAGTGAAGACACCGAATATCAACATTTTTATTCTAGGACAACGATTAGCAACATAGCCTATAATTGAAACTGTGTTTAGGTTCTTAACCCTCATTTATGTAATTAACCAATGTCCATGATTCTTTCTAGATTTTCGATACATTTGCTGATTTAGACTTTAATAGCAGGTGAATGATGTCAAAGATGCGATCTTTCTCACCGTATGGATTGGATATTGCGTATAGGTGATGTTATGAGTGTAGAATAGAATCTGCAAATGGCGGATGGAACCCAGCTCGACCAAGATTTCGAGGCCTTGAGTGTGTCGAGACGGTTAGTAAGAAGTGTCAGTCAAAAATGGAAAAAGAAACTCCAAAAAACCGAAGAACAAGAAGATAGTAATTGCACAAAAGGCGGTGTGTCGATGAGATGCCTTAGTTTATACGGAAGGGGAGGAGGCTGCAAAGTGGGTGCTGAGACGAGTGAAGAATACGGTGACCCGAGTAGTAGAAGAAGGTCAAGTGCTAGCGAAGAAGCCAAAGGTTATGGATTGATTTGTGGGCCCGACGAAATCGGGCTTGATTGCTTCCCGTACGGAGTAAAAGAGCGATTTTGGAGGAGAAACAACCGAAGGGACATGTTTCTCGACCAAATCCACCACCATGTCTTTCTACCCGACGATATTCTTGAAATGTGTCTACTTCGACTTCCACTGACAAGTCTCATGACGGCTCGCCTCGTCTGCAAGAAATGGCGAAACTTGGCTTCCACTCCACGATTCTTACAAATGAGGCGAGAGAAATCGTACCGGAATCCATGGTTGTTTCTTTTTGGGACCGTAAAAGACGGGTTTTGCTCGGGTGAAATCCACGCCTTAGATGTGTCCCAGGATCAATGGCACAAGATCCAAGCCGATGTTCTTAAAGGAAAGTTCATGTTTTCGGTAGCAACTATTATCGACGATGTGTATATTGTTGGAGGGTGCTCGAGCTTGACCAATTTCGGTAGGGTTGACCGAAGCTCGTTCAAAACCCACAAGGGCGTCCTATCGTTTAGTCCGTTGACCAAGTCGTGGCGTAAAGTTGCATCGATGAAGTACGCCCGATCGATGCCCATATTGGGATCTTCCGAGGTTTCTCCGGATTTCTCGATTTCTCAATCGTTAAGGCCGGACAGGCGGGTCCCACGGTCGAGACTCGGTGGGGTCTCGGATGTCTACGAGGACCCACATAGGCTCTCTTTAAGGCGACAAAACCGCTACTCTTTCGACAACACCGAAGGTTCGGTATCCAATATTAACAGATTTTCCCGCCAAAAAATCGACCAATCATCATCAAACACTAAAGGGGTCATTGGAAACAAAAGGTTCGTCTTGATTGTGGTTGGAGGGCTCGGGTCGTGGGACGAGCCGTTAGATTCGGGTGAAATCTACGACTCCGCCATCAACAAATGGACCGAAATTCCGAGATTACCCTTCGATTTCGGGACGGCATGTTCTGGGGTTGTCTGTAACGGGGTTTTCTACGTATACTCCGAAAACGACAAGATCATGGGTTTCGACATCGAACGGGGTTACTGGCTCGGGATCCACACAAACCCGTTCCCTCCTCGGGTTCACGAGTATTACCCGAAACTCGTGTGTTGCAACAATCAACTGTTCATGCTATCCGTGTCGTGGTGTGATGGCGACGGACAAATCGGGAGGAGGAACAAGGCGGTTAGGAAGTTATGGCAGTTGGATTTAATGTATCTGACCTGGAACGAGGTCTCGGTGCATCCCGACGCGCCGATGGATTGGAACGCAGCGTTTGTGGCGGATAAAGACACCATTTTCGGGGTCGAGATGTTTAAGATATTCGGACAAGTGTTGGATTTTGTGACATCTTGGGATGTTTCCGATGATCGAAACAAGGATTGGCGGCATGTTTCGAGGAATCAAATGGCGCATCAGTTGGATTCTTCTTCTTGCATGACTAAGACTTTGGCTTTGGTTTATTTGTAGGATTCGATCGATTTTTCCGGGTTCGGAGCTTCGGGAATAAACGATACTAGGTCTTCTATTCATGTTTCGCGCTCCAGATCGCGGGTTCGTGTTTTGTTGTAATATTATGAACAGATGACAGTTTGGATTATGTTTTGTTCATCAATTTGATTGATTTTGGTTTCTGGGTGATGTTCTTGTTTATGTATCTCATTTATGAACTCAGTTTTTAGTGCTTGATGATGAAGAAATAACTGAGTTTTCAGTAAGTCAGATTCATTGTGTTTATAGAATCTTGGTCACTTTGTGTATGGTGTGAAATGAATCACTCATAAAATGCTAATTAAGTAATTATGAATATTTTTTTAAATGCTAAGAACATAAAAACCTATACGTAATGTTGCTAATTATTATATCAAATTTAAATGTTGATATCGTGTTCAACTATCGAATTTGTTGATTTTATTTATTTTTTTCTTAAAATTAACGGAACAAAAATATATTTTTTCAGCAATAAATAAGCTTTAATCATAATCATAATTAATAAATATGAAACTTAAGAAAAGTAAAAAATATATATTTATTGTTTAAAATACCAATTTTAATAATAAAGTCTATCAAAAAAGGGTAAATTAATAAATTTGATAGTTGAGACAATTGTAAAATTGATTAGCAACATGACATAGTTAAAATTGTTTTTAGATTGTTAACCCCATTTTTAACTGCATGACTGGGCAAAATTAGAACTTGAAATATCTGATTAAACAGATAAAAACGCTTAAACTACAAAAAGAAACGTTTCGAAACAAACGAATTGGAAACCCAAACAGATAATCTCAGTAACTTAACCATACAACAACAAATTGAGTCCAAAGAAGAAACATTTCGAAAAGAAACCCTATATACTATACAAAATACTCACCTTGATTCCGTGTAAAATGGAAGATTAAGTACACAATAATAATGAACGTACATACATACGTAATACATTATACATATACACCACAAGACCAATAATAATACATATAAACCTCGGTCCCGAATCCGATCAACCCATATTCGGAAAGATTCCCGAGAAGTTCGGAATCCGATCAACATGCCTCAACGCGCGTTCCGCGATCTGCCTCGTCCGATAATCACCGTTATGAAACGCGTCCACCAAAGCGGTACTCACATTCGGGTCGGCCGATACCTGCACCGCGATATCGTCTAACCTCAAAAGCCTCTCCACCACCCAAACCGATCTCCGTCGAAGATTATCGGTCCTCTTCTCCAACAAAACGTTTAGAATCGGCCCGTCACCTTCCGCCTCACAAAGAATCAATGCTCCTTGATCGATATCGACGCCGTCATCTAACAGAGTGGAGAGAGCAGCGAGTGCCGATTCGACGACTTTCTCGTTCGTATGGTCCAAAAGCGCGACGAGTTTCTCGATCCCCTGCCCTTCGACGAGACAGAACGTGTCTCGCAAGGAACATGATCCTAGGTGGAGTCGGCAGAGACCGGCCGTGACGGGTTGTCTTGTGAAACAAGCAAAGACGGTCCCGCAGACACTGGGCGGGACCCGCTCGGGGAGTTTGGTTAGGTTTTTCGATTCTTGAGAGAGGTTCTCGAGGGCCATGGAAGAGACCATCTGGACTTTGTCGCTCGCGTTGTATTGGAGAAGGTCGATGAAGAGAGCCGCTAGGCCGTGTTTTCGAGAGAGCTCAATGGTGGCCGGTTCTTCACTGAGAATATACGTGAGCCGAGCCAAGATCTGAACCAGGCCTTCGAGGTACGGCGTCATGAACCGGTTCCTTCGAACCTCTCCTTGCCTGCAAAAGATCAAGATGTTATCGTGTAATTCGTCCAACCGCGCGTCATTTTCGTTCAAAATTAAGTCGGGATTAGGGTTGGGCATGGAACCGGTCTGGCACGGACCAGAACTGTCTAAAACAGGTCCTGTCCAAATAGAACCGAAACTGTTTTAAACAGTTTCGATCCAAACAGAACCGAATTTATCTTCGGTACTGATTTATCGTTGAAAAATTGGTATGTTCCGACTCGGAATTGCTAACATCAAAATATCATATGAACCGTGTGTAAGAACTAATCGTGTAAACTAGTCATTGACCCGTACGTTGTTCGGAGTTTATAAAACGAAAAATTTACGATATAAGATATTAATTAGTACTCCTATGCAGAAATTCTATGTCATTTATATTTAAAGACATGTCTTATTCATTAATTCGCTAGGGATTTTCTTATACGTTTTAAAGCTCAGAATTGTCGGTTCTGCCACGCTGAATACTAAATGTTGAAAATTTACCTGATTTGGTAGATCCTCGAAATGATCTGCTCAAAAGCGCCTTCGTCGAGCATCTGCCTCGTGAGCCCCAAATCACGCTCGGGAAGCTCGGCCAAAAGCCCGGCAGCTGCCGCCTGCTCCTCCGTAACGACTATATTTTCCGTGGCCACCCGACACAAGCTGCCCAGCTGCCCAGCGGTCCCACGAAGCGCATCGGCAAGTTCCTGTTCCATGTAAGGCGAAAGATTCTGCAAAAGCTTAATCGAAGCAAACCTCAACTCTCTCTGCGGAGCCTCGATGAACTGAACCAAACTAATGGTGGCTCCCGAGCTCTTAATAGCCGCCACGATGCTGAGCACATTCGAAGCCGACCCCGTGAGCCCCACGAGCACCTGGAGAAGTTTACACTCGATGGCGGGCCCCGTGTTGCTGATTAGATGAAGAAGACTGTGTATGATTTCTTCGGAGACTAGGGTTTGGTGGTCGGGCCCCACGGGGATGGAGTCGAGGTCGATGCCTGAGGTGACGACACTGGCGAGGATTGTGGCGGAGATTTCTTTCAGTCGCATCGGGAGCTGGTGGGCCCCGACGGTGAAGAGGTCTTTGACTAGTGGAGGGAGGATTCCGGAAGATATTAGAACTTTGGCGCTCGACTCGCACGCGATTTGGTTTAGTGCTTTTAGGGCGGCTTCTCTCGATTGGATCTCACTGGATTTCATTAGACTGATTAGGGAGGAACCGACTCTTTGGGCAACGAGGAGTTTGATGTCGTTGTTCAGGGCAAGGTCGCCGAGGTAACTTGCCATCGATAGTTTGGTCTCCGTTGGTCCTACAAAGATAAACACTTGATTGTTAGTAGGTTTCCGAAAACAAAACAAAAAACGTTTTTTTTAAGGGGTACACCAAGCCGAATTAGTGTATGTTGAAGTAAAAAGATTAAACAACGTCTTCACCTATCACTTTAAGGTTAGGTTTTAAGACAATTTGTTAGACGGTATGTCTAAAAACACTATCAATTTGCTATTTAGAAAACAAAAACACGAAAGACTCACCTAGGAGGAGATGTGTAAAAAAAACAGTGTTTTGAGGGGTACACCAAATTACAAGCCAAAATATGGTGGTTGAAGTATAAAGATTAAACCACGTATTCACCCATCACCTTAAGGCCGTTAAAGTTTAAAGACAGTCGGTTAGTTGGTTAGGCAATCCGTCTCAAAATTTCACAATAACCTATCTTTTACCAGCTGCATTAATAGGGAAAGCAACTTGCTAGCTCTATTCATTTATCCACAATTGCACCAGTGTGGATTTTCCATCCAAAACATGGATGAAGTGAAGATAGCCAAACATACTAATGTATTAGTTTAGCCAACAACTAGCATGTCAGCCACAAGTCCAACTATAAATTTGCTATTTATAGAAAACAAAAAGGCGAAAGAGTTACCTAGGAGGAGATGTGTTAAAAGCGGCTGTAATCGACCACTTTCAGCCATCTGTCTCACATTGTTTTCGCAGCACTCGAGATTCTCAAGTGTTTTATCAGCATTTTCAACTGTTAACACATTTTCGGATTTGCTGCTCGACATTCCAACCAATATAAGGATAGCTCCATTAACCGACCCGATCTTCTCACACAATGCCTCGGACTTAGAGAGCTCGTATAGCAAAGCAACAGCTTCCTCCCTCTCTTTCGATTGCTCGTGACTCAAGAACTTCACTGTTGTTCGCACAAAATCTCCTTCCACCATCATTTCCTGCTTAGCAATCAAGAAAAAAGTCAATTATTGTCGCATTATCTTAGAATAATCGACCATCCGAACAGAAAGGTCATGGATTTCATTTAAAATTGAATTTCAAACTATAATTAGCTGAAAAAGGGCAACCTTAATATTATCATAGTAACTTTTCAGTTATGGCCAAGATATAATCATAGGAATCAAAATCAATAATTTCCCATGAAAACCTGTTTCCTGATAAAACTCATTTTAATATCATCATAGTAATCGAAATCAATAATTTCCCATCAAAACCCGTTTAGATCAAATACTCAAGACGAAGAGCATATAGCAAAATCAAAAGTAACAACCTTAATATGTTCATCTTCTTCTGCAGCAATCCGAAGGGTTTCCAGAGCTTTGCATCTGACACGACGGCTACCACTCTTCAACATATCAATAATCAAAGGCAGCAAACCAGCCTGGCGCACTATATGCTTATTGAATCGGCTTTTCTGACTAATGTATTGAGCATACTTCAATGCATACATAATATCACCTTCAGCACTGTTGAGAGTTAAGGAGTGACGAGCCATGTCGAGTTGGGCAGCCTCATTCCTAGCAGTCCATTCTTCAATGGTGTTCCTCAATGCAATGCTAGGGTTCAGCTCCGTGCTTCTCAATTCTTTTGATGTGAGTGGGCAAACTATTCTCTTTCCACTCTCTCTACATTCCTTAAACCACTTCTCAACGGCTTCACGTTCAAAAGTTTGCCCGTTTTCTAAAGTTACTGGGTCACGCATGACTTGCTTTGTAAGGGGGCAAACAAATGCGTCGTAAATGGGTTCAACATGTAGTTTTTCAAATTGATAGTTATCATCAGACTGGCTACCATGATCATAGCTTCCATCCCAGCTTCCAGACATTTTCTTTAAATAATTTATTCCTGCAATATTTGACTACACCATAGTTAATTACAACAAAATTTGGAAAATAACAGTAAAGATCTCCATAATCTAAAGGCCATTGGTTTTAAGAAACATAAGTAATAGATGCACACTTGAACAACACTATGTGTTTCTAAATTTGAAAAAGCAGGAGAAATTTGCAGATGTTAAGGCCAATTTGATGCAACCTCAACTATGAGCATTTGCAGTTACCACTGGAATATCACTTGAGCTAAGCATCTTATTCAATAGTAGACATTTAATCCGAAGACAAACGGATACTGAAAACGGGAAAATGCTGAAATGTAGGCATAAATCAGTGTTCTTAATCATAAACTACGCTAGAGTTAATGCCCGAAACTTCATGCATTTAATTTAATATTTAAGGGAGCAAGAAACCAAGCAGAATTCTCGATTAGACCACAACAGCATCTAATTTACCTTTCTTAATCAAAGCAGTAGCTGAAATTCACTAAGCAATGTACAATTCAAAGATAGAAGCTTCTACCAATTCTGCCAAGAATTAATCAATCAATCCTGACTAAAATCATTGAATGAGCAGATGAGTTAATACCTTCGAATTTGATTAAATCAGCAATCCGGAAACCCTAATTTTAGTTTCACTAGTCCATGGGAACGTGATTGTCGCTGCCGGCGGCGCCGAAGTGGGAATCCAGGAAGAATCGGATTTGGCTCCGCCGTGGCGGCTATGGCTGACTTACTGCCACAGAAGAGAGACGACGGAAGCTTAAATCTGGAGCTTATTGTAATGGAAATGGAGGAAGGGAGCTCCGAAGAAGCCAAGAAGTTGTTGGAGAAAGAAGCAAAAAAAAAAAAAAAATCTAAAAATGGAAGAAATCTAAAAATATTGGAATAAAGAAATCAATAATATCTTCATCTCCGATTGGACAATGGAAGAGAGAGTTGACTGGAAGGAGAATAGTCGACGGAGGGAGAAGCCAGCAGAGACATCACCTTGCAGTGGGGCCGCTAACCACCCACAACTAGGGATGGCAACGGGTCTCGGAGCCCCGACCCGGTTTTGACCCGTCGACCCGCGGGTCACGGGTTGGGTTGTGCTCGGGGCGGGGCGGGGCCCCGCGGGTCAGCCAGGTTGGGTTCAATTGGGGCTAGGTCCCAATTGACCCAGCCGGACCTAGCCCTAGGCTAGGTCCGACCCTGGGCCGGGGTCGCCTGGGTCCGGCGAACCCAACCCAGGGTCGGACCTAGCCCTAGGCTAGGTCCGGCTAGGTCCATTTGGGTCAAGGGTTCGATTTGGAAATTTTAGGGCTAAATTGAACAAATTAAAAGTTAGGGATGCATTAGATGGACTAAATTGAAACAAATTCAAAAGTTTAGGGCGGTCACGTGCATGGCACATGCCACTTAACGACCAATTTGGACGGAAAGTTAACGGTGATACCAAAAGGATACAAAGTTGAAAACATTGGTACCAAAAGTATACAAAAAAATAGAAGTGGTACCAAAAGTGGATTATGTGCAAAGAAGTGGTATGAAAAGGTACTTAATCCCTATTTTTTTAGACTTTTCGTGACATACGTTTAATTTTTAATCGTCAAATTTGACCGTTAAATACTTTTAATTTATTCAATTTAATTATTCGCATCCCTAAGTCTAATTGACCAAGACATGGTCCGACTCATGTCTAGGTCAGACCTTGGTGATTCAAAGGTTATGGATGTATTTGAGGGACTAAATCGAACAAAATCAAAATTTTATGGTGATTTACGTGACTTGCACATACAATTTAACGGTCAAAACAAACGGATATACAAAAAGCCATAACTTTTCAAACATTTGGTACCAAAAATATAAATAACAAATTAAAAAATAAAAAAACATTTTGTAATAAAATTCATATTCGGCCTAACTTGTGTATAAAATGTACCTTTAACTTCTTATTTTAATGTCAAAGATAATATTTATAGTATTAAAAAAAACTACATAAAAAAATTTGTTTATAAAACAAACTAACAAAATTGAGTTCACAAGTTGTTGTACCGCGTGTGCAGGCGTATCAAATATATTATTCGCAAGAAAGATGAGCGGTTTAGAGGAGAAACTACTCTCACTACAGCACTTGATAGATTGTGGGAAGCTATTGGAGCCGGTAAGCAATGGGGAGACTAATATGTACAAAACCTTTGAATACGCCAAAGAGACGGGCATATGTGAGATGGTAAATCACAGGCCTTTTAGTGGTGAGCGGAATCAACTCGAGTGTCATTGTGAGTGTGATCCCGAATCTTTAATCAAGATTCAATATTACGAACTGATTGAATGCACAAATAAGGGGATCATAACTAGTTTGTTGACGCATGTACCCCTATCAGTAACTCTCGACCTCTATATGTTATACTATATGTTTTTTTTTGCCACGGTCATACTTTATGTTTTTTTTTTTCCACAGGCATACAATTTTTTTTTTACTACCAATCATAGGTTAAATTACAATTAATGGATGACAATAATAATTGTCGACACTATTTGTCATTTTGCAGGTGCAATTATCACCCACCGACCCCACGCAATTGGGAATTCGCTCGGTCTGTCCTTAATTTGTTTGATAATAATAATAATAATAATTTGTTTCATCTTGCATACCATATTTACAGTCTTGAGACTTGCCCACATTTATTTGTACGCACTCTAACGCTATACTTCATTTTTTGCAGAAACGATCATCCATTCCATGGCAGAAGAGGAGATGCCACTTCCGGTGGCACATGACGTAGTTCAGCCTGGAAGTGATGGATCTTATCGCTTTGTACGTCTATTTATATATATTAATAAAGTTTTTTTTTTAATTTTAAATTTTTTAAAATGAAATAATCATTTTATCGAATAATTCATTAAGTATTTTAATTTATATATTCAGGATTACATGGACATGTTTCGGAGAGATATCATGAAGCTTCCCGACATTCGGAACCAAGACGACTTTGGTACGTGATTTGTACCTTATCCATCTATATTAGTCTTAATAATTAAAAAAATAACATCTTCAAAATTGAATAATTTATTTATAGTATTTTCATAATGTAGTTTTTACTAAATTTATGTCATTAAAATAAATTTATATCGTTAGAATATGGTTAATAACCAAACCGCTACATGAATATTCAAATGTTAAATTTTTTCATATTGATTTTATGAACTTTTAATTTCCGAGCAAATTGCAATTTATGTCAAATTGGATAAAAAAAAATGAGCGTGTTTCGGTCGTAGGATGTCATTTGATGTGTACATAAGATAAATTAGATATTAAATTGAAAAGATGCAAAGAAATGTCTTCAATTGAATTTCTAAATGAAGATATTTTACTGCAATATTTTAAAATTCTTAGAATTTATCTCGTATACCCATCAAAAGACTTTACTAAGCCGGAATAAACTAATTTTCTGTAGGTAGGAAAAAAAATGTCCGATTCAATGTAAACTCCACTATTTTTTCAAAACCGGATCACCCATGTAATCTGTCTAAACTGATCCCGCTTTGATCCATTTTTCAAAACAATAAATTAGAATATTTTTTCATATTAAGTTGAGACTATTTTTTCATATACTATTTTTTACATAAGAGAGCAAACATTGGGATCGCAATTAAGATAATTATAGATTCAAAGCTCTTTCTACTCTAAGTTTCTCTTCTTGTGTTGATAGAAAATTACAGCTCCAACTTCATCATCTTCATTCAGTAAAAAAAACATTACATAAAGAGCAGAGCAAAACTGAAAACTTCTGCATCAGCAGAATAACTTTCCCACTAACCCCCTACTCGAAAACTACTCCTAAATCATCTCTAACTCAACGGCAACCAAACCATCAAACTAACCTTACAAAAAACCAACACAATCCAGAGTTTCACCTCCATTGAACTCTACTCCAATCAAATCCCTCTCAAAATATCTCTTTAATATCATGTTGCTTACTTATACAGGTAATTGTCACACATTTTGCGCTGTAGCAAATATATTTACTTTCAGAGCAACATTTAGTTGATTGCGGGACGCGGTTGAAAACGAGAAGTGGGAAAGAATCAATGCGCAGTAATATGTACAAGATGTATGAATATTGTAAAGAAACCGGTGTTTGTGAGCGGGATAGGCACAGACCGTATACTGGATACGGGATCAATTGAATGAATGCCGTTGTGAGCGTGATAATCCCGAAGCTCTATTCAAAATTAAAGACTACGAAGAGATTACATGCACTAATCGGGGGATAGTGGAGAGCTTGTTGAAGGATGGACCACTCTCTATAACAGTTGATCTCTATTATGGGAATCAATTTCGAAACTGGATGCGGGAGGAGAAGGGAGGGTCGTAGGATGCTTGATTATCTCATACTTAGGAACTCATACGGTACGGGTTGGGGTAAAGATGGATCTGCCGACGTATATTTGCCCCCCGACGACAGCATAGCATTCAATCCCTTTTACGATCCGATTCGTCCAATTTTGGATGAGCCGATTCTACAATCTATTAGAGCCAGATGGACATTGCATACAGGGTAGTAATGGGTATAATGTTTCCGGAGGTGGATATTAGTCGAAAGAGGGGTGGACTTGAAGGGTCAGCATCCACTTCCAGTTCAGTAAAGAGACGTGTTATAGAAAGATATGAGTCTGGTGATGGTTATCAAAAGGTAATATTTTTGTTTCAACTCAAACAAAATTTAAATTTAGATTCTTTTTGAACGTTCAGTATTACCTACTTAGTTAAACATTGGAGACATATTCATAGTTGTTGAATACTTTAGTCCACCTCTGGCAAAGCAAGACCACTCTCCCTCTCCAAGCAATTTGCTTGCCTTGCCTTGTACAATTCCAGTCACTGGTGGTCCTCAAGCTTCAGAAAAGACTAATTCATTGACTTCTTTTCTAAGGGGCCCTTCAAGCCAGCAGATTCCATCTCAAGTGTCTCTTGCATTTGCTGCCTCCGGCGTTTCAACTGTGACTACGGCTAATAGTTCCACGGCACCTAGGCACAGAATGAAACCTGCAGACATTCCAGGTTTCAAAAAGACTTTAACTTGTCTAAGTTTAATAAAAAAGACTCCACCTCATTATTTTCTTTTCTGTTTTTTCTATGTTGCAAAGTTTCACTACTATATTGCCCCATGATTCCAGCCCTCCTATACTTTGGTATCTTTCCATGTAGTTTGTTGCATTTTGGGAAAGGAATAGCAACTTGTTAGAATAGACTGATGCAAATGACATTGGTGTGGGGTTATTCAGTTTCCCTTCTACTCCATTTATTTTTCTCTAATGACTTACTATCGATGACTTGATTAATTAAATTTTGCTATGGAAGAGAGAGTTGACTGGAAGGAGAATAGTCGACGGAGGGAGAAGCCAGCTGAGACATCACCTTGCAGTGGGGCCGTTAACCACCCACAACTAGGGATGGCAACGGGTCTCGGAGCCCCGACCCGGTTTTTGACCCGTCGACCCGCGGGTCACGGGTTGGGTTGTGCTCGGGGCGGGGCGGGGCTCCGCGGGTCAGCCAGGTTGGGTTCAATTGGGGCTAGGTCCCAATTGACCCAGCCGGACCTAGCCTAGGTCTAGGTCCGACCCTGGGCCGGGGTCGCCTGGGTCCGGCGAACCCAACCCAGGGTCGGACCTAGCCTAGGGCTAGGTCCGACCCTGGGCCGGGGTCGCCTGGGTCCGGCGAACCCAACCCAGGGTCGGACCTAGCCCTAGGCTAGGTCCGGCTAGGTCAATTTGGGTCAAGGGTTCGATTTGGAAATTTTAGGGCTAAATTGAACAAATTAAAAGTTAGGGATGCATTAGATGGACTAAATTAAAACAAATTCAAAAGTTTAGGGCGGTCACGTGCATGGCACATGCCACTTAACAACCAATTTGGACGGAAAGTTAACGGTGATACCAAAAGGATACAAAGTTGAAAACATTGGTACCAAAAGTATACAAAAAAATAGAAGTGGTACCAAAAGTGGATTCTGTGCAAAGAAGTGGTATGAAAATGTACTTAATCCCTATTTTTTTAGACTTTTCGTGACATGCGTTTAATTTTTAATCGTCAAATTTGACCGTTAAATACTTTTAATTTATTCAATTTAATTATTCGCATCCCTAAGTCTAATTGACCAAGACATGGTCCGACTCATGTCTAGGTCAGACCTTGGTGATTCAAAGGTTATGGATGTATTTGAGGGACTAAATCGAACAAAATCAAAATTTTATGGTGATTTACGTGACTTGCACATACAATTTAACGGTCAAAACAAACGGATATACAAAAAGCCATAACTTTTCAAACATTTGGTACCAAAAATATAAATAACAAATTAAAAAATAAAAAAACATTTTGTAATAAAATTTATATTCGGCCTAACTTGTGTATAAAATGTACATTTAACTTCTTATTTTAATGTCAAAGATAATATTTATAGTATTAAAAAAAACTACATAAAAAAATTTGTTTATAAAACAAACTAACAAAATTGAGTTCACAAGTTGTTGTACCGCGTGTGCAGGCGTATCAAATATATTATTCGCAAGAAAGATGAGCGGTTTAGAGGAGAAACTACTCTCACTACAGCACTTGATAGATTGTGGGAAGCTATTGGAGCCGGTAAGCAATGGGGAGACTAATATGTACAAAACCTTTGAATACGCCATAGAGACGGGCATATGTGAGATGGCAAATCACAGGCCTTTTAGTGGTGAGCGGAATCAACTCAAGTGTCATTGTGAGTGTGATCCCGAATCTTTAATCAAGATTCAATATTACGAACTGATTGAATGCACAAATAAGGGGATCATAACTAGTTTGTTGACGCATGTACCCCTATCAGTAACTCTCGACCTCTATATGTTATACTATATGTTTTTTTTGCCACGGTCATACTTTATGTTTTTTTTTTCCACAGGCATACAATTTTTTTTTACTACCAATCATAGGTTAAATTACAATTAATGGATGACAATAATAATTGTCGACACTATTTGTCATTTTGCAGGTGCAATTATCACCCACCGACCCCACGCAATTGGGAATTCGCTCGGTCTGTCCTTAATTTGTTTGACAATAATAATAATAATAATTTGTTTCATCTTGCATACCATATTTACAGTCTTGAGACTTGCCCACATTTTCGTAAAAAATACACGTTATACCACATGCAACGTTTCTTAAGATTATATATTGTTACTTTTATGTTTGTTGACTTGAGAGTCACATTAATGTGATATCTTTGAGATATATTTATATGTATAAGATGAACAAATTTTAAATAATGATTAGATGTTGGATGTATAATACATGCATTTTAAAGAATGATTAGATGTTGGAGGCTTAAATTTAGATACTCAAAATTACTGAATTCTTAATTTATATGATATTTGAGTTGTATTGTATTGTTATCCTAATTTTTTTATATGTTAATTAATAGGGTTAAAGGTATTTTTCATACCACATGTTTGGCCGAATTGGCTTTTAGTACTGGATGTTTAGTTTTGTATACTTTTGGTACCAAACGTTTAAAAAAATGTGGATTTTGGTACATTCGTTGGTTGACCGTTAAATGACATGTGCAAGTCACATGATTGACTCTAAACTTTTAATTTTGTTCAATTTAGTCCATCAAATATATTTATAACTTTTATTTTGTTTAATTTAGTCATAAAGCTTCAAAATCGAACCCAATTGGGACCTATCTCCAATTGGGTAAATTTGATCCAAATGGGGCTATGTCAATTGAATTCGATTTGTTTAATTGGGTCCGATTTTGAAGTGTTATGACTAAGTTAAACAAAATAAAAGTTAGGAATATATTTGAGGGACTAAACTGAACAAAATTAAAAGTTTAGAGTCGATCACGTGACTTGCACATGTCATTTAACGGCCAAAACTAACGGCCAACTAACGGATGTACCAAAAGCCACATTTTTTCAAACGTTTGGTACCTAAAGTATACAAAACTAAACATTCAGTACTAAAAGCCACATTCGGACAAACATGTGGTATCAAAAGTACCTTTAACCCTAATTAATAATTATCGTTTTTTGGTTTTAAACTTAGGAATAGGTCCGAAAAACAGTAATATAGTTTATATTCTCCTCCCATTTGAGTTTTGTGTTGGATATTTATTTTATATATATATATAATATGATGAAAATAATCGAACAAAAAAAACTGATACCCGACCCAAACAAGAAAAAGCTGGACCGACCAAACCGGTTTCACCCTAATTGATGGTCATGGGTGTCACGTGTGGTGGGCTGTGCAGTGCAGGGTAGGGTAATCGAGCTGCCTACGTGATGTTTCGGGCAATAACCCTAGTTTAACATTATATTTTGTGTTTGTATTACTTTTGGATTTAAATGTTATATTTAATATTATATTTGGTTCTTTCGGATTATCGGTTATGTTTGATAATTGTTTGTTGACAGTCATATTGATGCGGTATATTTGATATATCTTTATATGTGTAAGATGTGCAAATTTTAAAAAATGACTAAAGGTTGGATGCTTGAAATTTAGCTTTGCATTAGGGTATTTTGTGATTGGATGACTTTTGAGTTCTCATATATATATATATATTTGAATGTAGTCATTTTTTATTAATTCAGTTATTGATATAGTTGTGGATACGATTTAAACAAAATCAGAGTAAACGGGTAAAATCAATGATTCTTCAAATGTATGATATACTCGCAATAGTCCAAATATTATGTAGCAGGATGAGCTTAGTCGTCACCACTAGCTTTATCCATATGTTCAACCGTTTTAAAAATCGAACTGCATATGGGATTTAAGATTGAAAATTGAGTTCGAATCTGAACCCAAAAACGAATAGGGTTCGAATTCAAACCCATCAAGACTGCAGCTGAGTTTCACTGAACCCAACACAATTGTTGTTGGATTCAATCGAACCCAACAATACTACAATTGAATTCAATCTAACCAAGCAATGTTGCAAGGTTGCTGTAGTTGATTGAACCTAGGACATGTGCTGTTGGATTCGATCGAACCCATCAATGGTTGTATACTCTTTTCATTTATATATAATATTCTATTTCGAATTTTCGGTTCGGTTTGGTTTTCAGTCTTCAGAAACCGGTTTCACCCTTAATGGTTTTGGGTTTCAGTGTTATGGGCTTTGCGGGGTGGCAGATGGGCTTTTGGAATGTCCATGCGCATCGGCCTGGGCCCATTAGGCCTCCATTCTCTTCTATTTCATCCTCAATTTATCACTATTTCGCGCTAAAAATTCCGTCGCCATGGATTCATCTGCAGGAGCCGAGGTTGCAAGATCGGATGATAATTCGACGACGAGTTCAAGAGGCAAGCGCAAGGAGGTGGATGAGGAGCAGCCTCCTCCGATTGAGCGATCGCTCAAGCGTATCTGCGGTACTCCATCAGATGATTCCGGCGATTCTCTGGTCCAGAACGCCCAGGTGGTCGACAGCGACGGCGATTCCGACACCGACAGCGGCACCGACCTGGACGATGAACGCAGGCGTGCTCATTTAAAATCCTATGAGGAACGCGAAGAAGGTGAGGTGGAGTGTATAGATGAAGCTGATTGATTGATGAATATAATTAATTATTTGATTTGGTTGTTGATTACTGGTAACCTGTCTGAACTATACCTTGTTGACTGAAGAGTAGGAAGAAGGAATGAGGTTCTTTCTGTGTTTTTATACTAATTAATTGATTCCTTGTGTAATTTCATCCTTCTAATGATTAAATTTGGTAGGATTTCATATCAACACTTAGTACAACTGATGCAGGTAGTGTAGTGTGTATTATTATATACTGCTTCCTCACTGATCATGTAATTATACTTCACAGAATGGACGCCAACTGATGAAGAATGGGACAAGTATGTGAAGCAGATAGAAGCTAGTAAGGTAATTGGTTTTTATACAAGAATAGCTTTTTAGATGATAGATAGATAATGATAATGTAACTTGTTTCTTTAATTTTATGTTATTGTTTTTGTAGGGTTTCGACGTGGAATTCTGTTACCGGATCCAAGGGTTCGGGAACAATGCAATCGTGCCACTGGATTCAGAATCAATAGATAATGAGGACTTCCAGCAATTCGTGAAACTAGCTGCAGACAAGGCTTGTATGTTGGAAGATTTGCAGTTGGTAAAAGCAAATCAGATTGTGTTGGGAATCAGGGATATTTTTTACTTCATTTTTATTGCGAGAGGCTCCTCTGATGGTGTAGTCAGGTGCTATCAATCTAAATTCACCAGATTTCATCTTAAACGCGATCGTACTAGAGAGGACACAATACACTTTGTGTGGCTGAAAGATGAATGTGGCCAGGTAGCTGCTGAAGATATCAAGCAGAGAGAGGTAATATCATATTATCCAACTTTTACAAAACAAGAAAAGCTGCTTTAGATAATAATAATAACATATGTAATTGTTTTGGTAGGGTTGTGGTGCGGATTCCCTTCGCCAGTTATACATGGAGGTGTTCTGTCCAATCGAGCCAGTTAGTCGAGATGAACTAAGAGTTTCCCGTGCGAATTACAAGGATTTCATGAAATTAGCTGTTAAGGCTTGTAATGATTCGGGTGGCCAAAAGTTGAAAGATTTGGAGGTGGAAGAAGCATATGAGCAGAATTTCGGCCTCACCGCCCATCGTTACATCTCTTTTAAGGGCTACTTGGATGGTGAATGTAGGTTCTACCAAGCTAAAGTCATCACCACTTGTCCTGAATCTTATCCTGTAGATCCATATGATTCTGAAAAACCGGTCAACACAGTAGAGTTGGTGAGTCGGAAAGATCCATCTGTGAGGCTGAAAGATGAACACGGCCAGGTAATTGAAGAACGGATCAAGCATAGAAAGCAGAATGAAGCTAGAAAGGTAAAATTGAATTTTTATTAAAGAAGATTATCTTTCTTTCTGCTTTAGATACTAATGTATGTAACTGTTTTGTTAGTGTTTTGATGTGGAGCAAACCACGGACATGAAGATCCCGGGTGTAATCACTCCAGTTGATCCAGAAACATTAAATGGTGAGGACTACAAGCATTTCATTGGATTGATAATAGCTGCAGCCAAGTCTTCCATGGTTTGTGGTGGCCACGAAGAGTTTGAAAATCTTCGTATAGAAAAAGCAAATCAGCAGTCTTTCGGGTGTTTCACGCATCATTACATCACTTTTTCTGCCAATGGCTCGTTGGACGGTGGTAAATGCAGGCACTACTATCAAGCTAAACTCACCCGCCATTCTGATTCTGATTCGGAATGTGAATGTTATGTAAAACCTGAGTTTAAGGACAAAGTGGAGTTTGTTTGGCTGAAAGAATGAGGATCTATGATGAAGATAAGCATCAATGTTAATTTACAGGTATTAACTAATTATGTGTTTATTAGGTACTGATGTGTTTATTTAGGTACTGATGTGGTAGAGTAATCGAGCTGCCTGCGTTATGTTTCGGGCAATAACCCTAGTTTAAGATTATATATTGTGGTTGTATTACTTTTGGATTTAAAGGTTATTATGTTTAAGATTATATTTTGGTTCTTTCGGATTATTGGTTATATTTGATAATTGTTTGTTGACCGTCCTATTGTTGTGGTGCAAATTTTAAGGAATGACTGAAATTCGATACTCAAAATTGTTAAATCCTGAATTTGCTAAAAAGATCTTAGTAACTGATTTCCACAGAGCAAAATTAAGTCTAATACTTCAACACATGGAGCAATTGGTCCTAAATCTATAACACTCTCCAAGAATCAAGTCCATATATGCAAGAATACAATGGACATACATACATACATCTGATTCAATTACAGAAATCCAACCTAACAATAATAGGACCCGATCCGGGCAATCAAAACCCGTTTCATAAAATATTCAAGATGAAGAAGAGCATATAGCAAAATCAAAAGGAACAATCTTTACATGATCATCTTCTTGTGGATTCCATTCTTCTAAAGTACCCAGAAGCTCAAAAAATCAGCTCAGCAACCAATGGAACAAAGAACAATGCAGCATCTTCACTCTCAACTTTCTTCAGCAAATATGATGTCAAAGAGGTTTTGCACTGAAAAAACCAATTTTTTTAGAGAAAAATCATGACAGGATTATGATGTTGGTTCATACTCATTCATGCATGGTTCTCATATCAACAACTCACCTTCCTGTTTAGGAATATTGGGTTGATCGAACAATAGCTGCTCGAGTGAGCCAAGATCACCGCTGCTGCAATTTATACCACAAAGAACAACATCCTCAAAAACAAACTTATGATTTCAAAGTTATTTTCTACTTACTTTCATATGTTTAGGGTTTAAGGTTTTAGGGTTTATACACAAAGAACAGCATCCGCAAGGAAATTTTGAAGTACCTAGGTTTAAAGACGAGTGACGGGAGTGCTGATACGATTGAGGACTTAAGCAAGTACCTGAAGAACAAAAACATTAATGCTCATTCAAAAGAAATATAAATTGGCTCGAGGAATGAAGATTCAAATTTAGGTTATTACTCAGAGCGATGCATCTCGTAGAGTAGCATTAGACCATCTATACAATTTACTAAAGATGGCTTCACGCCCACTCGTTGCTGCAGTTGCTTCTTAGTGGATTGATTAGAACCTGCTTTCACGAGATGTTTGCCATCACGAGATAGCTTCTCAAGAGACAGGACAATGCCATGGAAATCCTCCCTGGAAAATTGTTTCAGATCAAAGACCACCCAAAAATATTCATGAAAGCTTATATCAATCATATCATAATTCATAACCGAACGAAATTGAAAAATCTATCCTTGATCACTGAGTAATACAAGTAAAAAAACAAACTTTTCTTGGGAAATCAACTTCTTAGTTCTTAGAGCTTTGATTGTGTGCGGATCTTCGTGCTCATATTCTTTATTTTGCTCACTACTCAAGGAATAGAGGAGAAAGGTTTTCATGGCTCGATAGATCATTTGATAAGCCAATGATTTTTTCCCGTTGTTGCAGAATATTGTAAACGAACATGTTAACTAATCGATTACTAGGGGTGTTTGGTAATGCTTCCTTGATCACAGCAACACTAATGTAGTTAAAAAGCATATGCAAAGCAGAATATAACAAGTAGACCACAGTTCATACAACTAATTAATCCAAAAAAAATTTGGCCAAGAGTTAATCCAATTTACACACAAAACAATGTTGGATGTTGTTAATTGTTTAATCATATTCAGGTAAAACTGAGCTAAGCAAAAACTCACAGAGTTTTCTTCAAGGAACGCAAGATATTTTCCAACGTTTCCATTTGTTTTCTGAGCACAGCATCTTCAATGCCATAGACACAGCCCAAAACGCCGTAATTCTTACTGTCCTGAATCACCTGAAAAGGAAATCGATTCCCATGAGATCGATATTTCCAAGGGCGAGCTAATTCGAAAAAAGTACCTGAAGCCGCTCGATGATTGAAGAGGCGTTCCTGTACTGTGAAAGCAATCGTGCTTGAAGCTCCCCCCAGCTATCCATTTCTTCTTGAGCTTTCCGGAACTTCTGTTGATACTTCTTCACCATCGCCTCCATCTTTTCCAAACGGATGCAGATTTGTTTCAAGCAACAGAAGACTAATCTGCAGAAAAAAAAATCCTAACACAGGACTGATGAGTTCCTAAAAAACATGTTGAACAAGTTTTTTTTCCTATAACAATTAACACACTACATTAATTCAGCAAAACATGGATTTCAACAAATAATTGAGCATCCCAACTTCAACAATTCAGCAAAGCGTGGATTTTGACAAATAATTTAGCATCACCACTTCAGAAATTCATCAAAGCATGGATTTTGACAAATAATTGAGCATCACCACTTCAGCAATTCAGCAAAGCATGGATTTTGACAAATAATTGAGCATCACCAATTCAGCAAAGCATGGATTTTGACAAATAATTGAGCATCCCCACTTCAGAAATTCAGCAAAGCATGGATTTTGACAAATAATTGAGCATCGCCATTTCAGCAATTCAGCAAAGCATGGATTTTGACACATAATTGAGCATCCCCACTTCAGCAATTCAGCAAAGCATGGATTTTGACTAATAATTGAGCATCCCCGCTTCAGCAGTTCAGCAAAGCAAGGATTTTGACAAATAATTGAGCATCACCACTTCAGAAATTCAGAAAAGCATGGATTTTGACAAATAATTGAGCATCACCACTTCAGAAATTCAGCATCAGCAAAACATGGATTCAAATTTCAAACTAGATGATTGAAAATCAACAAATGAAAAACATGGATTCTAAGTTCTGAATAAATAATTGAACTTGAACTAATAAAACATTAAAATTGAAGCTAACCCTAACCTGAACTGGAGGAGGCAAACAACATGCGGCAGCTTTGATGGATGAAGCTGAAATTGAATCAATTTTTTTTTAAATGAATCGGTTAACCGAATTGTGTCTAAATCGATCAAACTCGGTTCTGACCAATCAAAACCGGTTCTCTATGCATTCTAATATTCTATTATAATATTATTTATCTAGAACCGGATTGCATGTGTGGCGGTTCATGGTCGACCGTCGGTCCAATTTTCACAACAATTCTCCTATATTTTATTTTCTTGCCATTATTGTCTTTGTTTCAAACAACAAATTTAATTATTCGCCAAAATAAACAACACAAATATTTATTTATTTTTCAAAATCTCAACCAAGTTAACTTTGACTACATAGTTTTCTTGCTTCTTTATATTTCTATCTTATTAAATACTTATAATATCTCAACAAACTGAAAAGAATTAGAGAAGAGCATAATATCTAACATTTGAGGGGAAAATGAACATATAACTACACTTTGGGGGCAAAAGAGATGAAAAAAAATCTCAGTAACTGATTTCCACACAGTAATATGCTTAAGTCCAAAACTTTAACACATGGAGCAGTTGGTCCTCGATCTATAACACTCTCCAAGAATCAAGTCCACAAAGACAAGAATACAATGAACATACATCTGATTCAATTACCTACACAAATCCAGCCTTATAATAAATCAGATCTATACAACACTGAAAAAATATGGCCACCACCAACAAAGCGAAAAAAACCGTGCAATTCGATACCGCGAATCATATATTGATCGATCAATCTTCCAACTCGATTTGGCCTCCATTATAAACCCAGAAACTAGAACGAACTCCAATTATCGCTCTTCTTAGGAGACCGGTTTTCGACCTTAAACGGGCCTGAAGATCCGAACGGGTCGGAATCATCAAAGGAGGAGAACGCACGATCGTGTCCTCCAATGGAGCTGTTAATGGAGTCGAACCTTGTCAGCTTGTCGGGCTGCTGCTGAGAGAATAATCCACCAGCATCGTTTGTCCTGAAAGAATCAAACCTCGAAAAGTTGTCAAAATAGTTGTCCCCTGCTTCACTATACCTCGGTGAATTGTTGCTAAATTTGGAGGCGGCGGGGCTTGGAGGCACGGAATCCTCAAAAAACGGGCTTTTTGTGCTCTGAAATGCATCGGTGGATGAAGAGCCTGTCTTTATCGGGTTAACTCCAAAGCCATCATCGCCAAACGAGTACCCATCATCGTTCTTGAGAAAATGAAATAAAATTAGATGAAGTATTTCATATGGTTAGCTGCTATGTTATGTGATGATTTGCATGTAAATAAGTGTCTCACCTTGGTGGTACTGAAACCCCACACTGAGTCCACATCATCATTTTTGTCAAAACCCCAATTTGAGGAGTCATCAAAGCTTCTGTTCAAGCAAATGGTAGAGAAAGCTTTACTAGGTAACCTTTTTCGAAATTAATTGTAACCATTTACCTAAAAACTGTTACTTCTCTCACTCAATCATAACTTTTTTCAGTTTTACTAACTTGCACGATAAAAAAATGGAGTAATACATGTGAGTTTCTGTTCAAGCAAATGGTAGAGAAAGCTTTACTAAGTAACCTTTTTCGAAATTAAAGTTGTAACCTTTTACCTATAACTGTTACTTCTCTCACTCAATCACACTTTACCTAAAATTGTAACCTTTTTCACTTTTACTAAGTTGCACAATAAAGAAAAGTCCAAATGGAGTAATACCTGTGAGTTTCTGCATCTGCTTCAGTAGTTTCGAAATGGGGATCTGAGAATATTTGAGATGCACTTTCTGAGGTAGTTCTTGCAATTGGACTTCTTGCTGATCCGTCCTCACTGTGGTTATAGTTATAGGTGGATTCATCGTCTTCGAAGGCATGCTCGGTATTGAATAGATCAGAATGGTTTTCATCAGCAAAATTCGGTGCAGTCTCTGTGAGAGAATCATTAACTGCTTCTTTCTGGTCAGAAGTGGATTTTGCTTTTCCATCAAGAGCAATCTCATTGGCAAATCCTGAATTGAAGTAACAACTTGTTACTTATAAATGCAGTAGATGTTTCTAAGTGCTACCGAACAACATAGTGTAATGGAAATCTATGAAATGAGCAATTCGGTTACCTTCATCTTCAAATTTATCCCAATCTTCATCCCAGATACTTGCAACCTCTGGAATTCCAGGTTGCCAACCTACAACAAATTACACAGTGGGAATTGCTCAATGCGTTGTTTTTTTTTGCTTCTCTTCTAATTTTTTGTTACCGAAGATTGAAAAAATATATCTCTGAGACTAAAAGTAGTACCGGCAGGGAGCACAAGAAGAGCGGTTGGTTTGACATCAACTCCATGTTTTTTACAACGTTCAAGTAAAGCCTTCATTAGCTCATCAAGATCTGACTGAATGCGATCAGCTCGAACCTGAACAAGCATCGACTTGCTCAAAAGCCAAAAACCTCCAACAGTAAACAAAAACTGATGAATTCAACAAAATAATACCTGCAGAATTCCATCTGCACTGCCACCTTGTTCCATCTTGACAACAGCTTGATGCAACTCTGTCTTCCTCTCCTGTAATACAGTAGTTGTAATATCCGAAATAAGGGAATGCACCAGGAAAACAAACAAAGAATCACCTGAATATCTCGAAATGTAGCCTCTTCAACGGTTAACTTGGATGCTACTTCAGCAACTTGCTTGTACTTCTCTTCATACTTTTTACCAAGCATCTCAGCCTATAACACCAGAAACAATAAAGCTGTACAGTGGCTTCTGTGTAAAAATGTAATAGAAAGAACTAGTTTATTATCTCCTTGAGTACCTCTCGCTTATCTGCCAATGCCCTCTCTGTTATCTCGTTCAGTTTATTATCGCATCTACTTTTGTACAAAACCTGTTAATTAGGATAATACATTAAACATAGCTGAAAAGAAAAAGGGAAGAAGATAAACTAGCAAAGAATTACGACACTGAGCTATATATAAAGAATCAGATCCAGTTATTGAAGCACCAAACCTTCTCAATCGAAGGAGATTCATAAAATAATTAAAAGATAGGTCCAACAAGCAACTGAACAAGATGTTACGGTTGGTAGGCATTTTAGACAGAAACCTTACTATATATATATATATATCACTGGACTTGAGCATTAGATACAAAGAGCAAACGAAGACAATTTTATAAGCAAAAGAACAACCATATTTCAAACTCCTATGGCCTTACTATTGATCCTGTGAAAGTTAAGTCAGGACATAAAAGCGAGTTCTAAACCCAAAAACAAAGCATGTAGAGATAATATAGTAAAGAAGAAGGTTTCAGATGGACAGGCTCTAAGTCAAAATTTATCAAGTAATCTCTATTATGTGATTATGTGACTTCAATTCCACAAGTTCAGCAAATATCGCTTTCTTAATGAAAACACAGAGGAGTTTGGTATGTTAATAACCCACCCTAAGTTTACCGGGAGAAAATAGATTGTACACCGAAATTATGTTTTGCTGATGAAAATAACTTATGCAACAGACAAGTGAAGAGTAAGTCAAGAGATGCAATGTTAAATTAACAGAAATGCAGGCAACAAAATGCAAATAAACTACTTACAAGATCCTGCATTCTGTCTCGATAGAACTCAATCTTCTCTCTTGAATCCAGAATTATCTTCTCTTCAAACTAAGATACAAAAAGAAAATAAACTAATGTCAGGTTGAAAAGTTGGTTTTTAAATTTAGACCATACCATTGTAGGCTTGTAATTATGAAATTTCAGAGAATAGAATACATTAAAAGAATTCTTCTTGCTAACAGTTTCATCAAGAGTTTAAGCCAACAAAATGGTCAAACGGGTAACCTTGAATCCTTGATCTCAAATGGTACAACAAGACCATCAAAGAAGACCGTGGATCAAAACAAAAATAATACCTTCTTTTCTTTTGCCGTCTCCTGACTCGATATGGCTGAGATCTGATCCCCACCATCAGTTTGATCTGCGAAGGAATCACCCAGAACTGGAACACTCCGATCTGCATGATCAGAAAGCACTGCACCATCAGCACGGGGGACAGGTTGCCCTGGCTTGAACCCAGTTGCTGGACCCATTGATGGAGCACCTGGCGCTCCTTGTTGTGACCCAAAACCTAAAAAAAAATTATCAAGCAAACTAAAGTCCAAATTATCTATGTAAGAAAATTAAAAGGAATGTAGACATATAGAGGCGAATACCTGGATGAGGACCCCAAGCAGCTCCTCCATAGGCAACTTTTGGCTGGCCCGTCATGGACAATAGTGTCTCATCATACATAACATTACTTGGAAGCGACGTAGGAAGAGTACGGCCTTCCCTAAAGCGTTCCATTAGGTATAAAGCAAAGCAGAACTCTCTTAAAGAGAGCATGCTATCACTGTCCTGATCAGACAAGTCCCACACCTGTTTCAAAACATCTGCCACAAGCCACCAAATAAACTATTGTCAAACTTTGCTTCATCTATTAGGCAGGAGTGAACACATGGATAATATTTTAAAAAAAAAATATATTCTGATATTTCTCTGGTGTAGTAATTCATCGACTCAAGTCATAAGACCAAGGAAATGAATCCCCATAACAGTGGACTTGTAACTGATTTTGCAATACCAAATAAAAAATCAATTTTTGAAGTAACTGACAGCTTTGCGAACTAGCTAGTCCACAAATACAACCAGTAACTCTAAGTACCATCATCATTTCCACAGTACTTGGAGAAACTCAGGCATGTTTAGCAAAATTTAATTAATCAAGTCATCGATTGTTAGTCATTAGAGAAAAATAAGTGGAGTAGAAGGTAAACTGAATAACCCCACAACTAATACAAGAATGATTATTATTTCAGTTGCATGGTGACATGACTCACCAATGTCATTTGCATCAGTCTATTCTAACAAGTTTCTATTCCTTTCCCGTAATAAAATGCATTGAAGTACATGGAAAGATACTAAAGCATAGGGCTGGAATCATGTACCAATATAGCTAGTAAAACTTTGCAGCAAAGAAAGAAAAGAAAATACGGGGTAAAATATTTTAATTAAACTTAGAGGGAGGACAAGTTACCTCTAGGTAGTCTCCAACTCAAAAACAAATCTCGAGCTTGCTCTCCTGTAATTTTTCCATCTCTGTCCGTGTCTACTTCCATAAAAACTTTTGAGTACTTCTGGATATCTGCAGGTTTCATTTTGGGCCAAGGTGCCGTGGAACTGTTCGGTGTAGAGTTTCCAGTTGCAGTTGAAACGCCAGAGGCAGCAAAAGAAGGAGCCACTTGAGATGGAACCTGCTGGGTGGGAACCAGCTGGTTTGGAATCTGTTGGCTTGGAGCCTGCTGGCTTGGACCCAGAGAAGTTGGGGGTCTTTGTGTAGGACCACTTGAAGGGCCCCTTAGAAAAGAAGTCAACGAATCTAGTGAATTAGTCTTTTCTGAAGCTTGAGGACCACCAGTGACTGGAATTGTAGAAGGCAAAGCAAGCAAGTTGCTTGGAGAGGGAGAGGGTTCTTGCTTTGGTGGAGGTTGACTTGCAGAAAAGAAATCATTTCCAAAAGATGATCCTGAAGCAGGGCCATTACCAGAAACAACCAACGCTTTTGAGTCACTAGGCGACACAGTTTGTGATGGCAAAGCAACTGGAAGTTGTGGCCTTGAAGGGGTTAATGCTGCAGAGTTTACCCCACCAGTTCCAGTCATCGCCCCAAAATTTCTTCCACCTCCTAACCAATCGTTGGAGGCATTAGTATTTGAAAAGCTTTGACCTACCATACCACCACCTTGAGGAAATTCAGGAGCTGCAATAGTCTGAGATGGACGGACAGAAGTAACAAGCGGCATTGGCTGAGGCGGCCTTTGTGGCTGGTTCTGTTGAGGGAAAAACTGACCCTGAATCTGATTTGGTGATTCTCCCCTATAGCCAACATTCTGTGATGGTGCCGGTGCACGTGGACCGAACTGTGCAGGTGGTGCCATACCAGTGGGGTTGGCATAAGGTCCAGGTGAAGGTGCAGGTGTGCCAGGTAGATTAATTTTGGGTGGAGGAATTTTAGCTGCAGCTGGGCCATATAAAGCAGCCTTCACTATTTCTGGTGTTAATTCCCTCTTGCTCTGAGCCACAGTCACGAGCTTGAGAGCATTATAGAATTCTGCCCGACCAAGGAAACCTGTTTGACGCTGATCGGAAATGCTCCATATCTGCAGGTTATACAAAGTTACAAACAAATTTTAGGCAACATGAACTGAAGTATTCAACTACTAGGATTTAGAAGTGCATGGGAAGTTTTGGCTACCAACAAAATTCGACAGTAATCTTCTATGCATAGTTACAATTATGGGTTAAGAACCTAAAAACAGTTTCAACTATATGTCATGTTGCTAATCGTTGTCCCAGATTTAAAATGTTGATATTGGATGTCTCAACTATAGATTGGTTGATTTCCACTTTTTTCGACTAATTTTGATGCCAAAATTGGCACTTTAAGCAACAAAAACATGTTATTTTCTAATTTTTCCAAAGTACCAGATTTGTTGCTCATGGTTTAGACTTATTCTTGAAAAAAAATATTTTTGTTCCGTCAATTTTAAGAGAAAAATGTGTAAGTCAACCAATCTGATAGGTTGAAGTTGGAACACCGAATATCAACATTCTAAATCTGGGACAGCAGTTAGCAACATGATCTATAGTTGTGTTTGGGTTCTTAACCTTCCAATTATATTGGACAACTCCAAATGCAAAACTTAAGTATTCAAGTAATTTACTGAACCAGAAGAACTTTCAGAAAGAAGGCTAATCAATCTGTAAACTTCAGTACTAATCTAAGATCTCAATAATGAATCTATTAGCTAGATTCTACAATATTATGTCCAGAAAGCTAAATCCCAAACCAAAACCAGATCAATTGCAAAATCTACTAAGATGAAACCGTTGCTGCCAATCAAGCAGAAAACATAGTTTTTACAAAGAAATACCTGAGCAAGGACGTTCTTGGGCAAGTTAGATCCCTGGAAGAAGGAGACAGCTTCAGCTCCACTGATCCGCCCATCTCCATCCAAATCTGCCCTCTTAAAGTACACCTCGAATTGTTCCATACCTACCCAAACTCCTGGAGCTCAAATTCAGAATAGATCGCAGAGACTGCAGAGGATCAGAAGATCCAGTTGAGGAGAGGCGGTAAAGAACAAGATGTTGAATATGGCGGCAGCGCGACGAGATGTATTGATCGGAGTAACTGCGGTTGCCGTTCGGTAGCAGATGCAAGGATTGGAAACTAATTAAGTATCTCCGACGACGATAAGAAGAAGAAGAATGAAAATGGAAAGAGATCGGAATCGGCGATCCAGAGACTGGCAATTGGAATTGTAGACTGGATCAGGCGGAGATAGGAGATGAAGTGGAACCGTTTGGTCTGAACCGCAGTGCATTCACAATTGTCCGAAACAGGCCGAATTATCCTCCAAAGTCGAATTCGAGCTTTTGAGGCAAAAACACGAGTGGCCCCAGCGATAAAGAGTCCGACTTCTATATTCCGATTCATTCCGAGTGTCTTTGTATTGGGAAAAGGACTTAAACTTGATGATAATTACTACAACTGCCATTATGTCTATTTCGAAACTTGTCATGATTAGGAATTCGGAACGGCTATCATCACTCATGGTCCGAGTACTTAAAGTAAATGAGCCGAGACGAGTATATATCAAGTTCGTCTAGACTTAAAAACTATGTTCGAACTCAATTTGCGGTTTAGGTCTAAATTCGATATAAATGAATTCGTGGCTCGTAAGTTCATTATACATTATATTAAGTTAGTATTTATTATAAGTTAGTATTGATTATTATTATAAAACTGAGCTCGACTCGTAAGCTTATTTATAACACAATAAGTTAGCATTCTCATATGATTAGGCAATAAATTCGGTCTGAACCGATCAGAAACCAAACCCTTTGGAACATATTTAGTCCGAACCGGTTTCAAACTGACCATGTCTATAAGGAGTGAATCCGTACCAAAAGCCGTTTGTATATTTATGTGGAACTGGTTCTATTCTCGACTGGAACTGATTTCAGACTGGATTGGACCGGAACTGGTTTTGGATTGGTTTTTGTTTTAATTAGTGTAAATCTTCATAAAAACTGTCAATAACCGGTTACAAACATACCCGCTTTTGTATGCCAGATACGAGCATAAAAAATCGGATCTTTAGACCGCAACTGCTCAAACTAGTTCCGACATAGATTGAACCGGGCAGGCTTGGACCGGTTCAATACCTGTCGCTAATTTCTCATGATTAAAATCAAGCTCGACTCGAACTTTGCTATCTTATGCATATATAGTATAAAGCTCATTTAAGCTCAAGCAAAATTAGTTCGAGCCAAGTATTATCAAGTTCGTACTCGACTCGACATACCAAAAGTTAAGCTCGACTCGAACTCAACTGACTTATGTTCGTAATAAAGCCCGTTTAGGTTCGAGAGTAGTTCGAATCGAGTTTATTAGTTAAAATAAATATTTATATTAAAAACATTTAAAGACTAACTAAGTCGGCCCAACTAAGGATAATTATCAACACAACCCAAGTTAATTCGAACTATCAACTCGGCCCAATCAAAAGGTTATTTACTATCCGTTCAGCCCAATAAAGGCTAAAGCCTAACAGTAGTTTCCCCGTTCAAGAACTTGCATGCACCGGGTATACGAGCGCGTTCCCCTAAAATAATTATTTTGATTGTTTTGTGGCCACTTCTATATGAGTGACTCTTACACCGGGTCTATACAGAAATAGTGTTCTCGCTGTATAATTTCTATCATTACATAGACCGACCCGGTTACATTAATTCCCAACTATAAGAGCATCCACAATGGTTTTACCTAAATTGTATTCTTTAAAGTTGCCACGTAGACATTTATGTACACTTTAAGTAATACGTAAATTTAAGACATACGTAAAAAATATTTTCTCTGCAATCGTATTACTTAAACATATTCCTTAAATATATTTTATTATTAAATTTTCAAACAACCACCAATAAGATATTATCATTAATTATAAAATGAATTAATTTATAATAAAAAATTGGTTACGTAATACATAGTGCATTACTTAAATTTATGGAATGCTTTATGTAAAAACATAAATTTACGTGTGGGTCCCATCTTTAAGGAATGCTATGTAAAACCACTGTAGATAGTTTTTGTTGCTTTACTTAAATAAACATGTAGGACCCACGTTTACGTATTCTTTACGTAATACCACTGTGGATGCTCTAAATGATCGTAGTGTTATATATGTATTAGGTTTTTTAAAGCAAAATTATTGTTAGTTAGAGCAATTTATATGGTACAAAAATAAACGGGCCGAGCCAAGTCGAATATTAAACTGCTTAAGCTCGCGTTCGATCAAATTGTGATTTTTTATGCTCAAACTCAGATCAAGCTAAGCTCAATTAAGCTCAAATAGCCGGTTTTAAAGTGTAATTGCGAAATTAGAGATGCACTTAAATATACATTAACATATATATTAAAAAAAAAAAAAAAAACTCAACACGGCTCGTGAGAAAGTATATTCAAACTCCAGCTCGACTTGATCAATTTAAAAGTTTGAATCGACTCAAAAGTTTTCAAATTAAAATTAAATTAAATATTAACTGAGTTTATCTCAAGCAGTTCACAAATAACTCGATTAATTTAAACTCCCAATAATATCCATAGTAAAAATTTATTGAAGTCCACACTTTTAATTCATATATATTCATTTCAGGCCAAAAAAATAATACACATTCATGATTCCATTGTTACAAATATGAACAAATCCAAATATCAAACCACTACACACAATTGTAACTTTTTACCATCGAACACTATAATCTTACGTGGCAATAAAAAAATGAAATTAGGATTATTCTGAATGTTCTAACTTTTAAGGACATGTTCGGTCCCACTAATAATAGGTAGTAGATATGACCTTACCTTAAGCAAGATGTTTATTTATATATATATGCTAATTAATAATAAAGAGTAAAGATTTGCATAATTTTGTTTTTGTCCTTAAAGTCAGCCATTCATATCCAAACAAAACAGGATACGGCTCCCTAATAATAAATTAAACAAATGTGTTTATTCTTGCAAAAAAATAAATTAAACGAATGGATTTGTATACATTAATTAATATTTTTTGTGGTGACGGATATTAAAAATTTAAAATGACCTTATAATTATATACTATATTATTTTAAAGATTAAAATAATTTATTCGGCCATGTGGCACAATATCACACATCTGAGATCATAAATTTTAAAATTGATTTTAAATACTAAAATCATCGGTTTCGTAATGTACTTATTTAGTTTAATATTTTTCTATTTAATCTAAAAAAATTATATTTCTTAAATTATTATATATATATATATATATTCAAATTAAGTCTTTATAATGTATTTTCTTCCCATGTTATATACATTGCAATTGTGATTTCAACACATATAATTAAGTTAATTAATTTTGTGTTGTTTTATTCTTCTAAAATGAAATCTAAAATTTAAAAACACGTGTTAATATTTTATATTGTACAATATTATACTTTAAAAAAGTATCAATTTTATATTCTTGAATAAACTTTCTTATATATGGCCAAAAAAAATAAATTCTTATATATATATATATATCTATCCATATATATTTTTTCAAAACAATCAATTATTATATATATATATATATATATTGTTGCAAGTTTTTATTTATTATTATAATTTTGTTGCAGGCTAATTAGATATGTAATTATCAAACTTTGACAAAAACCACATTTTCCTTTTCTAGAACCCCAAATATGTCTTTCTATTTTCGTATAAGTTGACACTCTTGTATGACATTTGACTGCTGCCGCTCAGTTCACTCAGCACCACCCTTCACCGCCGACAATGGCCTCCGACGGCGGCGACAAAAACTGCGCCGCCCCATGACCCACCAAAATTGTTGGGTCCGGCCATTATTATTCACTGCAACTTTAATAAGAGAGAGAAACACGGTGGAGATGAAGAGGATTGGAGAGCGACATTCAACAATCCTCTCACACGCATCCACACCGATCATTCAAAAATAATAATCGAAAATAAATTAAAACAAACAAAAAACAAGAACAGAGGAGGTTGAATCAAGCAAGGTCCCACTGTCCCCTGTTTCACCATTGATGAATAACCACCTTTCTCTCTCTAAAAACAGCTCCTTTCTGCAACCTCCGTGATTCACTCTGTTTCCCCTTTTCCATTACCGCCAGAGTGAAGATTATACGCAGCTCTGTTTCCATTACCAGACGCGTCTACTGGGCTGCAATTAATATATGCTGCTGCGTTAGCAGAATATACTATTAACGCTGAATTTCTTCTTTTTTAGGAAAGGAAATGTTGTCTGTTTAATTTTTCTTGTTTATTGGAAGTTTTTCAATTCTCCTTTTGCGGCTACATCATCTTGTTCATTAGAATCTAGAAAAGGGTAGGAAATTAGGGGAGAGCTTTTTGTAGTCGTTTGGTGTTCATTAGGGTTTCTGCATCTTGATCTTACCCAAGATCCGAAATCCCCTGTTTCTGTCGGATTCTGCCATTTTTAGGGTTTAGGGTTGCTGTTTCTTGGAATCTCTGTTTTTTGTTTCAGTAGAATCTTGAAAAGCTCTCTCTTTTCGAAGAGATGAGCTGCTTCTCTTGCTTTAGCTCGAGGAGTAGACGCAAAGATGTGAGCAGAGTAGAAATCGACGACAGTGGCGGTCGATCTAGCTCTCGTGGTGGCTGGGATTCCTCAGGTGATTATTAGATTTGAATAGTAGGCTCAGTTTGCAGATAGTTGATGAATTTACAGGTAATTTGATGAATTTGCTTCTTGTAACACTTGATTTGGTGTTCATTACTGGCTGAAGATAAGCTGTTGTGCATTAATGAGCTAAAATCCAGATTTTCATTACTTTTTCACTTCAAATTGAGGAAATTCTTATATGAAATCCTAATGTTAATATTACAATGTTGGTTATAGGAAATGGGAGGAAGAGAGAATCTAAGAGTGGTAAGAGCAAGGGAGGGAATAGTCCCAAAGGCAATGCTGCAAGGAGCTTCACATTCAAGGAACTTGCCACCGCAACTCGGAATTTCAAGGAATTGAATTTGATTGGTGAAGGGGGTTTCGGAAAAGTGTACAAAGGATGGCTAGATGGTGGTGAGGTAATTGGTCTCAAACTGTTCTTGCACTCTTTTGTTCTGTAATTTCTTCAAATTCATTTCAACTTGTTAGTGTTAAATGAGACGGAATGTAAAAAATCGAGCTTTAGGTCACTTGGAAGTTGGAATTGCTCGTTTTGTGGCGTGATAGTGGTTTAAAGCCTTGAACTCTCATTTCATCGTGCTATATATTCAATGCTATTGCCCAAGTAATAAAAAACCTACATTTAGGAATTAAAAACAAACTGTTCTTGCACTCTTTCGTTCGGTAATTTCTTCAACATCAACATGTTAGTGGTAAACGAGACGGAATGTAAAAATTCGAGCTTTTGGTCACTTGGAAGTTGGAATTGCTTGTTTCGTTGTGTGATAGCGGTTTAAAGCCTTGAACTCTCATTTCATCTTGCTATATCTTCAATGCTATATCATTAGGATAGAGATTTTGCCATGTTTTTGTGAGAAAGATGTAAATTTGCTGATTCCTTTGAATGTTTGTCACCAGATTGTTGCCGTAAAACAGCTCAATCACGACGGTCTTCAAGGGTTTCAAGAGTTCATCGTGGAAGTTCTCATGCTGAGCTTGCTTCATCACCCTAATCTAGTCACTTTGATTGGATATTGCACTGATGGAGATCAAAGGCTTTTGGTTTATCAATACATGCCAATGGGTAGCTTGGAAGATCATCTATTCGGTAATTACCGTGATTTGCGTTCGTATCAATTCGGTAATTACCGTGTTTTTACCCGAAAAGTACCTCTATTCATAACTCTTTACATTTTCTTGTAGATGTTGAGTTGAATCAAACCCCGCTTAGTTGGAACACCCGAATAAAGATCGCGGTTGGTGCAGCTAGAGGAATCGAGTACCTCCATTGCAAAGCAAACCCACCCGTTATCTACCGTGACTTGAAATCCGCAAATATCTTGCTCGACAATGACTTCAACCCCAAGCTATCTGACTTTGGTTTAGCCAAATTGGGTCCGGTCGGGGATAACACCCATGTTTCAACTAGAGTCATGGGAACATACGGATATTGTGCCCCGGAATATGCCATGAGCGGGAAATTAACCCTAAAATCCGACATTTACAGCTTCGGAGTTGTTCTTTTGGAGCTCATCACCGGCCGGAAGGCCATAGACACTACCCGAAAAACCGGGGAGCAAAATCTAATCACTTGGGTAAGTTTCAAGTTTCAACCTTTCTTATGTCCCAGTAAGCACAACAAGACACAAGAAGTGTTCAGGTTAGTTGTGTATGTAAGTTAGAAATATTTAACGTTCAGTAGCTTGTTCGGTTCAATATGAGATTTTGCTACCTATATACTCACTACAGTTTAACCTTCTGGATTCGGGTGCTAGAAAAAGTGATAAAAATTCGATTTTTTGTTAACTTGTAGAGTCGATCGTTCCCGATAAGGACACAAAAAGTGTTGGGTTGGTTGTGTATGTAAGTTAGAAATATTTAACAGTCGCTACAGACTGTTCTGTTGGATATGCGATTTTGCTACTTATATACTCACTACAGTTATTTTTCGATTCGGGCGCTACAAAAACTGATAAAAATTCGATCTTTTGTTAACGTGCAGAGTCGACCGTATTTGAAAGACCGGAGAAAATTCGTGCAACTAGCCGACCCTCTATTGCACGGGAAGTTCTCGGTTAAGTGTCTTCACCAAGCAATTGCCATCACCGCAATGTGTCTGCAAGAGCAACCGACGTTTCGGCCACTCATTACCGACATAGTCGTGGCCCTCGAGTACTTATCCACTCAGAGCGAAAACCCGACATCAGTATCGATAAAGGCAACACCGTCACCTTCAAAGCACGACATAAGGTAGGATTTGTAGAAATAAATGTCGGACTGGTTAAGGTCGGTCCAAATGCCCGAGCCTCGGTTACGAAACGAGGAAATATGAGAAGCGGAAGTGATCGAAACGGGTTTGTATAGCGGTTCGGGTAAGGTGGTTGGCTTGTTTTGTTCATCTGTGCTTGAAGATGGGGGAAGGAAAGGTAGGAGTTTGTTGATGTTAATATCCTTTTTCTTTTTAGTTCCTGTTACAGAAACTTATATATATAATTGTGTAATTAATGTAGCTTTTTTTTGCTTGATATATATATATATATATATATATATATATATATATATATATATATACAAATTTGAAATTTATGTAATCTATGCATGTATATGAAGTTTCTAAGTGATTTTCTAACATTATCATAGGACAATGTTTTCTTGCTGTTTCATACTTTCTTGTTCTCTTCATATGGTTTTCCGTTGATGTCCATGAATTTTGAGTAGGTCGGATTTTATGGTAATTTGAATATGTTCGCAGGTAGGGGTGGCAATTGGTGCTATCGTGCATGTCAATGATTGTGTCGTGCTAAACTTACTAAACACAAACATGCACGTTAAGCTTACCGTGCCACATTTTGCAAACACGAACACGGCACGGATATTTTTGTGCGCGTTTGTGTCGTGCTATCGTGTTGTGAAGGATATTCGGTTGTATATCTATACACGAGATCTTTAAGCAAAAATCAAAATAATAAACATCATACATTAAAAAAACCATGGATTAATGTCACTATACATAGTTAGTGGCAACTCTTTTCAAATCCACGTTTTCAAAACGTTAATCGCCTTAGGTCAGATTTTAAGTCTGACACTAAGATGATTAATATGGTCATCAAACTCTTTTTCAACTAAATTTTTTAATATTTTTATTTTTGGCAAGATTGGTCCATTTAGTTTGGATACACAACAAAAATGAGACATTAGTCTGGGTCTAGGGCTCACACAAACCCAACCAGGACCAGCACAATAGGAGGGTTTAAGCTCTCCAACTGAATAGACCACATCATCCACAAAAATTACATGAGCACAGCACATCATATAGTATTTTGCAGCAAATACTAGAGAATGACTCTTGAAATGACAACAACCAATCTGGCTTCATTCAAAAACACTATCTGGTCTGAACAGGACACGACAGTGAACACAACATCAAGAGACAGACAGACAAACAAACAATTTTATCTCACTTGATCCCGTGAAACGATGGCAACACAGCTATGAGAGGATCTCCGTAACCAACGGCTTCTGTAAAATAAAACACAAAAAACATGAACAACCACATTTATGCATGCTCTATGCAATGCTTTCTTGATGATATGATTTCAAAATTGAGAAATCAAGTTACATGTTCCTTACACAGATAGATAATAGTAGGCCACACAAATCAAAGTAAAAAATTACCTCCATCATCAACCAGGACCTTCAGAACTTCACCAGAGACATCCGACTGCTCAAAATTATAATTTGTTTTGTTAGGGGAAAAAGTTTTTTAAATTTTATGGAGCATCTATCTATCTAGAAGAATAAAATCAAGTCAGCTAACCTTGATCGGAAGTTCAGTTTGAAACTGATCTACCCACCCTATAATTTGTCCTTCCTTAATTAGATCACCCTGCCATACAAACCAATTGAAATTCAACAGTTGACTCCTCTATACCGCATTCAACAGTTATTTCAAGAAATAACTTTCAACTCTTCATTAACCAAAAAAAATAAATCAAAATGCTAATATCAAAATAATAGATTTGCAATTTTCTTCTCTCCAGCACGGATAGACAACTCTCTCCAAGAATGTCGCATTAAAGATTCAGCAAAAAGGCTTTCTCGAAGCAGCAAATCCTCTCACAATGTTATTCGCAATATGTATGTATATATTAAGCTTGTAAAGATTTTACTTGGTGTGAATGAAAATTTACTATGTGATGCAAATGATAGCCTAAAGATTATTGTATTCTTTTATATGTGGCAACATATCTCTTGCATTCATGACCTACAATAAGTTGGATTGTGTTACTTTCTTTACAAAATGTGCTTCCAAGCTCCCTCCCTATCTCTAACAAACTAATAAAGCAATATACTGGTTAGGTCTCATATAGTTGGACTCCCTAGTTCCTGATCGACCACTTCTCTCTTTCTCAAATATTAACAAATATAAATATACTGAGCAACTTTTCAAGATGGTTTAGCTCTATGTTTTATTTCATTGTTGAATATGAAGGGTTGCATCTTATTCTCCAAAGAAAGAACAAGCAAATGATTATATTGTAATCTTAAGAGATGGATGAGGAAGAGTAATTAGCATCAGAGTTCAGGTAAGGAAGAAATACCTCCTTATAGGTAGGAGGTTTCTTCACTCCTTTAATTGTTCTGCCCCTTTGAAATGTGCCGACCTGGAAAAATAGCATGACGACATATCTGAGTGAGTATAATGGAAACACTCCTTGCGACGGATTGCAGCCACCACACAAAAGAAAAAAACCCTGTAGGTACCCACCAACGGACAAGAGACTACAACATATCCACTAGCTCCAGATGCTTCCAATGCAGCCAACCTTGATGATTTTTCGAATGTGACATTGGTAAAAGGAGTGATCTTTTCTTGAGAATGCACTAGTGGTGCTTCCGCTGGAGGTGCAGAAGCTAGTGACTTATCCATGGGTTCACTAGGAATTGGGGGTGGTGTGCTAGGTGAAACGACTGAACTTGGTAATTTTGCAGCTCCCACACTCCTCTTCACATGCATTTCAAACTCTCCAATCTGGAAAAGAACAGAAAATTAGAATTGAGAAATTTTTAGAAACTTGGTATAAGGGATGAAAAAAGAATGCAGAGAAATCCTGAAATCAAGGACACTCATCAGGAATACTAATAAAAACTCCTGATCGTGCATTGTCTTGACTCTTGATCGTGCTAAAATTCAGAGAGGTATTGTATTTGATAAAAAAAAATGCCTTACTTTTTATGGCGGCAACATTATGTGCTTTATGGACCTTATCATGTGACTGCCATGTCATTCATGCAGTTTCATGTTGTACATTATCTTTTTCTTCATCACATGCTAGTTGTATTAATTATTGCTTGATACTAATGTACCATACCAGAGATTAAGAACTCTATTCATCGCTAGCATACCCATTATCCTTAGCACCTCGTCCATATTCCCAGTATGTTGAAAAAACTAGTACTAAGTTGCTTAATCTGTGTAGGATTACGGCTGCTAAAGACTTTAAGCCTAACTGGAAGGGGGTTGGCCTTGCTGAAGCCTCCGTCAATTACCATAAAATTCTAGCCCATCTACTTGCCAGAGAATAAAAATTGCAAACATAGCTTTCTAGCATAAATACCATAATGTAACTAACAATTTGCTCTCCATGTTGAAAACAGTATTACTACAGTTATTTGGATTGTTCTAATGCATAGTCTACATTTCCAATATACTACAAAGTTTGAAATTTCTAAGTTTCAGGTAGTTAAATATTTAACTCATTGAATTATTATTTCTAAGAACAAAGCAGCTAAGTAACAACATATGTAAGTGTGCGTACCTTCAATTTTAGTTCAGCAACCTCTGTCTCATCACAGACTTCCAGTAAGAGTGCCTAAAACAAACAAAATAAATGAGAAGACATCTGGCACTTAGACATAGTTTTATATTAAAAAAAATCAGAATATAAACATGAAATCTTCAATGAGAAGGCAACAAATAGCACATTATCAAATCAGTGAGACTGAGATAGTTCGTAACAGTTACACATCTGAACCCTTGGGAGGACTCAATGGCTTGAGGAGCCTCCTACTGACCTCTTTGAGCTGTTACTTTAAGATGTAATTGGTATGATTTATCCTAGATTAGTGAATGAATGAGACGATGAACACCCTTTTCTGCCAAAAAAAAGGATAGGTCCACTTTTGTTGGGAGCAAGAATCCATTCGGAAAGGCAATTCAACTAATCAGTCGATATAAACGAAAAATGTGCTGTTGAATTTTTACAGAATCAACAGAAAAATAAATATCAGAGCTTGGAAAGAAGACTAATAGTAATAATTTCTTTTATAACACCGGCCTTCGAGGTGCTTCTGACTATACAATTGAAACATTTCATTCTTCTTGACTTGAGAGAGGACCTCAAATAATGTTTGGATATGAGAACAGTTTAATCATCATGAATGTAAATGACTTTTTATCCATCCCAATAGAACATATGACTTGAATGTTATATTATTTTTCTTGCTATATATTGACTAAACATATGCCACATTTTGTTAAGCAATTAGATCCTTGTAAGATAGAGTTGTTTACATATGCTGTAAACTTGCAACACACCCAATATAATGTAGACACAAAAACCAGCCTAGTAGATAATCTACATCTTCAAGATGGCAATTGAAAGCTAGATGTACGTACCTGAAACCCTTTTGGAAAGATGGCACTTTTGATGGTACTCTTCTGCTCCGGTTTGTTACTGCTGCTAACTGCTGGAATAGTCCATATTAAAGTTAATTCTTCCAGGTACAATGGTAATGAATTGTACATTTGAAATATCTTCCCTTAGAAAGCTTTTCAATGGAAGGGTGTAAGGAAATCAGATTTCTACTGGTGCAAGTGTTGAGTGGGTTGATCTTAAGGAGACAAAAGCTTGCTAAGTAAGAAGGGAAAAAATCTAACCACTGGAATTAGCTGTAACAACAGGTTCGACTGCCGTAACAGCTGTATCCCTCTTATTCAGTGCGAACGAAAGCTTCCTCCTCCCCACGGGCACGCCAGATTTGCTAGCAGTTAACCAATTGCGAACCACTACAGGTTTTTCAAGTAATGATCGCACATGAGACGACATACTGATACCCGAATCTGGAAATGAAAGAAACATATCACTAGTTATGCAATCACAACAATTTCTCAAGGCATAACAAAATGAGACGGCAATAATCAAATATTAGCACGATGAAACTCTTAACAGACAACACAGCATAAAGACGCAATCCATCTGAAAATAAAAAAGAATCAGACGGATCATCCGCAAGCATTAATTAAGACTATGATTCGACTATATCTCGACAGATCAAGCGAATCATGAAATGCTTTTAGCTATACTATCTACCTACCTAAGAAAACACATATTTGTTCTAGAGTAAACTAAATGAGAGTGTGCTTACAGTAAGAGTATCGGAGAGCAGTCGAGGACTCCATTGGATCGGAGGAACCAAGCTAATGAGAGGAAGGTGAGTTGAAGAAGAAGCAGCTGGGCAGAAATGGCAGCGATGGAGCCTGATAGTTAATATAGGAAGAGGTGCTTTGGTTTGCACAGTTGGAAAACTATCTTCGAAATGTCCGCCTGCCTCATTAGTTTCTCCGTCTTGTTTAGAAGAAGAAAGAGAAAGAGACGTAGGTTTTAATTATTACATTAATTATATTCTTTAGCATTTGGGCCACTGCTACTAACGTGTGGGGGCTTATTGGGCCAAGTTAACTTTTTACAAGCCCAACATATCTTAACTCTAATATGGCCCAAGTGACCACCACGAATTTAAACTCGCAACAACACTAATCATATACATGCTACGGGGCGGGTTTACGGTAAAAATCACTATATTTTCTCATTTTTTCATTATAACTTCACTCGGACCTCTATTTTTTGTGAAATCAATTTTATTTGCACTCTTACTCGTCGTATATGACCGTGGAATAGTTTAATGTACTACTCATTTTGGAATCAAAGCATCACGTTTTCTGTGATGGTTAGTAAGGGAAATTCTTCAATTTCGGCCAAGTTTCTCATTTTTTCAATATAACTTCACTCGGACCTCTATTTTTTGTGAAATATATTTTATTTGCACTCTTACTCGTCGTATATGACCGTGGAATAGTTTAATGTACTACTCATTTTGGAATCAAAGCATCACGTTTTCTGTGATGGTTAGTAAGGGAAATTCTTCAATTTCGGCCAAATTTCTCATTTTTTCAATATAACCTCACTCGGACCTCTATTTTTTGTGAAATCAATTTTATTTGCATTCTTACTCGTCGTATATGACCGTGGAATAGTTTAATGTACTATTCATTTTGGAATCAAAGCATCACGTTTTCTGTGATGGTTAGTAAGGGAAATTCTTCAATTTTGGCCAAGTTTCTCATTATTTCAATATAACCTCACTCGGACCTCTATTTTTTGTGAAATCAATTTTATTTTCACTCTTACTCGTCGTATATGTCCGTGGAATAGTTTAATGTACTACTCATTTTGGAATCAAAGCATCACGTTTTCTGTGATGGTTAGTAAGGGAAATTCTTCAATTTCGGCCAAGTTTCTCATTTTTTCAATATAACTACACTCGGACCTCTATTTTTTGTGAAATCAATTTTATTTTCACTCTTACTCGTCGTATATGACCGTGGAATAGTTTAATGTACTTCTCATTTCAGGCTCAAAGCATCATGTTTTCTGTGATGGTTAGTAAGGAAATTCTTCAATTTCGGCCAAGTTTCTCATTTTTTCAATATAACCTCACTCGGACCTCTATTTTTTGTGAAATCCATTTTATTTGCACTCTTACTCGTTGTATATGACCGTGGAATAGTTTAATGTACTACTCATTTTGGAATCAAAGCATCACGTTTTCTGTGATGCTTAGTAAGAGAAATTCTTTAATTTCGGCAAAGTTTCTCAATTTTTCAATATAACTTCACTCGGACCTCTATTTTTTGTGAAATCAATTTTATTTTCACTCTTACTCGTCGTATATGACCGTGGAATAGTTTAATGTACTACTCATTTTGGAATCAAAGCATCACGTTTTATGTGATGGTTAGTAACGGAAATTCTTGAATTTCGGCCAAGTTTCTCATTTTTTCAATATAACTTCACTCGGACCTCTATTTTTTGTGAAATCAATTTTATTTTCACTCTTACTCGTCGTATATGATCGTGGAATAGTTTAATGTACTACTCATTTTGGAATCAAAGCATCACGTTTTCTGTGATGCTTAGTAAGGGAAATTCTTCAATTTTGGCCAAGTTTCTCATTTTTTCAATATAACTTCACTCGGACCTCTATTTTTTGTGAAATATATTTTATTTGCACTCTTACTCGTCGTATATGACCATGGAATAGTTTAATGTACTACTCATTTTGGAATCAAAGCATCACATTTTCTGTGATGCTTAGTAAGGGAAATTCTTCAATTTCGGCCAAGTTTCTCATTTTTTCAATATAACTTCACTCGGACCTCTATTTTTTGTGAAATCAATTTTATTTTCACTCTTACTCGTCGTATATGACCGTGGAATAGTTTAATGTACTACTCATTTTGGAATCAAAGCATCACGTTTTCTGTGATGGTTAGTAAGGGAAATTCTTCAATTTCGGCCAAATTTCTAATTTTTTCAATATAACTTCACTCGGACCTCTATTTTTTGTGAAATATATTTTATTTGCACTCTTACTCGTCGTATATGACCGTTGAATAGTTTAATGTACTACTCATTTTGGAATCAAAGCATCATGTTTTCTGTGATGCTTAGTAAGGGAAATTCTTCAATTTCGGCCAAGTTTCTCATTTTTTCAATATAACCTCACTCGGACCTCTATTTTTTGTGAAATCAATTTTATTTGCATTCTTACTCGTCGTATATGACCGTGGAATAGTTTAATGTACTACTTATTTTGAAATCAAAGCATCACGTTTTCTGTGATGGTTAGTAAGGGAAATTCTTCAATTTCGGCCAAGTTTCTCATTTTTTCACTCGGACCTCTATTTTTTGTGAAATATATTTTATTTGCACTCTTACTCGTCGTATATGACCGTGGAATAGTTTAATGTACTACTCATTTTGGAATCAAAGCATCACATTTTCTGTGATGCTTAGTAAGGGAAATTCTTCAATTTCGGCCAAGTTTCTCATTTTTTCAATATAACCTCACTCGGACATCTATTTTTTGTGAAATCAATTTTATTTGCATTCTTTCTCGTCGTATATGACCGTGGAATAGTTTAATGTACTACACATTTTGGAATCAAAGCATCACGTTTTCTGTGATGGTTAGTAAGGGAAATTCTTAAGTTTCGGCCAAGTTTCTCATTTTTTCAATATAACTTCACTCGGACCTCTATTTTTTGTGAAATCAATTTTATTTTCACTCTTACTCGTCGTATATGACCGTGGAATAGTTTAATGTACTACTCATTTTGGATTCAAAGCATCACGTTTTCTGTGATGCTTAGTAAGGGAAATTCATCAATTTCAGCCAAGTTTCTCATTTTTTCAATATAACTTCACTCGGACCTCTATTTTTTGTGAAATCAATTTTATTTACACTCTTACTCGTCTTATATGTCCGTGGAATAGTTTAATGTACTACTCATTTTGGAATCAAAGCATCACGTTTTCTGTGATGGTTAGTAAGGGAAATTCTTCAATTTCGGCCAAGTTTCTCATTTTTTTCAATATAAATTCACTCGGACCTCTATTTTTTGTGAAATCAATTTTATTTGCACTCTTACTCGTAGTATATGTCCGTGGAATAGTTTAATGTACTAGTCATTTTGAAATCAAAGCATCACGTTTTCTGTGATGCTTAGTAAGGGAAATTCTTCAATTTCGGCCAAGTTTCTTATTTTTTCAATATAACTTCACTCGGACCTCTATTTTTTGTGAAATATATTTTATTTGCACTCTTACTCGTAGTATATGACCGTTGAATAGTTTAATGTATTACTCATTTTGGAATCAAAGCATCACGTTTTCTGTGATGCTTAGTAAGGGAAATTCTTCAATTTCGGCCAAGTTTCTCATTTTTTCAATATAACTTCACTCGGACCTCTATTTTTTGTGAAATATATTTTATTTGCACTCTTACTCGTCGTATATGACCGTGGAATAGTTTAATGTACTACTCATTTTGGAATCAAAGCATCACGTTTTCTGTGATGGTTAGTAAGGGAAATTCTTCAATTTCGGCCAAATTTCTCATTTTTTCAATATAACCTCACTCGGACCTCTATTTTTTGTGAAATCAATTTTATTTGCACTCTTACTCGTCAGATATGACCGTGGAATAGTTTAATGTACTACTAATTTTGGAATCAAAGCATCACGTTTTCTGTGATGCTTAGTAAGGGAAATTCTTCAATTTCGACCAAGTTTCTCATTTTTTCAATATAACTTCACTCGGACCTCTATTTTTTGTGAAATCAATTTTATTTTCACTCTTACTCGTCGTATATGACCGTGGAATAGTTTAATGTACTACTCATTTTGGAATCAAAGCATCACGTTTTCTGTGATGCTTAGTAAGGGAAATTCATCAATTTCGGCCAAGTTTCTCATTTTTTCAATATAACTTCACTCGAACCTCTATTTTTTGTGAAATCAATTTTATTTACACTCTTACTCGTCTTATATGTCCGTGGAATAGTTTAATGTACTACTCATTTTGGAATCAAAGCATCACGTTTTCTGTGATGGTTAGTAAGGGAAATTCTTCAATTTCGGCCAAGTTTCTCATTTTTTCAATATAACTTCACTCGGACCTCTATTTTTTGTGAAATCAATTTTATTTTCACTCTTACTTGTCGTATATTACCGTGGAATAGTTTAATGTACTTCTCATTTCAGGCTCAAAGCATCATGTTTTCGGTGATGGTTAGTAAGGGAAATTCTTCAATTTCGGCCAAGTTTCTCATTTTTTCAATATAACCTCACTCGAACCTCTATTTTTTGTGAAATCAATTTTATTTGCACTCTTACTCGTTGTATATGACCGTGGAATAGTTTAATGTACTACTCATTTTGGAATCAAAGCATCACGTTTTCTGTGATGCTTAGTAAAGGAAATTCTTCAATTTCGGCCAAGTTTCTCATTTTTTCAATATAACTTCACTCGGACCTTTATATTTTGTGAAATATATTTTATATGCACTCTTACTCGTCGTATATGACCGTGGAATAGTTTAATGTACTACTCATTTTGGAATCAAAGCATCACGTTTTCTGTGATGCTTAGTAAGGGAAATTCTTCAATTTCAGACAAGTTTCTCATTTTTTCAATATAACCTCACTCGGACCTAAATTTTTTGTAAAATCAATTTTATTTGCACTCTTACTCGTCGTATATGACCGTGGAATAGGTTAATGTAGTACTCATTTTGGAATCAAAGCATCACGTTTTCTGTGATGCTTAGTAAGGGAAATTCTTCAATTTCGGCCACGTTTCTCATTTTTTCAATATAACTTCACTCGGACCTTTATTTTTTGTGAATTATATTTTATTTGCACTCTTACTCGTCGTATATGACCGTGGAATAGTTTAATGTACTACTAATTTTGGAATCAAAGCATCACGTTTTCTGTGATGCTTAGTAAGGGAAATTCTTCAATTTCGGCCAAGTTTCTCATTTTTTCAATATAACCTCACTCGGACCTCTATTTTTTGTGAAATCAATTTTATTTGCACTCTTACTCGTCGTTTATGACCGTGGAATAGTTTAATGCACTGCTCATTTTGGAATCAAAGCATCACGTTTTCTGTGATGGTTAGTAAGGGAAATTCTTCAGTTTCGGCCAAGTTTCTCATTTTTTCAATATAACTTCACTTGGACCTCTATTTTTTGTGAAATCAATTTTATTTTCACTCTTACTCGTCGTATATGACCGTGGAATAGTTTAATGTACTACGCATTTTGGAATCAAAGCATCACGTTTTCTGTGATGCTTAGTAAGGGAAATTCATCAATTTCGGCCAAGTTTCTCATTTTTTCAATATAACTTCACTCGGACCTCTATTTTTTGTGAAATCAATTTTATTTTCACTCTTACTCGTCGTATATGTCCGTGGATTAGTTTAATGTACTACTCATTTTGGAATCAAAGCATCACGTTTTCTGTGATGGTTAGTAAGGGAAATTCTTCAATTTCGGCCAAGTTTCTCATTTTTTCAATAAAACTACACTCGGACCTCTATTTTTTGTGAAATCAATTTTATTTTCACTCTTACTCGTCGTATATTACCGTGGAATAGTTTAATGTACTTCTCATTTCAGGCTCAAAGCATCATGTTTTCTGTGATGGTTAGTAAGGGAAATTCTTCAATTTCGGCAAAGTTTCTCATTTTTCAATATAACCTCACTCGGACCTCTATTTTTTGTGAAATCAATTTTATTTGCACTCTTACTCGTTGTATATGACCGTGGAATAGTTTAATGTACTACTCATTTTGGAATCAAAGCATCACGTTTTCTGTGATGGTTAGTAAGGGAAATTCTTTAATTTAGGCAAAGTTTCTCAATTTTTCAATATAACTTCACTCGGACCTCTATTTTTTGTGAAATCAATTTTATTTTCACTCTTACTCGTCGTATATGACCGTGGAATAGTTTAATGTACTACTCATTTTGGAATCAAAGCATCACGTTTTCTGTGATGGTTAGTAAGGGAAATTCTTCAATTTCGGCCAAGTTTCTCATTTTTTCAATATAACCTCACTCGGACCTCTATTTTTTGTGAAATCAATTTTATTTGCACTCTTACTCGTCGTATATGACCGTGGAATAGTTTAATGCACTGCTCATTTTGGAATCAAAGCATCACGTTTTCTGTGATGGTTAGTAAGGGAAATTCTTCAGTTTCGGCCAAGTTTCTCATTTTTTCAATATAACTTCACTTGGACCTCTATTTTTTGTGAAATCAATTTTATTTTCACTCTTACTCGTCGTATATGACCGTGGAATAGTTTAATGTACTACGCATTTTGGAATCAAAGCATCACGTTTTCTGTGATGCTTAGTAAGGGAAATTCATCAATTTCGGCCAAGTTTCTCATTTTTTCAATATAACTTCACTCGGACCTCTATTTTTTGTGAAATCAATTTTATTTTCACTCTTACTCGTCGTATATGTCCGTGGATTAGTTTAATGTACTACTCATTTTGGAATCAAAGCATCACGTTTTCTGTGATGGTTAGTAAGGGAAATTCTTCAATTTCGGCCAAGTTTCTCATTTTTTCAATAAAACTACACTCGGACCTCTATTTTTTGTGAAATCAATTTTATTTTCACTCTTACTCGTCGTATATTACCGTGGAATAGTTTAATGTACTTCTCATTTCAGGCTCAAAGCATCATGTTTTCTGTGATGGTTAGTAAGGGAAATTCTTCAATTTCGGCAAAGTTTCTCATTTTTCAATATAACCTCACTCGGACCTCTATTTTTTGTGAAATCAATTTTATTTGCACTCTTACTCGTTGTATATGACCGTGGAATAGTTTAATGTACTACTCATTTTGGAATCAAAGCATCACGTTTTCTGTGATGGTTAGTAAGGGAAATTCTTTAATTTAGGCAAAGTTTCTCATTTTTTCAATATAACTTCACTCGGACCTCTATTTTTTGTGAAATCAATTTTATTTTCACTCTTACTCGTCGTATATGACCGTGGAATAGTTTAATGTACTACTCATTTTGGAATCAAAGCATCACGTTTTCTGTGATGGTTAGTAAGGGAAATTCTTCAATTTCGGCCAAGTTTCTCATTTTTTCAATATAACTTCACTCGGACCTCTATTTTTTGTGAAATCAATTTTATTTTCACTCTTACTCGTCGTATATGACCGTGTAATAGTTTAATGTACTACTCATTTTGGAATCAAAGCATCACGTTTTCTGTGATGGTTAGTAAGGGAAATTCTTCAATTTCGGCCAAGTTTCTCATTTTTTCAATATAACTTCACTCGGACCTCTATTTTTTGTGAAAACAACTTTATTTTCACTCTTACTCGTCGTATATGACCGTGGAATAGTTTAATGTACTACTCATTTTGGAATCAAAGCATCACGTTTTATGTGATGGTTAGTAAGGGAAATTCTTTAATTTCGTCCAAGTTTATCATTTTTTCAATATAAATTCACTCAGACTTCTATTTTTTGTGAAATCAATTTTATTTTCACTATTACTCGTCGTATATGTCCGTGGAATAGTTTAATGTACTACACATTTTGCAATCAAAGCATCACGTTTTCTGTGATGGTTAGTAAGGGAATTCTTCAATTTCGGCCACGTTTCTCATTTTTTCAATATAACTTCACTCGGACCTTTATTTTTTGTGAATTATATTTTATTTGCACTCTTACTCGTCGTATATGACCGTGGAATAGTTTAATGTACTACTCATTTTGGAATCAAAGCATCACGTTTTCTGTGATGCTTAGTAAGGGAAATTCTTCAATTTCGGCCAAGTTTCTCATTTTTTCAATATAACCTCACTCGGACCTCTATTTTTTGTGAAATCAATTTTATTTGCACACTTACTCGACGTATATGTCCGTTGAATAGTTTAATATACTACTCATTTTGGAGTCAAAGAATCACGTTTTCTGTGATGGTTAATAAGAGAAATTCTTCAATTTCGGCCAAGTTTCTCATTTTTTCAATATAACTTCACTCGGACCTCTATTTTTTGTGAAATCAATTTTATTTGCACTCTTACTCGTCGTATATGACCGTGGAATAGTTTAATGTACTACTCATTTTGAAATCAAAGTGTAACGTTTTCTGTGATGGTTAGTAAGGGAAATTCTTCAATTTCGGCCAAGTTTCTCATTTTTTCAATATAACTTCACTCGGACCTCTATTTTTTGTGAAATATATTTTATTTGCACTCTTACTTGTCGTATATGACCGTGGAATAGTTTAATGTACTACTAATTTTGGAATCAAAGCATCACGTTTTCTGTGATGCTTAGTAAGGGAAATTCTTCAATTTCGGCCAAGTTTCTCATTTTTTTCAATATAACCTCACTCGGACCTCTATTTTTTGTGAAATCAATTTTATTTGCACACTTACTCGTCGTATATGTCCGTTGAATAGTTTAATGTACTACTCATTTTGGAATCAAAGATCACGTTTTCTGTGATGGTTAGTAAGAGAAATTCTTCAATTTCGGCCAAGTTTCTCATTTTTTCCAATATAACCTCACTCGGACCTCTATTTTTTGTGAAATCAATTTTATTTCACTCTTAATCGTCGTATATGACCGTGGAATAGTTTAATGTACTTCTCATTTTGGAATCAAAGCATCACGTTTTCGGTGATGGTTAGTAAGGGAAATTCTTCAATTTCGGCCACGTTTCTCATTTTTTCAATATAACTTCACTCGGACCTTTATTTTTTGTGAATTATATTTTATTTGCACTCTTACTCGTCGTATATGACCGTGGAATAGTTTAATGTACTACTCATTTTGGAATCAAAGCATCACGTTTTCTGTGATGCTTAGTAAGGGAAATTCTTCAATTTCGGCCAAGTTTCTCATTTTTTCAATATAACCTCACTCGGACCTCTATTTTTTGTGAAATCAATTTTATTTGCACTCTTACTCGTCGTATATGACCGTGGAATAGTTTAATGTACTGCTCATTTTGGAATCAAAGCATCACGTTTTCTGTGATGGTTAGTAAGGGAAATTCTTCAGTTTCGGCCAAGTTTCTCATTTTTTCAATATAACTTCACTCGGACCTCTATTTTTTGTGAAATCAATTTTATTTTCACTCTTACTCGTCGTATATGACCGTGGAATAGTTTAATGTACTACGCATTTTGGAATCAAAGCATCACGTTTTCTGTGATGCTTAGTAAGGGAAATTCATCAATTTCGGCCAAGTTTCTCATTTTTTCAATATAACTTCACTCGGACCTCTATTTTTTGTGAAATCAATTTTATTTTCACTCTTACTCGTCGTATATGACCGTGGAATAGTTTAATGTACTACTCATTTTGGAATCAAAGCATCACGTTTTCTGTGATGGTTAGTAAGGGAAATTCTTCAATTTCGGCCAAGTTTCTCATTTTTTCAATATAACTTCACTCGGACCTCTATTTTTTGTGAAATCAACTTTATTTTCACTCTTACTCGTCGTATATGACCGTGGAATAGTTTAATGTACTACTCATTTTGGAATCAAAGCATCACGTTTTCTGTGATGGTTAGTAAGGGAAATTCTTTAATTTCGGCCAAGTTTCTCATTTTTTCAATATAAATTCACTCAGACTTCTATTTTTTGTGAAATCAATTTTATTTTCACTATTACTCGTCGTATATGTCCGTGGAATAGTTTAATGTACTACACATTTTGGAATCAAAGCATCACGTTTTCTGTGATGGTTAGTAAGGGAAATTCTTCAATTTCGGCCACGTTTCTTATTTTTTCAATATAACTTCACTCGGACCTTTATTTTTTGTGAAATATTTTTATTTGCACTCTTACTCGTCGTATATGACCGTGGAATAGTTTAATGTACTACTCATTTTGGAATCAAAGCATCACGTTTTCTGTGATGCTTAGTAAGGGAAATTCTTCAATTTCGGCCAAGTTTCTCATTTTTTCAATATAACCTCACTCGGACCTCTATTTTTTGTGAAATCAATTTTATTTGCACACTTACTCGTCGTATATGTCCGTTGAATAGTTTAATATACTACTCATTTTGGAATCAAAGCATCACGTTTTCTGTGATGGTTAATAAGAGAAATTCTTCAATTTCGGCCAAGTTTCTCATTTTTTCAATATAACTTCACTCGGACCTCTATTTTTTGTGAAATAAATTTTATTTGCACTCTTACTCGTCGTATATGACCGTGGAATAGTTTAATGTACTACTCATTTTGAAATCAAAGTGTAACGTTTTCTGTGATGGTTAGTAAGGGAAATTCTTCAATTTCGGCCAAGTTTCTCATTTTTTCAATATAACTTCACTCGGACCTCTATTTTTTGTGAAATATATTTTATTTGCACTCTTACTCGTCGTATATGACCGTGGAATAGTTTAATGTACTACTCATTTTGGAATCAAAGCATCACGTTTTCTGTGATGGTTAGTAAGGGAAATTCTTCAATTTCGGCCAAGTTTCTCATTTTTTCAATATAACCTCACTCGGACCTCTATTTTTTTGTGAAATCAATTTTATTTTCACTCTTACTCGTCGTATATGTCCGTGGAATAGTTTAATGTACTACTCATTTTGGAATCAAAGCATCACGTTTTCTGTGATGGTTAGTAAGGGAAATTCTTCAATTTCGGCCAAGTTTCTCATTTTTTCAATATAACCTCACTCGGACCTCTATTTTTTGTGAAATCAGTTTTATTTGCACTCTTACTCGTCGTATATGACCGTGGAATAGTTTAATGTACTACTCATTTTGGAATCAAAGCATCACGTTTTCTGTGATGGTTAGTAAGGGAAATTCTTCAATTTCGGCCAAGTTTCTCATTTTTTCAATATAACTTCACTCGGACCTCTATTTTTTGTGAAATCAATTTTTTTTCACTCTTACTCGTCGTATATGACCGTGGAATAGTTTAATGTACTACTCATTTTGGAATCAAAGCATCACGTTTTCTGTGATGGTTAGTAAGGGAAATTCTTCAATTTCGGCCAAGTTTCTCATTTTTTCAATATAACTTCACTCGGACCTCTATTTTTTGTGAAATCAATTTTATTTTCACTCTTACTCGTCGTATATGACCGTGGAATAGTTTAATGTACTACTCATTTTGGAATCAAAGCATCACGTTTTCTGTGATGGTTAGTAAGGGAAATTCTTCAATTTCGGCCAAGTTTCTCATTTTTTCAATATAACTCACTCGGACCTCTATTTTTTGTGAAATCAATTTTATTTGCACTCTTACTCGTCGTATATGACCGTGGAATAGTTTAATGTACTACTCATTTTGGAATCAAAGCATCACGTTTTCTGTGATGGTTAGTAAGGGAAATTCTTCAATTTCGGCCAAGTTTCTCATTTTTTCAATATAACTTCACTCGGACCTCTATTTTTTGTGAAATCAATTTATATTTCACTCTTACTCGTCGTATATGACCGTGGAATAGTTTAATGTACTACTCATTTTGGAATCAAAGCATCACGTTTTCTGTGATGGTTAGTAAGGGAAATTCTTCAATTTCGGCCAAGTTTCTCATTTTTTCAATATAACCTCACTCGGACCTCTATTTTTTGTGAAATCAATTTTATTTGCACTCTTACTCGTCGTATATGACCGTGGAATAGTTTAATGTACTACTCATTTTGGAATCAAAGCATCACGTTTTCTGTGATGTTAGTAAGGGAAATTATCAATTTCGGCCAAGTTTCTCATTTTTTCAATATAACTTCACTCGGACCTCTATTTTTTTGTGAAATCAATTTTATTTTCACTCTTACTCGTCGTATATGACCGTGGAATAGTTTAATGTACTACTCATTTTGGAATCAAAGCATCACGTTTTTTGTGATGGTTAGTAAGGGAAATTCTTCAATTTCGGCCAAGTTTCTCATTTTTTCAATATAACCTCACTCGGACCTCTATTTTTTGTGAAATCAATTTTATTTGCACTCTTACTCGTCGTATATGTCCGTGGAATAGTTTAATGTACTACATTTTGGAATCAAAGCATCACGTTTTCTGTGATGCTTAGTAAGGGAAATTCTTCAATTTCGGCCAAGTTTCTCATTTTTTCAATATAACCTCACTCGGACCTCTATTTTTTGTGAAATCAATTTTAATTTGCACTCTTACTCGTCGTATATGTCCGTGGAATAGTTTAATGTACTAGTCATTTTGAAATCAAAGCATCACGTTTTCTGTGATGCTTAGTAAGGGAAATTCTTCAATTTCGGCCAAGTTACTCATTTTTTCAATATAACCTCACTCGGACCTCTATTTTTTGTGAAATCAATTTTATTTGCATTCTTACTCGTCGTATATGACCGTGGAATAGTTTAATGTACTACTCATTTTGGAATCAAAGCATCACGTTTTCTGTGATGCTTAGTAAGGGAAATTCATCAATTTCGGCCAAGTTTCTCATTTTTTCAATATAACTTCACTCGGACCTCTATTTTTTTGTGAAATCAATTTTATTTGCACTCTTACTCGTCGTATATGACCGTGGAATAGTTTAATGTACTACTCATTTTGGAATCAAAGCATCACGTTTTTTGTGATGGTTAGTAAGGGAAATTCTTCAATTTCGGCCAAGTTTCTCATTTTTTCAATATAACCTCACTCGGACCTCTATTTTTTGTGAAATCAATTTTATTTGCACTCTTACTCGTCGTATATGACCGTGGAATAGTTTAATGTACTACTCATTTTGGAATCAAAGCATCACGTTTTCTGTGATGGTTAGTAAGGGAAATTCTTCAATTTCGGCCAAGTTTCTCATTTTTTCAATATAACCTCACTCGGACCTCTATTTTTTGTGAAATCAATTTTATTTTCACTCTTACTCGTCGTATATGACCGTGGAATAGTTTAATGTACTACTCATTTTGAATCAAAGCATCACGTTTTTTGTGATGGTTAGTAAGGAAATTCTTCAATTTCGGCCAAGTTTCTCATTTTTTTCAATATAACCTCACTCGGACCTCTATTTTTTATGAAATCAATTTTATTTGCACTCTTACTCGTCGTATATGACCGTGGAATAGTTTAATGTACTACTCATTTTGGAATCAAAGCATCACGTTTTCTGTGATGGTTAGTAAGGAAATTCTCAATTTCGGCCAAGTTTCTCATTTTTTCAATATAACCTCACTCGGACCTCTATTTTTTTGTGAAATCATTTTATTTGCACTCTTACTCGTCGTAATGACCGTGGAATAGTTTAATGTACTACTCATTTTGGAATCAAAGCATCACGTTTTCTGTGATGGTTAGTAAGGGAATTCTTCATTTCGGCCAAGTTTCTCATTTTTTTCAATATAACCTCACTCGGACCTCTATTTTTTGTGAAATCAATTTTATTTGCACTCTTACTCGTCGTATATGACCGTGGAATAGTTTAATGTACTACTCATTTTGGAATCAAAGCATCACGTTTTCTGTGATGGTTAGTAAGGGAAATTCATCAATTTCGGCCAAGTTTCTCATTTTTTCAATATACCTCACTCGGACCTCTATTTTTTTGTGAAATCATTTTATTTGCACTCTTACTCGTCGTATATGACCGTGGAATAGTTTAATGTACTACTCATTTTGGAATCAAAGCATCACGTTTTCTGTGATGGTTAGTAAGGAAAATTCTTCAATTTCGGCCAATTTTCTCATTTTTTCAATATAACCTCACTCGGACCTCTATTTTTTTTGTGAAATCAATTTTATTTGCACTCTTACTCGTCGTATATGACCGTGAATAGTTTAATTACTACTCACATTTTGGAATCAAAAGCATCACGTTTTCTGTGATGGTTAGTAAGGAAAATTCTTCAATTTCGGCCAAGTTTCTCATTTTTTCAATATAACCTCACTCGGACCTCTATTTTTTGTGAAATCAATTTTATTTGCACTCTTACTCGTCGTATATGACCGTGGAATAGGTTTAATGTATTACTCATTTTGGAATCAAAGCTCACGTTTTCTGTGATGGTTAGTAAGGGAAATTCTTCAATTTCGGCCAAGTTTCTCATTTTTTCAATATAACCTCACTCGGACCTCTATTTTTTATGAAATCAGTTTTATTTTCACTCTTACTCGTCGTATATGACCGTGGAATGGTTTAATGTACTTCTCATTTTGGAATCAAAGCATCACGTTTTCTGTGATGGTTAGTAAGGGAATTCTTCAATTTCGGCCAAGTTTCTCATTTTTTCATATACCTCACTCGGACCTCTATTTTTTGTGAATCAATTTTATTTGCACTCTTACTCGTCGTATATGACCGTGGAATAGTTTAACTGTACTACTCATTTGGAATCAAGCATCACGTTTTCTGTGATGGTTAGTAAGGGAAATTCTTCATTTCGGCCAAGTTTCTCATTTTTTCAATATAACCTCACTCGGACCTCTATTTTTTATGAAATCAATTTTATTTGCACTCTTACTCGTCGTATATGACCGTGGAATAGTTTAATGTACTACTCATTTTGGAATCAAAGCACACGTTTTCTGTGATGGTTAGTAAGGAAATTCTTCAATTTCGGCCAATTTTCTCATTTTTTCAATATAACCTCACTCGGACCTCTATTTTTTGTGAAATCAGTTTTATTTGCACTCTTACTCGTCGTATATGACCGTGGAATGGTTATGTACTACACATTTTGGAATCAAAGCATCCCGTTTTCTGTGATGGTTAGTAAGGGAAATTCTTCAATTTCGGCCAATTTTCTCATTTTTTTCAATATAACCTCACTCGGACCTCTATTTTTTTGTGAAATCAATTTTATTTGCACTCTTACTCGTCGTATATTCCGTGGAATTTTTAATGTACTTCTCATTTTGGAATCAAAGCATCACGTTTTCTGTGATGGTTAGTAAGGAAATTCTTCAATTTCGGCCAAGTTTCTCATTTTTTCAATATAACCTCACTCGGACCTCTATTTTTTTGTGAAATCAATTTATTTGCACTCTTACTCGTCGTATATGACCGTGGAATAGTTTAATGTACTACTCATTTCGAATCAAAGCATCACGTTTTCTGTGATGGTTAGTAAGGGAAATTCTTCATTTCGGCCAATTTTCTCATTTTTTCAATATAACCTCACTCGGACTCTATTTGTTTTTTTGTGAAATCAGTTTTTATTTGCACTCTTAATCGTCGTATATGTCCGTGGAATGGTTTAAGTACTACTCATTTTGCAATCAAAGCATCACGTTTTCTGTGATGGTTAGTAAGGGAAATTCTTCAATTTCGGCCAAGTTTCTCATTTTTTTCAATATAACTTCACTCGGACCTCTATTTTTTGTGAATATATTTTATTTGCACTCTTACTCGTCGTATATGACCGTGGAATAGTTTAATGTACTACTCATTTGGAATCAAAGCATCACGTTTTCTGTGATGGTAGTAAGGAAATCTTCAATTTCGGCCAAGTTTTCTCATTTTTTCAATATAACCTCACTCGGACCTCTATTTTTTGTGAAATCAATTTTATTTGCACTCTTACTCGTCGTATATGACCGTGGAATAGTTTAATATACTACTCATTTGGAATCAAAGCATCACGTTTTCTGTGATGGTTAGTAAGAGAAATTCTTCAATTTCGGCCAATTTCTCATTTTTTCAATATAACCTCACTCGGACCTCTATTTTTTGTGAAATCATTTTATTTGCACTCTTACTCGTCGTATATGACCGTGGAATAGTTTTAATGTACTACTCATTTTGGAATCAAAGCATCACGTTTTCTGTGATGGTTAGTAAGGGAAATTCTTCATTTTCGGCCAAGTTTCTCATTTTTTCAATATAACCTCACTCGGACCTCTATTTTTTGTGAAATCAATTTTATTTGCACTCTTACTCGTCGTATATGACCGTGGGATAGTTTAATGTACTTCTCATTTTGGAATCAAAGCATCACGTTTTCTGTGATGCTTAGTAAGGGAAATTCTTCAATTTCGGCCAAGTTTTCTCATTTTTTCAAATATAACTTCACTCTCGGACCTCTATTTTTTTGTAAATCAATTTTTTTTGCACTCTTACTCGTCGTATATGACCGTGGAATGGTTTAATGTACTACTCATTTTGGAATCAAAGCATCACGTTTTTTGTGATGGTTAGTAAGGGAAATTCTTCATTTCGGCCAAGTTTTCTCATTTTTTTCAATATAACCTCACTCGGACCTCTATTTTTTTGTGAAATCAGTTTTATTTGCACTCTTACTCGTCGTATATGACCGTGGAATGGTTTATGTACTACTCATTTTGGAATCAAAGCATCACGTTTTCTGTGATGGTTAGTAAGGGAAATTCTTCATTTCGGCCAAGTTTCTCATTTTTTCAATATAACCTCACTCGGACCTCTATTTTTTGTGAAATCAGTTTAATTGCACTCTTACTCGTCGTATAGTCCGTGGAATAGTTTAATGTACTAGTCATTTTGGAATCAAAGCATCACACGTTTTCTGTGATGGTTAGTAAGGGAAATTCTTCAATTTCGGCCAATTTTCTCATTTTTTCAATATAACTTCACTCGACCTCTATTTTTTGTGAAATCATTTTATTTTCACTCTTACTCGTCGTATATGACCGTGGAATAGTTTAATGTACTACTCATTTGGAATCAAAGCATCACGTTTTCTGTGATGGTTAGTAAGGGAATTCTTCATTTCGGCCAAGTTTCTCATTTTTTCAATATAACCTCACTCGGACCTCTATTTTTTTGTGAAATCATTTTATTTGCACTCTAACTCGTCGTATATGACCGTGGAATAGTTGAATGTACTACTCATTTTGGAATCAAAGCTCACGTTTTCTGTGATGCTAGTAAGGGAAAATCTTCAATTTCGGCCAAGTTTCTCATTTTTTCAATATAACTTCACTCGGACCTCTATTTTTTTGTGAAATCAGTTTTATTTTCATCTTACTCGTCGTATATGACCGTGGAATGGTTTAATGTACTTCTCATTTCGGAATCAAAGCATCACGTTTTTTTGTGATGGTTAGTAGGGAAATTCTTCAATTTCGGCCAATTTCTCATTTTTTCCATATAACCTCACTCGACCTCTATTTTTTGTGAAATCAATTTTATTTGCACTCTACTCCGTCGTATATGTCTGGAATAGTTTTAATTACTACACATTTTGGAATCAAAGCATCACGTTTTCTGTGATGGTTAGTAAGGAAATTCTTCAATTTCGGCCAATTTTCTCATTTTTTCAATATAACCTCACTCGGACCTCTATTTTTTTTGTGAATCAATTTTATTTGCACTCTAACTCGTCGTATATGTCCGTGGAATGGTTTAAATGTACTAGTCATTTTGGAATCAAAAGCATCACGTTTTCTGTGATGGTAGTAAGGGAAATTCTTCAATTTCGGCCAAGTTTTCTCATTTTTTCAATATAACTTCACTCGGACCTCTATTTTTTATGAAATCAATTTTATTTTCACTCTCTCGTCGTATATGACCGTGGAATGGTTTAATGTACTACTCATTTTAGAATCAAAGCATCACGTTTTCTGTGATGGTTAGTAAGGGAAATTCTTCAATTTCGGCCAAGTTTCTCATTTTTTCAATATAACCTCACTCGGACCTCTATTTTTTGTGAAATCAATTTTTTTTGCACTCTTACTCGTCGTATATGACCGTGGAATGGTTTAATGTACTTCTCATTTTGGAATCAAAGCATCACGTTTTCTGTGATGCTTAGTAAGGGAAATTCTTCAATTTCGGCCAAGTTTTCTCATTTTTTCAATATAACCTCACTCGGACCTCTATTTTTTTGTGAAATCAATTTTATTTGCACTCTACTCGTCGTATATGACCGTGGAATAGTTTAATGTACTACTCATTTGGAATCAAAGCATCACGTTTTTTGTGATGTTAGTAAGGGAAATTCTTCAATTTCGGCCAAGTTTCTCATTTTTTCAATATAACCTCACTCGGACCTCTATTTTTTTGAAATCAGTTTTAATTGCACTCTTACTCGTCGTATATGTCCGTGGAATGGTTTGTACTCTAATTTGAATCAAAGCATCACGTTTTCTGTGATGGTAGTAAGGGAAATTCTTCAATTTCGGCCAAGTTTCTCATTTTTTCAATATAACTTCACTCGGACCTCTATTTTTTGTGAAATCATTTTATTTTCACTCTTACTCGTCGTATATGACCGTGGAATAGTTTAATGTACTACTCACATTTTGGAATCAAGCACACGTTTTCTGTGATGGTTAGTTAGGGAAATTCTTTCATTTCGGCAAAGTTTCTCATTTTTTTCAATATAACTTCACTCGGACCTCTATTTTTTGTGAAATCAGTTTTATTTGCACTCTTACTCGTCGTATATGACCGTGGAATGTTTAATGTACTACTCATTTTGGAATCAAAGCATCACGTTTTTCTGTGATGTTAGTAAGGGAAATTCTTCAATTTCGGCCAAGTTTCCTCATTTTTTCAATATAACCTCACTCGGACCTCTATTTTTTGTGAATACAATTTTATTACACTCTTACTCGTCATATATGTCCGTGGAATAGTTTAATGTACTCTCATTTTGGAATCAAAGCATCACGTTTTCTGTGATGGTTAGTAAGGGAATTCTTCAATTTCGGCCAAGTTTTCTCATTTTTTCAATATAACCTCACTCGGACCTCTATTTTTTTTGTGAATCAATTTTATTTGCACTCTTACTCGTCGTATGACCGTGGAATAGTTTATTGTACTACTCATTTTTTTGAAATCAAAGCATCACGTTTTCTGTGATGGTTAGTAAGGAAATTCTTCATTTCGGCCAATTTTCTCATTTTTTTTCAATATAACCTCACTCTCGGACCTCTATTTTTTGTG
>JAPTYO010000009.1:5879755-5894755 GCA_036873135.1 Clarkia xantiana subsp. parviflora
AAGTCTATTAGTTATGTGGAGTCTTGACCTTGCTGAGGTGGTTTTCCTTCTCGTTGTTACAACTTACAAGTTCGTCATGAAACCCATCTCTTAGAAAAAAAATATATTTCTACATGGAAAGTTCTACAACAGGTGAAATTGTGTGTTAAGAACCTTGGAAGAAAGGGTTTGGGTTTGGTAATCAATCAATTGCTCCTCAAAACTACGGTTTGTTCTCATTTTTCATTAGGTTTTACTGCTAGTTGCATACTTCGTAACTGTTGGTCTTTCAAGAAAGCAAGCAATATGAGATTGCCACATTCCATTTAAGTGCATAAATTTGTACTTTCTTATCTATTTCACATAAATGAGAAATTAAGGAAAGTAACTTTGATAACCAGTTGTTGAGATTTAATGTCTTTAGGTAATGCAGTATTCTTTTTAGTCCTAGAACCCAAGTATTGTACTTGTTCGTATGTATGATAGAATTTCAGATTGTCTGCCCATCTTGATGATGTTGATAGGAAAGTGTAAAGGGAGGGACATAAGGAAACCCTTTGTGGTCGGTGTCGGTAGTAGTTAGGTTCACATGTCATAGTTTTCTATTTCTGGAGGAATGATGCACCGCCTTAGCGGCAATGTGACCATTGAGTTTTCAAAAATGATTGTTGAGTTACTTCTTGTTTGTTTGAGGCAGGTGGAGTCTTTTGAGGGAGGAAACAGTTTTGCTCCTAGCCCCCCCATCTTCCCCATTTTAGGTGGGTTTTCTGGAAAGTAAATAATGCACATCACTTGACTGATTGGAAAGGAAAAACAGAAAAGATTGGGGCATTATGAGAATTCAACTCGGGAGTCGGGACCTCTCACACCCTTGACCAAATGCCCGGATACTAATGCTACAATTTACCATGTGAGTACAGTTGGTACCTTTGTATTCAAAGTCCGACCATATCCACTGAGTCATTAAATTAAGTCCAGTTTGTTTTCTTTTCTTTCTCTTGTTGTAGTTTCTAACGGGAATATGCTTTTTATAGCTAATAGATTTCTTCTATCTGAAGAGTTTACTAGATTTGTGAATTTATTGTGTTAATCTGTCCAATCCAAAAGAGTTATAGACGAGATGGTCAAGACAGCAACTGTATTTAACGCCTGGGGCATAATTGCCTTAGTCATTAGATATCGAGCATTTTGTTCAACTGACAAATTATTAATTAGATTGAGTGATAAAAAAAGTCATTAATTAGTTACTGAAAGCATCATATTGATCCTCAACGGCCAGTATGCTTCTGGTCTTTGAGACCGATTAATTTTGTTGTTGATACAGTGGTCTTTCATAAAGCAATGGTTTCTGCTGCAAATCAGAAAGGAAGTATAGCACAAGACGTAAAGAGTGCAGGCCGGTCACTAAAGCAAGAAATCTACTTCCCAGCTGGTAAACCTTTTTTGTTCAATATTTGAGGTTAGTCATTTCACCCAAGAGCATTTAGTTACTGCACTTTTGTGAAATTCGACACGATTAAAATTAAGTGAATTCACCAACTTATTAGCCGTGTTTCTTGAAAAGTAAATTTTTATTACTTGACTGGATGGAAAAGAAAAACATAAAAAGATGGAGGCATTCCAAGATTGAATTCGGGACCTTGATCATTAGTTTTGCTTCAAGTTACATACTTTCAAGAAAGAAATATGAATATCCTCTTTTCCTGGAATTGCTGAATTTTATAGTTCTGTTATGTATATGGTATATCAAGAATTTCAATAAGAGAATCTACAATAAATAGTTGTATGTTTCTCATCTGTTCAGTTATCCTGATCTACCATGTTTGTCTTTAGATAAAAAAAAAACTGGTAAACTAGGTTAAAGTCCATAGAGAGGAAAGTCAGCTAACATAATGAAGTAGGTGTCTTTAGACTTGCTGAGTTTGACTTTGGATGATAAAATTGGTTCTCTGACCTGTACAGAATCACTATATTAGAATTTGGGGCATTCCCAGAATTGTACTCGGGACATCTCACACCCTAAGCTAGAATCATACCACTAGACCAAAGGCCCATTTGTTGAGAGTCATTATCTTTTGGTATAGTGATGTTAGTTCTAGAGCCCATGCAATGCAGTATGATTGAATTTAAGATTGTCTGCTAACTACTTAGTTTAATTCATTTTAGCTGCATTTTCGTTTTAGATGGGGTATGCATTTTCCTGGAATTGCTGAATTTTATAGTTCTGTTATGTATATGGTATATCAAGAATTTCAATAAGAGAATCTGAAATAAATAGGTGTATGTTTGTCATCTGTTCAGTTCTCCTGATCTACCAAGTTTGTCTTTAGATAAAAAAAAGTTGTCAAGTATGTTAAACCATTGAGAGGAAAGTCAGCTAACATAATAAAAATAGGTGTATGTGATCTGTTCTATCCTCTACATCTCCCGAGTTTGACTTTGGATTAGTAAAAGTTGTCCTCTAACCCATAAATGATCTCCATTGAAGGATTTGGGGGCATTCCGAGAATTGAACTCGGGACCTCTCGCACCCTAAGCGAGAATCATACCACTAGACCAAATGCCCACTTGTTGAGATTCAATATCTTTTATTACAGTGATGTTCTTTTAGTTCTAGAGCCCAGGCAATGAAGTATGATGGAATTATGATTGTCTGCTTAGTTTAATTCATTTTCACTGCATTTTCATTTTAGATAGGTATGTTCTCAGCTGAAGGTCTAATTTTTTGTGGATGAATGATAATTAACATAGGCTAATTGTTTGAAACATCAATACTGAGTTACATCTTATTCGAGGCAGCTGGTAAAATTTTGTTTGTCTTCTGTTTCTAGTGGAGTTTTTTTTTATAAAGTAAATTTACATTACTTGACTGACTGGAAAAGCAAAACAGAAAAGATTGCGGCATATTCCAGATTGTCTGCTCTGTAGAATGAGTTTTAATGTAAAAAGGGAAGAAAGCAGTCAAAGGTAACTCCTTAGTTTAATTTATTTCACTTGTTTTAGCTGCATTTTAATTTTGGACAGATATGTTCTCTGCTGAAGGCATAATTTTATTTGTGGATGAATGATACTTAACACAACATATAGGTTAATTGTTTGAAAAAAATATTACTTCTTATTTGAGGTAGTTGGGTTCTTTTTAGTTATTCGACCATTTTGTTCAACTAAAAAATCATTAATTAGTTTGAATTGCACTTATGCTGCAGACAGGAAAGTATATAACTTGGATTAGTGAATACACTAAACACTAGAGGAAGGGGTTGAACCTTTGACCTTGTGGTTATCAGCCACACGCTCTAACCAACTGAGCTACTCCAGCTGATGATGTCTATTAGTTATGTGGAGTCTTCACCTTGTTGAGGTGGTTTTCCTTCTCGTTGTCGTAACTTACAAATTTGTCATTAAACCATTCTCTTAGAAAAAATATATATTTCTAAATGGAAAATTCTACAATGAAATTGTGTGTGAAGAACCTTGTAAGAAAGGGTTTGGGTTTGGTAATCAATAAATTGTTCCACAAAATGCGGTTTGTCATTTTTCATGAATTTTACTGCAACTTGCACACTCCTTAACTGTTGGTCTTTCAATAAAGCAAGCAATATGAGATTGCCACATTCCATTTAAGTGCATAAATTTATACTTTTCTTATCTATATTTTTCATAAATGAGAAATTAAGGTAAGTAACTTTGATGACCAGTTAAGATTTAATATTTTTAGGTATTGCAGTATTTTTTTAGTCCTAGAACCCAAGTATTGTACTTGTTCGTATGATGGAATTTCAGATTGTCTGCCCAACTTAATGATGTTACTAGAAAAGTGTAAAGGGAAGGACACATTATAAGGAAACCTCTATTGTTAAGTGTCGTTAATTTCTTTGAAAATCATATCACAAAAGAGCTTTAATGTTTCTTGCTTTTTCATTTGACATACGGTGGTAGTCGGTAAGTTCACATGTCATAGTTTTTTCTATTTCTGGAGGAATAGAAAATGATGTTAAGTGTACATGTGAGTCAAGTGTACCACATCGGTTAGATTTGAAGAGTTGGAACACTATATAAGCTTGGTGCGCTACTCCTACTATTACCAATTGGTTTTAGTATGGAACCTCACTGAGCTTACGTAGTGGGCCTGGGCTCGCTCCCCAGTTTTATCTCCTAACAAATGACGGGCAATATGACCATCAATTTTTTTTAAAAAATGATTTTTGAGTTACTTCGTGCTTGTTTGAGGCAGGTTGGGTCTCTTGACTCTTGAGGGAGGAAACAGTTTTGCTCCTAGCTCCTATCTTCCCCATATTAGTTGGGATTTCTGGAAAGTAAATAATGCACATCAATTGACTTACTGGAAAGGAAAAACAGAAAACAGTGGGGCATAATGAGAATTCAACTTGAGGCCTCTTGCACGCCTGACCAAATGCTCGGATGCTAATGCTACAATTTTATCATGTAAGTCCTGACCATATCAACTGAGTTATTATGTCCAATTTGTTTCATTTTCTTTCTCTTATTGTAGTTTCTAACAGGAATATGCTTTTTCTAACTAATAGAGATCTGAAGAGTTTACTAGATATTTTAATTTGTTGTGTGAATCTTCAATGAAAGCATTATGGATGAGATGGTGATGGATTCTGAATTTCTAGGACAATTCCGATTTTTTCTCGTCTACCTGCAAAAAGGATTTGACCGTAGGTATCTCTAGACTCCAGCGATCCCTCTCTGTTAGAGAGGAAATATGGAATGATCTGGTAATATTGAGAGTGAATGTTCCGAAAAACAAAGAGAATGAAGGTATTTATAGAGTTTTTTACCAATCTAGACCCAAATGAACAACCAAATACCAATATAGGTTCCAAAAAAAAATTATTTACAAATCTATATCTGGCCGAGTGCCCCAACCCGGCCAACTTCAAAAAAGAAAAAAAAAACGGTTAGCCGAAAATAAATAACTAAATAAATAAAAATTTACATTTGGTCGGGTTGCTCCAACCCGGCCAGCTGCAAAAAGTAAATAAATAAATAATTACTGTTGGCCGAAAAAAAAAAAATTACAGTTGGTCGGGTTGCTCCAGTCCGGCCTAGTGTGTTATTTTTTTTTCGCTTTTTTAATAGAAGTTGTAAAAATAATTTATAACTAATGGTTTTGTAATTTTTTTTTATAAAAACCTATTGGACATTGTGAACCTAGGGTAAATTGATAGACATTTGCCCTCTTAGGTTCACCAGTTTTCATAAAAAAATTAAAAATTACTAATTTTATTTTTTTTTATAAAAATCTATTAGACGTGATGAACCCTAAATGAAAAATTGACATTTCGCAGAATAGTCTTTTTTTTTTTCTTCTAAAAACCTATTGGACATTGTGAAAATTGGGACATTGAATTTCAACCTTAGACATCAAACTAACACATGGGTCAAAATTGGGACAGTTTTTAAGTTCATTTCCTATTACTTGGTACTTAGTTGTTGGCCAACCTTTAATGCGAGGCGTGCTTTAGGTTTCGTTTTTGCTCCGAGTTAGTGGAGATGTGTAGCTACTAATGTGTTGCCCCTACTCAATTCACAGTGAATGCTTGTATTGAGTTTAGATGGTAGTGTTATACTCACGATTGTGATTATACTCTACAACTGTTTATGGCTTTCTTTCGTTTACAGCAGTGTAAAGATATCGATGAGTCCATGTTCCCCGCATGATTGTCGTCATTGAAGTGTGCCACTTCTCGACGTTATGGTGTGTCCAATTGGATGTGGGAGGGTAGGCTGCGACGACTAATAATGGTACATCAATAGTCATCTCGGTCATGTCAACAATCTTCACGAGTAACACAATTGTTACATCCATCATTACCGCGAGACACGAGATTCCGCCATCTTAAAACGACTTCAAAATTCTAAAAGCAAGAAAAGCAATGTTCCAATTTGTTCCAAGAAAACGATTCAAGTAGGGTGACAACTAGGGTTGGCGATGGTGAGGGTATGGTGCGAATAGCACTAATACCATAACCATACCATATTTTTTTCACTCATACCATAATCATAACCACTGCGGTTATGACTCTTCATACCATCACCATAACCATAACCATAGTCTTCAATCTGGGTTTCAACACCCCGCCCTCTCTTTTGAATTTGATCGTAAATGATCGGGCTCTCAACCCATCTTAAACATTAGAGGCTGGCTAAAATGCAGTCGAGTTTATTTAAACTTGATTTCTCAGCCGTTAGATCATGAGAGAGAATCAATCATAATTGAGGAAAGATAAAAAATGTTTTTAACACATGCATAATCTGATGGTTGAGAAATCGAGTTGAAATAAACTCGAGTTTATTTTAGCCGAACCCTAAACGTTATTTATTGTTATGGAATACATGAATTATATTGGAAAAGAAAAAATTAATTCTCATGTGCAATGTGTAGTTAATTTTTATTTTAGATGAAACAAAAATATGTTACATATTTAAAGAAAAATGAGATAATACCTACGTATTTTAAATGGTGCAGGACCGGTGTAGGCGCTCACTCCTCCAAGATCTCAGTTTGACCTTTCCTGCAGGACTTCAATTCCGAAGACAGCGGAAGAAAATCCAATCAGTTCAAAATCCACTCTCTTCATCATCAACTCTATCCGTGAGAGAAGATTCCGTTGCAATCCTCTTCGATCTAATCAGACTCGTTTGGCCACGCCTCTTCAGTTCTCTATCGCAGCTAACGTCGATGGCCGAACAGCAAGGTAAGAAACCAATGAATTAAAGTTGAATCCGTTGATTAATTTGCTTTACAGTAGTCTTCGCTGTTCATTTCTTTTCTTCTGCGATCAGGTAGAATATTCCGTTTTCTCCAATTTATATGTTGTAAATCTGAAATATTGATTGATATTTGATATCTTTTGTGTAAGAAGCTTCAGCTACATGTCTTTCATAGATTTAATGTTATTTAGTTCATAGTAGTTATGGAGGCGAACTTCCGACCATTAGATACTGTTATCAGGATTTGTTGTGATTAGGTCAACCTTGAAACCTACCTAAGCTTATATTTAATTAGGGTTTTTGGGTGTTGCAATTAAATATTATGGAGGGCTATCGTGACTCACTATTTAATAGGTCTCTGAGCATGCAAAAATAGAACAAATTAGGTGATAAATAAGCATTTGGATCGTGGAATCCTAAAACTAGTTGAAGACTGTGAAATCTGAAGGTCATTGCAACTGTTCAAAAGATTAAGCTTTTTACATGAATTCTATTGCTTGTTTTCTTATGCTGGAATTGGATGGAAATCAAGTTAGTCATAATAACTGGAAAGTTAAGGAATGCTCTATATGGGTATTTCTCTTCTCTGCATATACCAAAATTAGAGGCATATTTCCTGAATACAATAGCTTCTTCTAAATTCAGTAAATTAACTTGTTGATGTAACTGGTTGCTTATCTGATCAGTTGCATTATCTTCTTATTAGGGTTGGCTGGGTCAGTCACTGCCCCTGTTTCTATTAATGTTTCTGGGTCTTAGATTTGGAAAGATGTCCATAATTTGATGATTAGCTACACGTTTTTAGTGATCCGTGCTTCACTTGGTGTTGCTTGAGCTTAGATTCATCAAATGATGAACTTGCATTAGCTAAGGAGGTTCATGGCATGATATTTGAAGTCCAACTTGCCAAGGCGGTGAACTTCCACGGGATATTTTCCTGATTTATATCTGGATCTTCTGTTAGTTTGCTGTTAAGCTTTATAATGTGCCTGCATAGTGAGTTCTTTGGCCTGATGTTTGTGAAAGTATGTGTTGGTCTATCAGCTAAGTTTTCATTGTACTTGGTTTTAACTTTTAACCTCTACAGTTTTTTGCCCTTTCTATGAACTGATGCATTATACTTGGTCAGCATCCTAATATGATCATTTTGTCACCTTAGAAAGATATTAATCATAGATAGGGTATGTTCAGTTTTTCCTTTTCAACTAAATGATGCATTATAGTTTTGCAACATCCTCATATGGTCACTTTTTTGTAATTAGAAAGTAGTTCATACTTCAATAGGGTATGAATAAATTGAACCTGCCTCCTGTTTACTCATAACAGATTTTGTTCATCTTACTTTTATTTTTGGATAGCAAAGTTAGTATCATTAATAGGGCATCAAGACCATCCTAAATGTACAAAATGTGGGATGGGACATTTTTCCTGCTTCCTAGGGATACATTAATGCTGTAGTAATTAACTCATAACTAAAAAGAACAACTGTTTTGTACCTCATGGTATTATTTGTTGAAACTGGCTTGGCAAATAAACCCATGTAAATTGACTGCAATACCCCAAGCCATATTTATAATTTTGTATCTCTAGAATAAGTGCAGAAACCCTAGAGAAAGGGCTTTAACCTTCAACCTGGTGGTTAACAATAACCAACTGAGCTACTGCAGCTGATGATGTCCATTAGTAATAGAATTCTGGGACTTGTCCATGTTCTTTTTCTTCTCTCTGTTACATTTTTCTGAAACTCCTATTAGCCATCATTATATATGTGTGACAGGATTTTCTGAGAGGTAAAACAGTGTAAGTGGAAATACCTTATTACAAAATAAAAGTATTTGGGAGTGATAATAAATACCTAGCTTCCTAAAATGGTAATGTATCATTTTACTTCCGGTTACATACTTTCTATAGTTGCTCTTTCTAGAAAGCAATATGAGATAGCCTCTTTCCATGGTTGTGCTTAATATTGTAGTTCTGTTATATAGTAAATATCAGGATTTTCGGTAAGAGAATCCTCTAGATCTGCCGAGTTTCTATTTGTGGTATGGTCAGTCCTGTAGATCTGCCGAGTTTGACTATAGATAAAAAAAAGTGGTCAAACTAGGTTAATCCCATAGACCAAAGTGAGCTAACAGAATAAAATGATCTGGGGCATTCCGAGAATCGAACTCGGGACCTCTCGCACCCAAAGCGAGAATCATACCACTAGACCAAATGCCCGGTTATTGAGATTTTATATCTTTCGGTATTTTGAGATGCTGTTAAGTTCTAGAGTCCGAGCAGTGTAGTTGTTCACCTGTTGTTGCTGCATTTTCATTTTAGATAGGTATGTTCCGAGTCAGATCTTCTGACATGAAGTTCTAACTTTATTTGTGGAGAAATGATACTTTACAATGAGTGGCTTCTTGTTTTTGGCAGCTGGGTTCTTTTGGGGAACTGAAATGTTTACTATTCTTCCTCTTTTAGCGAATTGAATTGAATTGGGAGAATTGAATTGGGATCTTGTTCATTAGTCAAGTCTTACTTCAAGTTACATACTTTCTGAAGTTGCTCTTTCTAAAAAGCAATATGAGATAGCCTTTTTCCATGGGCATGCTTAATTATGTAGTGTCATGGCCAAATATCCCACATCGGCTGGGATACCAACCATGTGGTGTATATAAGTCAAATGGGTCCTCCCACCTAATAGACTAGTTTATTGGGCTGGACTCTTCCATTTAGTTTGTAATAATTGGTATCAGAGCCAGACCTTGGAGTGGTGGCCTGGAGAAGCCAGCCGTGACCTACGTGGCCGACCTACGTGGCCGTGACCAACGTGGCCGTGACCAACAAGAGCTCGTAGTAGTGGCTCACGGAGTGGTGGCCTGGAGAAGCCAGTCGTGACCAACGAGGACGTCGGTCTCCTTAAGGGGGAACGATTGTCATGGCCAAATATCTCACATCGGTTGGGATACCAACCATGTGGTGTATATAAGTTAAATGGGTCCTCCCACCTAATAGACTAGTTTATTGGGCTGGGCTCTTCCATTTGGTTTGTAACATGTAGTTCTGTTATGTATAAGTTATCAGTAATTTCAATAGGACAATATGCGATAAATATCTGTTTGTTTTCTTTTCAACCTCTAGTTCTACTGAGTTTGACTTTGGAAAAAAAATTGGTCAACCAGGTTAAGCCCAAAAGGCCAAAATGGAAGTGAGCTTACATAATATGAAGATCTGGGGCATTCCGAGAATCGAACTCGGGACCTCTCGCACCCGAAGCGAGAATCATACCACTAGACCAAATGCCCGGTATTGGGAAATGCTTTTAGTTATAGAGCCCGACTAATATAGTCATTTGATCGAATGTCAGATTGTATGCTCCACAAAAAGGAAGGGAAGCAGTAAAGGTAACTCTTTCAGTTTCAGCACGTTATTAGTTTATTTCTTTTCACCTGTTCTTGCTGCATTTTCATTTTTAGGTAGGTATGTTTTCAGCTGAAGTCGTTCTTTTATTCTTGGAGGGTATGATGCTTCCCATAGATTAATTGTTTCAAAAATCCTTACTGAGTGGCTTCTTATTTGGGGCACATTTCCTGGGAAAGTAAATTCACATTTCCTGATTGAGTGGAAAAGATATAACAGAAAAAGATTGGGGCTTTCTGAGAGTTGAAGCAGGACCTTTTTCATTAGTTTTACTTCAAGTTACATGTACTTTCTAAAGAGCAATATAGATAAGAGAACATGCAATACATAGGTTTCTGTTTGTCATCTTCAGTCCTCCAGATTTGCTAGGTTTGAATTTGAATAAAAGAAGTGGTCAACTAGGTTAAGCCCATAGAAAAAATCAAAAAAGATTTGGGGCATTCCGAGAATCGAACTCGGGACCTCTCGCACCCAAAGCGAGAATCATACCACTAGACCAAATGCCCAGTTGTTGATATTCTATATCTTCTGGTATTGTGATATGATTTTAGTTCTAGAGCCCGAGTAATTTAGTTGTTCATATGTTTGAATTTAAAAAAGGTCACCCTTTTTGTTCGGTGTGTTGTTAATTTAATTAATGTCACCTGTTCTTTCTCTATTTTCAGTTTAGATAGGCATTAAAAACATTTCCTCAGTGTGGGGGTATGTTTCTTAACATAGGTTAACTGTTCGAAAAATTTGCTCTTCCTCCATTTTTTGCTAGGCTTCTTGGAAAGTAAATTCACGTAACTTGACTGAGTGAAAAAAGATAACATAAAGAAGGGCATTTTGAGAGTCGAGCTGAGAAGATTTCATTAGTTTTGCTTCAAGTCTCATACTCATTAGAATTTCTCTTTCTTGAAAGCGATTATTCCATGAAAGTGCTGAACTTTATAGTTCTATTATGTACGAGCTATTAGAAATTATGACTGAACTGGTCATCTGTTTTTTTGTCGGTAAAATCTTGTCATCTGTTCAGTTCTCCAGATCTACTAAGTTTGATCTCTTATAAAATATTGCCAACTAGGTTAAGCCCATAAAGATTGAGGCTTAGATAATAAAACTGTAAGGGGCATTCCGAGAATCGAACTCGGGACCTCTCGCACCCAAAGCGAGAATCATACCACTAGACCAAATGCCCTATTGTTAAGATGAAGTATTTTTCATTTGACATTCTTTTAGTGCTAATGCCCGAGCATAGTAGTTGTTCATATGATGGAATTTTAGATTACCTGCTCAGCGAAAAGGGAAGAAAGCAGTAAATGAAAATTAATGTTCTTGCTGCATTTTCATTTTAGTTAAGTATGTTCTAAGCTGATGTCGTAATTTTATTTGTGGAGGAAAGATAATTAACATATATTTATTGTTTGAAAAATACTTACAGTGAGTGACTTCTTATTTGAGACAACTAGGTTCTTTTGTGGAAAGGCAAAGGTTGCTGTTCTTCCTTTTCTAGCCGTCTTTCTTGAAAAGTAAATTTTCATTGCTTGACTGAATGGAAAAGAAAGCATAAAAAAGATTGGGGTATTCGAGATTTGAGTTTGGGACCTTGTTCATTAGCTTTACTTCAAGTTACTTACTTTCCAGAAAGAAATTTGGATATACTCTTTTCCTGGAGTTGCTGAATTTTATAGTTCTGTTATGTATATGATATATCAGGAATTTCAATAAGAGAATATGCAATAATTAGGTGTATGCTTGTCATCTGTTCAGTTCTCCTTATCTACCAAGTTTATCTTTAGATAAAAAAAAAGTGGTCAGCTAGGTAAATTTCCATAGAGAGGAAAGTGAGCTAACATAATAAAAATCTTCAGGGCATTCCAAGAGTCAAACTTGGGACCTATCGCAATCAAAGCAAGAATCATACCACTAGACCAAATGCCCAGTTGTTTATACTTTATATCTTTCGGCATTGTGCTATGCTTTTAGTTCTAGCGACCGAGTAATCTAGTTCATATGTTTGAATTTCAGATAGCCTGCTCAGCAAGAAGAAAGGTAGTAGAAAGGTAATCCGTTTTGTTCAGTGTGTCATTAGTTTAATTAATTTCACCTGTTCTTTCTGCATTTTAATATAAGACATATAGGTATATTCTCAGCTTAAGTCATATTTTTATTTGTGGAGGAATCATACTAAATGTAGGTTATTAAAAGTCCTTACAGTGAGTGACTTCTTATTTGAGGCAGCTGGGTTCTTTTACGAAGGGACAAGTTTTTTTTTTTTTTTTTTTGGCCATGCGGAAGGGACAAGTTTGCTCTTCTTTTTTTGCTGGGTTTCTTGGAAAGTAATTTCACGTACACAATATTTGACTGAGTTGAAAAGAAAAATAGAAGATGATTGGGGCATTCCTAGAATTCAGCTCGGAACCTTTTTCATTAGTTTTACTTCAGTTACGCGTTTGCTAGAAAGCAATATGAGACTGTCTCTTTCATGGAAATGCTGAATTTTGTAGTTCTGTTATGTAAGAGGTATGCAATAAATAGGTGTCTGTGATCTGTTCAATCCTCTAGATCTGCTGAAGTTTGACTTTGGCTAAAAATAAGTGGTCAACTAGCATGTAGAGGAAAGTGAGCCTACATAAAATAGGAGGGTCTGGGGCATTCTGAGAATCGGACTCGAGACCTCTCTCACCCAAAGCGGGAATCATACCGCTAGACCAAATGCCCAGATGTTGAGAATCTATATCTTTTGGTATTTTGATAAGCTTTTAGTTCTAGAGCCTGAGTAATTTAGTTGTTCATATCTTTGAATTTCAGATAGTCTGCTCAGCAAGGGGAAAAGGTAGTAGCAATGGTAACTCTTTTTGTTTGGTGTATTAATTGTTCTTTCCGCATTTTCATTTTAGATAGGTATGTTATCAACTGAAGTCATAATTTTATTTGTGGGGCGTATGATGCTTTTTTTTTTGCTCAGTGTGTGGTATGATGCTTAAAATAGTTTAACTGTTCTAAGAATCCTTACTGGGTGACTTCTTTTTGAGGCAACTGAATTCTTTTGGGGAAGGGGGAAATTTGCTCTTCCTCCATTTTTTGCTAGGCTTCTTGGAAAGTAAGAAAAAGACGGGCAATGTGAGAGTTGAGCTGAGACCTTTTCAAATACTTTCAAGAGTTGCTCTTTCTTGAAGGTGATTTAGTTGCCCTTTCCATGAAATTGCTGAACTTTATAGTTCTGTATGTATGAGATATCATGAATTTGAACAAGAGAGATGCATTAAATAGGTGCCTGTTTGTTATCTGTTCAGTCCTTCGGATCTACTAAGTTTGACTCTGGATAAAAAGAAATGGCCAACTAGGTTAAGCCCATAGAGACCGAGCTTACATAATAAAAAAGGGGCATTCCGAGAATCGAACTCGGGACCTCTCGCACCCAAAGCGAGAATCATACCACTAGACCAAATGCCCTATTGTTAAAACACTTTATTTTTCATTTGATATACTTTTAGTTCTAGGGCCCAAACAAAGTAAATATTCATATGATGGAATTTTAGATTACCCACTCAGCAAAAAGGGAAGAAAGCAGTAAATGGTAACTCTTTTTGTTGTGTGTTGTTGGTTTAATTCATTCCTGCTTCATGTGGACAGGAAAAAGAGTAAATACAACGGATACCGATTGAAGCTGGGTCACCAACTGACCAAAGCAAGAGTTTTACAGCAAAGCTTGACCCCAAATGGTAACCTTTTTTGTTCGATGTTTGGGTTTGCTCATATCAACTAAGAGCATTCAGTGCTTACGGCAGTATTTTTTTTAAAAAAAATCTATAGGATTAATATTTTTGACATTCGCCAACACAATTAATTTTTTTCCGACTGTTTCTGAACACTGTGTGTGTGCCCCAATAAGTTTATAACCTACGTGACTTTAACTGGATTGTTTAGCAAGAAAATTTTATCTGATTGTATCTGATGGCGAATGTTTTGAAATTTATTCTCCTCCATAGGCTTCCTTTCATTGACTGCCCAGATTGTTAGGAAACCAGAAATTTAAAGTTTGGGTGCCTTTTCCTCTTGTACAGGGAGGTCCTTCTCCAGCTCATGCTAAGGCTGAGGTCCCATGGTCGGCCAGAAGAGCTACTCTGTCGGATAAAGATCGTGTCTTGGAGATTGTAAAGGGGTAATCTTTCGGATAAAGATCATATATGGTCCATTGAAATTTTGGTATTGTTTGTTCTTTGACAGTAACACTTCTAATGTGTTCTGTAAAATGTCGAATATTTTGACAAAACAAAGATAGCCTTCTAATTTCTAGTGCTCATTGTGATTCTTTGGCTTCATCTTTAACAGGATACTGAACAAGCCGACTCCAGACAAATTTGATCTTCTCAAGGGTCAACTAATCAACTCTAGCATACAACATCAGATATTCTAAAGGGTTTCTTTTATCAAACTTCTGAATCTTGGGTATGAAACTTTAATATGTTCCAGAATTATTTTTTTGCCATTTTTATGATTTCTTTTTAAATGCAGGGTGTGATTCAACTGATTTTTGAAAAAAGCTGTTTTGGAACCCACATTATGTCATGCTCTTCTTTGCTCTGATCTGAATGAAAAGCTGCCCAACTTCTCTTCCGAAGAACTTGGTGAGAAAGAAATAACCTTCAAGTGAGTTCTTTTAAATATCTGCCAAGAGGCATTCGAAAGGGCTGATATTCTCAGAGAAGAGGTGAGGCAATTGAACAAACCAGAACAGGCGCTTGAGCAAACAGACAAAAAAAAGAATGTTCAAGCTTCAAACTTCAGGAAACATCGTTTAATTGGAGAGCTCCTAAAGCAAAAGATGGTCTATGAGAAGATTGTGCACTACACTGTGCAGGTTTGATTAGCCCTCCCTAAAAAAAT
>JAPTYO010000009.1:5899755-5919755 GCA_036873135.1 Clarkia xantiana subsp. parviflora
TGATATTCGCCAACACAAATTTTTTTTCCGACCAACTGATTGTTTCAGTTAGTTTGGTATAGTATATACCAAAATTAGCAGGAACTGGAGCTCAATGTTTCTAACACTGTGTGTGCCTCAATAAGTTTCCAACCTACGTGCCTTTAACAGGATTGTTTGGTACGGATAAGTTCCTGTAGATCCAGAATATAGAACATGAACTTTTCTTGCTTTTTAGATTTTGGTGGGAGTATGTGTTGAAATCTAGTGCTTTAAGCTGTTTCTTATAATGTTAAGATCTGCCTCCTGCTAGTTTGTTTCAAAGTGATAAGCTTAAACAAATATTTGTATATGTGATATTTAAACCAAATTGCTTGACGCTAGAGGAAGGGGTTGAACCTTTGACCTTGTGGTTAACAGCCACACGCTCTAACCAACTGAGCTACTCCAGCAGATGATAAAAATCAGTAATGTGGAGTCTTGACCTTGCCGAGGTGGTTTTCCTTCTGGCTGGTAAACTAGGTTAAAGTCCATAGAGAGGAAAGTCAGCTAACATAATAAAAATAGGTGTCTGTGATCTGTTCTATCCTCTAGACTTGTGAGTTTGACTTAGGATGTTAATATTGGTTCTCTAGCTTGTAGAGAATCAATATATTAAAGGATTTGGGGGCATTCCGAGAATTGAACTCGGGACCTCTCGCACCCTAAGCGAGAATCATACCACTAGACCAAATGCCCACATGTTGAGAGTTAATATCTTTTGGTATAGGATTTTAGTTTTAGAGCCCATGCAATGCAGTATGATGGAATCTAAGATTGTCTGCTAACTGCTTAGTTTAATTCATTTTAGCTGCATTTTCATTTTAGATGGGGTATGCTCTCAGCTGTAGGACTAATTTTTTTTTGGATGAATGATAATTAACATAGGCTAATTGTTTGAAACATCATTACTGAGTTACTTCTTATGTGACGCAGCTGGAAAAATTTGCTCGTCTTCCTTTTTGGTTTTTAGTTGGGTCTTTTCAAAATTAAATTACATTACTTGACTGACTGGAAGTCTGGAAAAGCAAAACAGAAAATATTGCGGCATATTCCAGATTGTCTGCTCTGTGAAATGATGCTTTAATGCATAAAGGGAAGGAAGCGGTAAAAGGTAACATTTTTTGTTTAGTGTATCATTGACTCCTTAGTTTAATTCATTTCACATGTTTTAGGTGCATTTTGATTTTAGATAGATATGTTGTTCTCAGCTGAAGACATAATTTTATATGTGGATGAATGATATTTAACATAACGTAGGTTAATTGTTGAAAAATCTTTAGGTCTTATCGGAGGTAGCTGGGTTCTTTTTGGGCATAGTTTTGATTGCTCGTCTTACTTGAGAGTCAATATCTTTAGCTGTTCGACCATTTTGTTCAACTAAAAAATCATTAATTAGCTTGAATTAAAGAAATGCATTAGTTAGTTAACATCACCTTGCTGTGCATTGCTCGTATGCTTATACCCTTCGAAAGTAAGGGTTTGTTCATTTCAGAAAGCTGTTTCTTATAGTAATGTTAAGATCTGCTTGGCGCTAGAGGAAGGGTTGTGGTTAACAGCCACACGCTCTAACCAACTGAGCTACTCCAGCAGATGATGCCAATTAGTAATATAGAGTCTTGACCTTGCCGAGGTGGTTTTCCTTCTCGTTGTTATAACTTACAAGTTTGTCATGAAACCCTTCTCTTAGGAAAAAATATATATTTCTACATGGAAAATTCTTCGGCAGGTAAAATTTTGTGTGAAGAACCTTGTAAGAAAGGGTTTGGGTTTGGTAATTAATCAATTGTTCCTCAAAACTGCTGTTTGTCCTCATTTTTCATTAGGTTTTACTGCAAGTTGCATACTTTGTAACAGTTACTCTTTCAATAAAGCAATCAAATGAGCAGTTGTTGAGATTTTATACATCTATGTATTGCGGTATTATTTTTAGTCATATGATGGAATTTCAGGTCCACATAATGATTTTTCAAAAAATGATTGTTGAGTTACTTCTTGTTTGAGGCAGCTGAGGTCTTTTGATGGAGGAAACAGATTTGGGTTTTCTAGAAAGTAAATAATGCACTTCAGTTGACTGAAAACAGAAAAGTTGGGGGTATTCTAAGAATTCAACTCTGGACCTCTAACACCCTAGACTAAATGCCCGGATGCTAATGCTACAATTTTACAATGTAAGTTCAGTTGGTACCTTTGTGTTCAAAGTCCTGACGACATCAACTGAGCTATTAAGTCCAGTTTGTTCCCTTTTCTTTCTTTTATAGATTTCTTCAATCTGAAGAGTTTACTAGATTTGTGAATTTGTTGTGTGAATCTCTCCAATGAAGCAGTTATAGACGCGATGAAGCACTTTTTCTAGGAAGTTGACTGAATTTGGGAATCTGTCCTCTGAATCTATCCAATAAAAGAGTTGACTAATAATCTAGTATAAAGATAAACTAAATGAGATAATGAGAGTCAGTATCTTTAGCTATTGGACCATGTTGTTCAACTAAAAAAATCATTAATTAGTTTGAAGTAAAAAAATGCATTACTTAGTTAACATCAACTCGTCTTGCATTGATCGTGTGCTTATACCCTTCAAAAGTAAGTAATGCAGTTGTAGTTACAACTTACAGTTTACGTTCAGATTGTATGCTCGATAATGATGCTCCTGCAAGCAGACAGGAAAAAAAATGTAAGTACAACGGATACCAATTGAATCTGGGTCACCAACTGACCAAAGGAAGATTTTTACAGCCCAGCTCAACCCCAAATGATAACCTTTTTTGTTCGAAGGTTGGGTTTGTTCATTTTAACTAAGAGCATTCAGTGCTTGCTGCGTTTTTTTAAAACAAATCTATAGGACTAATAATGATGATATTCGCCACACAAATTTTTTTTCCGACCGACTGATTGTTTCAGTTAGTTTGGTATAGTATATACCAAAATTAGCAGAAACTGGAGCTCAATGTTTCTAACACTGTGTGTGCCTCAATAAGTTTCCAACCTACGTGCCTTTAACAGGATTGTTTGGTACGGATAAGTTCCTGTAGATCCAGAACATAGAACATGAACTTTTCTTGCTTATTAGATTTTGGTGGGAGTATTTGTTGAAATCTAGTGCTTTAAGCTGTTTCTTATAATGTTAAGATCTGCCTCCTGCTAGTTTGTTTCAAAATAATAAGCTTAAACAAATATTTGTATATGTTGAATTTAAACCAAATTGCTTGACGCTAGAGGAAGGGGTTGAACCTTCGACCTTGTGGTTAACAGCCACACGCTCTAACCAACTGAGCTACTCCAGCAGATGATAAAAATCAGTAATGTGAAGTCTTGACCTTGCCGAGGTGGTTTTCCTTCCCGCTGTTTGAAAAATACTTACAGTGAGTGACTTCTTATTTGAGACATCTCGGTTCTTTTGAGGAAGTTGCTGTTCTTCCTTTTCTAGCTGTGTTTCTTGAAAAGTAAATATTCATTATTTGACTAAATGGAAAAGAAAAACAAAAAAAGATTGGCGCATTCCGAGAGTTAAATTCGGGACCTTGTTCATTAGGTTTACTTCAAGTTACATACTTTCTAGAAAGAAAATGGGTATCCTCTTTTTCTGGAAATGCTGAATTTTATAGTTCTGTTATGTATATGATATATCAAGAATTTCAATAAGAGAATCTGCAATAAATAGGTGTATGTTTGTCATCTGTTCAGTTCTCCTGGTCTACCATGTTTGTCTTTGGATTAAAAAAAAAAATGGTAAACTAGGTTAAAGTCCATAGAGAGGAAAGTCAGCTAACATAATAAAAATAGGTGTCTGTGATCTGTTCTATCCTCTAGACTTGCTGAGTTTGACTTAGGATGTTAAAATTGGTTCTCTAGCTTGTAGAGAATCAATATATAAAAGGATTTGGGGGCATTCCGAGAATTGAACTCGGGACCTCTCGCACCCTAAGCGAGAATCATACCACTAGACCAAATGCCCACTTGTTGAGAGTTAATATCTTTTGGTATAGGATTTTAGTTTTAGAGCCCATGCAATGCAGTATGATGGAATTTAAGATTGTCTGCTAACTGCTTAGTTTAATTCATTTTAGCTGCATTTTCATTTTAGATGGGGTATGCTCTCAGCTGTAGGACTAATTTTTTTTGGATGAATGATAATTAACATAGGCTAATTGTTTGAAACATCATTACTGAGTTACTTCTTATGTGACGCAGCTGGAAAAGTTTGCTCGTCTTCCGTTTTGGTTTTTAGTTGGGTTTTTTCAAAATTAAATTACATTACTTGACTGACTGGAAGTCTGGAAAAGCAAAACAGAAAATATTGCGGCATATTCCAGATTGTCTGCTCTGTGAAATGATGCTTTAATGCATAAAGGGAAGGAAGCAGTAAAAGGTAACATTTTTTGTTTAGTGTATCATTGACTCCTTAGTTTAATTCATTTCACATGTTTTAGGTGCATTTTGATTTTAGATAGATATGTTGTTCTCAGCTGAAGACATAATTTTATATGTGGATGAATGATATTTAACATAACGTAGGTTAATTGTTGAAAAATCTTTAGGTCTTATCGGAGGTAGCTGGGTTCTTTTTGGGCATAGTTTTGATTGCTCGTCTTACTTGAGAGTCAATATCTTTAGCTGTTCGACCATTTTGTTCAACTAAAAAATCATTAATTAGCTTGAATTAAAGAAATGCATTAGTTAGTTAACATCACCTTGCTGTGCATTGCACGTATGCTTATACCCTTCGAAAGTAAGGGTTTGTTCATTTCAGAAAGCTGTTTCTTATAGTAATGTTAAGATCTGCTTGGCGCTAGAGGAAGGGTTGTGGTTAACAGCCACACGCTCTAACCAACTGAGCTACTCCAGCAGATAATGCCAATTAGTAATGTAGAGTCTTGACTGAGAGTGAAATAGATGTGTAGGAGAGAAAGATGTAAGCAAACCAATTAAGATTGAATACATGATTGGAATGCTTAACTTGAGTGATTACAAGGAGGATAGGTCCTTTATATAGGACTCTACTCAAGTCACAACACTAACATAACTAGAAGGACTATATTGCTTAAATGTAAAAGGTAAGGAACATATACTACTACTCTAACATTGACCTTGCCGAGGTGGTTTTCCTTCTCGTTGTTATAACTTACAAGTTTGTCATGAAACCCTTCTCTTAGGAAAAAATATATATTTCTACATGGAAAATTCTACGGCAGGTAAAATTTTGTGTGAAGAACCTTGTAAGAAAGGGTTTGGGTTTGGTAATTAATCAATTGTTCCTCAAAACTGCTGTTTGTCCTCATTTTTCATTAGGTTTTACTGCAAGTTGCATACTTTGTAACAGTTGCTCTTTCAATAAAGCAGTCAAATGAGCAGTTGTTGAGATTTAATATATCTTTGTATTGCAGTATTATTTTTATAGTCATATGATGGAATTTCAGGTCCACTAAATGATTTTTCAAAAAATGATTGTTGAGTTACTTCTTGTTTGAGGAAGCTGAGGTCTTTTGATGGAGGAAACAGTTTTGGGTTTTCTAGAAAGTAAATAATGCACTTCAGTTGACTGGAAAGAAAAAACAGAAAAGTTGGGAGTATTCTAAGAATTCAACTCGGGACCTCTAACACCCTAGACTAAATGCCCAGATGCTAATGCTACAATTTTACAATGTAAGTTCAGTTGGTACCTTTGTATTCAAAGTCCTGACGACATCAACTGAGCTATTAAGTCCAGTTTGTTCCCTTTTCTTTCTTTTATAGATTTCTTCAATCTGAAGAGTTTACTAGATTTGTGAATTTGTTGTGTGAATCTCTCCAATGAAGCAGTTATAGACGCGATGGTCAAGACAGTAACTGTATGTAATGGCTAATGGGGACCTCTCGTACCTAGATGGAGAATAATACCACAAGACCAAACACAATACCTGTCTTCATTAGATATTGAGCATTGTGTTGTGCTGCAAATCAGCAAGGAAAGATAGCACAAGACGTACAGAGTGCAGGCCGGTCACTAAAGCTACTGTCCCGCTGGTTTTTTTTGTTTTTTTTTAACAAAAAAAAGTATGTAAAACATGCAACATGTTTGAAAAATTGAGGTTAGTTCATTTCACCTTACTGCACTTTTGTGAAATTCGACACAATTAATATTAACTGAATTTACCAACTTGTTAAATGACGATTCCTTTTTTTTTCACTGATTTGCATCTTGTTTGAGGTTTTGTTTGATTGTTAAGATTTACGTCATGTTTGGTTCACATAAAAAAATAGATATGGAATATGGAAGGATATATTTACTTGTTTGGTTGATAAGCATAAAAGAAATAGATATGGAATATGACTGGAGAAGGAAAACTCAACCATGATGACTGGAGATCTCAAGAACTTGGTTCAATTGGACAACCTAATCGCAAGAGTGAGTGTGGTCACTATGGGGGTCAAACCCCGAGCCCATTCCTATGATGCAAACAGTGATGAAGATGAGGTTAAGCTTTTGCCTTTGTTGATCCTTACAAGCAAAGTTTTTAATGATTCGTAAGGAGAGCTCAGAGTCGTGATGATGCTCTTGAGACAAAGAATCACCTATGCGAGTGAGAAGTGGGCCCGCTTCGAAATGGATTGTTGATCGCACATTTCTTAGAAACGCTTGCAGAACCAGGCGAGTGATCCAGGGCCTACGGATCACATGGCGCGGACTGAACTATACTAGGAAGGTACTTGTGTGGGTTAAGTCGCCATTTACACCAACGACAGTTGGTTCAAGGACATCACGTCTACCGACTAGTCAGTAGAGAATGCATGATCTCACAAGTGATAGGTTCAAAGGGGTTACCTCTACCTATCATTTGCAGGTATTGACCGTTGAACACAACATTCGAGTCTAAAGCTACCGTTATGGTTCAAATTTCCATTCATGTGGGGAATTGTTGGACGTGGCTTTGCATATCCATGTGGGCTTTGGCCCATTTTATAATGTTTGAATGGCAATTTGCTTGCCAAGTGAGTTTTTAGTGGTAATAAAATACCACACTGGCCACACTAGCATTATTTGGCTAATTTATATGGTGCAAGTCTTTTTATACTTGTAACAATTTACTAGATGAAAGGCTCTCTTCACGCGCGCACGCGCGCGGGGGAGGCGGTCGAGTGGATCTAATGTCCACCCCGGTAAACTTGGCTTGTGTGCGCGACCGCGACATGCGTACACGAATGTGGTCCGAAAAGTAAGCCTTGCGCGAGTCCAGTTTTGTTAAACTTGACTGTGGTCTGTCCAAGTGCAGTGAATCCGAAATTCAATTTTTTAAACTTCTGCAACTGATTCAATTTTTTGAACTTCTGCAACTGATACTTTGATTGTTTTGTAACATCATCGGTTTTGATTTCAGATTTATTTCTGCATTTATGCAGATTGGGTCTCATTGCACTATAAATAGAGACAGAATCCTTCACATTTTCACACATCATCCCGAAAATTATATCCTCTCATCTGCTGCTGCAGCTATTATTTAATGTTCATCTGCGTATTGCTGCTGCTCTGTTTCTTCAGTTGTTGTTGTAGTGTCTTATGTAGCTCAGTTGGTTTTGTTACCTTCGGTTTGTTTTACTTCGTTCGTTGCTGCTGTTGTTTATTACAGTAGCATATCTGTTCTATTATTACTGTTCATATTTCCTGTCGTCATCGTCGGCATCTTTAAAATCTTGTTGTATTCAGGTATTGAGTCGGTTCGATCGAACATGTTCGTGCATAGTACGATTTGACGACACTGTTGAACCCTGAGAGGTGATCGTCCCGAGTTTGAACCCCTTTGCATAACCCGAGGGTGGGGTGGGGCGAAATTGCCTTAAGGAGATCGTGATCCGCACATGCCTCAGTATTAAAATCACGTTTTCGTATATCTCGATTTTACGTGTGATTTCGGAGCTGTCAATATCTTGCATGATAATTCGGTATAATTAAATGTAAGAACCCGAAATTTAACTAATTACGTTTTAGTCCCTGAAGTTTTAGAAATTGCAAATTGATTCATCAACTTTTCTATTTTACAGTTTTGACCCTGGTATTTGCCGTCACAACCCTTAAGATATTTTTAGATCTCAGATAGTATCTGAGAAAGCACTTGGGGTATGAAAACATATTATATTATATATATTATGTAAATAACCCTTCACCTAAAAATAAGAAAAAATATTGGTAATAGAAATTGTTAAAACTCTTAATTGTTTTTTTTAGAAAAAATAATAGACTGGTAAGTAATAATAGTACCTACTACTAAAATATCATTTGAGGACAATTCATCCTAATTATAAGAGATTTGCAGACCCTACTAATTAATATCATTAATTAAACATACAAAATTGAGTCTCTTTAAAGAGAAGTGCATAACAAAGCTGAACTGTTAAAACGGGTCTTTCTATCATGCTCCACAAGTACCGTGATTTTAATACTGTTTTTCGTATTTTTCTATTGCCCTAAAGGTGAACCCTAGAGGGAAATTGATATTATTAATAGTATGATGCAAATATTAGGTGTAGTTAAAAAAATTCATACATTTTCATACTTTTAAAGTTTTACATATGTTACAATTAAGTCCACCCTAATAATAAAAAAAACAAAAGCATGGTGCTCCACAAGCATGATAGAAAAACCTTGTTAAATCAAAACGTCTGCAATTAAATTAGCTTACCGATAAACATGTCTGAGTTTATATCAATAAAAATTAAATAACTTATTCCTACCTTCCGAAATAATAGGAATTTCATGTTAAGATACATAGTACACAACGTTTTTTTTTTTTTTTAATCTAAGATAATAGTTTACTTATGACAACATTTAGCTTATTATGTAATTAACCCTTCAATTATTTAAAAACTATATTTAGTAACCATAGTTAAAAATATTTGTGTGGGGCGAAACCTCACGGCCTATGAGATTTCTTTAAGAGTGATGCTAAAACATGTGAAAAATTCATAAAAAGCAATCCATACGACAATACATAACAACTTTCTTTATAGAGTTAATTAGTCAAATGCACCACTATGTTTTGCTATGTTATTGCTCAATGCACCACATATGTTGTCTAATGCACCACTAGTTTAAAAATGTTGCTAGATGCACCACTCTACCAGTCTATCGTTAAATTTTAATGTAAAAATGTTGACGATGCACGTGTTGCTGACGTGAAATTGACAACAACACTATGATAATGTAACATGACAATTAAAATATTAAAAAATAGATAATAAACTAAAACAAAAAATATTAAAACTAACAAAATAGCAAAAATTCACAAAAATTACAAATAAATTAAGAAAATTCGAAATATTTGAAATAGATTTTATTTTGATAATATTAAAAATATAAAAAAAACAAATTTATTTCGTATTAGTAGCATGTGATATTCGTCATTTTGTACATAGTATTTAATGGTAGACTAACATAATGACGCATCTAGCAATATTTCAAAACATACTTGTGCATTTAACAACAAAAAAATAGTATATTACATCTGGAAACACGGTCAAAACATAATGGTGCATTTGACTAATTAATACTTTTTTATATCTCACTCAGATAGTTTATTCATAAGAGCCCTCCCAGCCGCAGCAAAGCTACACCGGGTCGTCTCCGGCCGTTGCAGCGCCGCCAATTCTTTGAGAACGGCACCAGGCTAGGCGACGCATCTCATGAAGGCTTCAACAGCTTCAAGAAGCAGTCACGGTGATATCATGACGGCGACTTCAGAGGGCTCAGTTAGGGTATTGTCAGAATAAATAAATTCATATATATATATATATTACTCTGAAAAAAGGATAAATTTATTTGATTACAAGAAGACATTCCTCAAAGACCTCAATTTGACCTTTTCTGCAGGACTTCAATTCCGAAGACAGCGGAAGAAAATCCAATCAGTTCAAAATCCACTCTCTTCGTCATCAACTCTATCCGTAGAGAGAAGATTCCGTTGCAATCACACTCTGCTTTTGGCCACGCCTCTTCAGTTCTCCATCGCAGCTAACGTCGGTGGCTGAACAGCAATGTAAGAAATCCATGATTTAAAGTTGAATCCGTTTATTAATTTGCGTTACAGTGGTCTTGGCTGTTCATTTTTTTCTTCTGCGACCAGGAATAATATTCCGTTTTCTCCAATTTATATGTCGTAAATCTGAAATATTGATTGATATTTGATATCTTTTGTGTAAGAAGCTTCAGCTAACTGCCTTTCAGAGATTTAATGTTCTTTGGGTCATAGTAGTTATGGAGGCGACCTTGAAACCTACCTAAGCTTATATTAGGATTTGTTGAGCTTAGGTCAACCTTGAAACCTACTTAAGCTTATATTTTATTAGGACTTTTGGGATGTTGCAATTAACTATTATGGAGGGATATCGCAACTCACTATTTAATAGGTCTCTGAGCATGCAGAAATAGAATGAATTAGGTGAGAAATAAGCATTTTGATTGTGGAATCCTAAACCTAGTTGAAAAGATTGTGGAATGTGAAGGTCATTGCAACTGTTCAAAAGATTAAGCTTTTTACATGAATTGGGAGAATTGTATTGGGATCTTGTTCATTAGTCTTACTTCAAGTTACATACTTTCTGAAGTTGCTCTTTCTAAAGCAATATGAGAGCCTTTTTCCATGTACATGCTGAATTTTGTAGTTCTGTTATGTACAAGTTATAAGCAATTTCAATAGGACAATATGCGATAAATAAGTCTGTTTGTGATCTGTTCAACCTCTAGATCTACTGAGTTTGACTGTGGATAAAAAATTGGTCAACCAGGTTCAACCCTACTTCAAGTTTCATACTTTCTGAAGTTGCTCTTTCTAGAAAGCAATATGAGATAGCCTTTTTCCATGGACGTGCTGAATTTTGTAGTTCTCTTATGCATAAGTTATTAGCAATTTCACTAGGCCAATCTGTGTTCGTTATATAAGTGTCTGTTTGTGATCTGTTCAACCTCTAGATATACTGAGTTTGACTTTGGATAAAAAAATTGGTCAACCAGGTTAAGCCCAATAGGAAAGCGAGCTTTCATAATATGATGATCTGGGGCATTCCGAGAATCGAACTCGGGACCTCTCGCACCCGAAGCGAGAATCATACCACTAGACCAAATGCCCGGTATCGTGATATGCATTTAGTTATAGAGCCCGAGTAATATAGTCATATGATCAAATTTCATATTGTATGCTCCGCAAAAAGGAATGGAAGCAGTAAAGGTAACCCTTTCAGTAATTCAGTTTCAGCACGTTAGTAGTTTAATTCAGCTGAAGTCATTCTTATATTCTTGGAGGGTATGATGATTCACATAGATTAATCGTTTCAAAAATCCTTACTGAATGACTTCTTATTTGAGGCAGAAGTTCTTTTGGTAAGGGAAAAAAATTGCTATTCCTTTTTTAACTAGATTTCTGGGAAGTAAATTCACATTTCCTGATTGAGTGGAAAATATAATAGAAAAAGATTTGGGGCATTTCAGCAATTTCTCTTATTTTGTAGTTCTCTTATGCATAAGTTATCAGCAATTCCAATAGGACAATATGCGTTAAATAAGTGTCTGTTTGTGATCTGTTCAACCTCTAGATATACTTAGTTTGACTTTGGATAAAAAAAATTGGTCAACCGGGTTACGCCCAAAAGGAAAGCAAGCTTAGATAATATGATGATCTGGGGCATTCCGAGAATCGAACTCGGGACCTCTCGCACCCGAAGCGAGAATCATACCACTAGACCAAATGCCCAGTTTTCTGTTATGCTTTTAGTTATAGAGCCCGAGTAATATAGTCATATGATCGAATGCCAGATGTATGCTCTGCAAAAAGGAATGGAAGCAATAAAGGTAAACTTTTCAGTAATTCAGTTTCAGCACGTTATTAGTTTAATTCAGCTGAAGTCATTCTTTTATTCTTGGAGGGTATGATGATTCACATATTTTAGTTGTTTCAAAAATCCTTACCGAGTGACTTCTTATTTGAGGCAGCTGAGTTCTTTTGGGGGAAAAAAATTGCTATTCCTTTTTTAGCTAGGTTTCTGGGAAGTATATTCACATTTCCTGATTGAGTGGAAAAGATAATAGAAAAAGATTGGGGCATTCTGAGAGTTGAAGTTGGGACCTTTTTCATTAGTTTTATTTCAAGTTGCATACTTTCTAGAAAGCAATATAGATTGCCTCTTTCCATGGAAATACTGGATTTTATAGTTCTATTATGCATGAGATATTCAGAATTTCAATAAGAGAATATGCATAAGTGAGCTTACATTACAATAAGACGTGGGGCATTCCGAGAATCGAACTCGAGACCTCTCGCACCCAAAGTGAGAATCATACCACTAGACCAAATGCCCAGTTGTTCAGGTTCTATATCTTTTGGTATATTATATGATTTTACTTACAAAGCCCGAGTAATTTAGTTATCTTTATGTTTGAATTTCAGATGGTCTGCTCAGCAAGGAGAAAGGTAGTAGTAAAGGTAAAACTTTTTATTCCATGTGTCGTTAATAGAATTCTTTCTGCATTTTCAAATTAGATGGGTATGTTATCAACTGAAGTCACAGTTTATTTGTTTAGTGTTGGGGTATGATGCTTAACATAGGTTAACTGTTCTAAAAATCCTTACTGGGTGACTTCTTTTTGAGGCAGCTGAATTTTTTTGAGGAAGGGAAAATTTTGATCTTCCTCCATTTTTTGTTCTGACTTCTTGGAAAGTAATTTCACGGAAATTGACTGAGACAATTTCATTTGTTTTGCTTCAAATCACATACTTTTTAGAGTTTCTCTTTCTTGAAAGCGATTAATTCCATGGGATTGCTGAACTTTATAGTTCTATTCTGTATGAGGTATCGGTAATTTCAACAAGAGAGTATGCAATAAATAGGTGTCTTTTTGTCATCTGTTTAGTCCTCCAGATCTACTAAGTTTGACTTTGAATTAAAAAAAATGGTCAACATAGAGATCAAGCTTAAATAATAAAACTGTAAGGGGGCATTCCGAGAATCGATCTCGAGACCTCTCGCACCCAAAGTGAGAATCATACCACTAGACCAAATGCCCTACTATTAACTTAATTTATTTTTTTCATTTGCCAATCCTTTAGTTCTAGAGCCCGAGCAAAGTAGTTGTTCATATGATGGAATTTTAGATTACCCACTCAGCTAAAAGGTAAGAAAGCAGTAAATGGTAACTCTTGTTCTTGCTGCATTTTCATCATTTTAGATAAGTATGTTCTAAGCTGAAGTCGTAATTTTATTTGTGGAGGAAAGATAATTAACATATATTTATTGTTTGAAAAATACTTACGGTGAGTGACTTCTTATTTAAGAGTCTGAGACAGCTAGGTTCTTTTGAGGAAGGGCAGAGGTTTCTTTTCTTCCTTTTTTAGCAGTGTTTCTTTAAAAGTAAACAGAAAGATTGGGGCATTCCTAGATTTGAACTCGGGACCTTGTTACATACTTTCTAGAAAGAAATATGGATATCCGATATCCTCTTTTTCTGGATTGGCTAAATTTTATAGTTCTGTTATGTATATGATATGTCAAGAATTTCAATAAGAGAATCTGCAATAAATAGGTGTCTGTTTGTCATCTGTTTAGTTCTCCAGATCTACCAAGTTTGTCTATAGATAAAAAAAGGGGTCAACTAGGTTAAAGTCCATCTAGAGAGGAAAGTCAGCTAACATAATAAAAATAGGTGTCTATGATCTGCTGAGTTTGACTTTGGATAATAAAAGTGGCCCTATAGCCTGTAGAGGTTCACTATAGAAGGATTTGGGGGCATTCCGAGAATTGAACTCGGGGCTTCTCGCACCCTAAGCGAGAATCATACCACTAGACCAAATGCCTACTTGTTGATATTAAATATCATTTTTGTATAGTGATGTTCTTTTAGTTCTAGAACCAGGCAATGTAGTATGATGGAATTTAAGATTGTCTGCTTAGTTTAATTCATTTTAGCTGCATTTTCGTTTTTGATAGGGTATGCTCTCAGCTGAAGGACTAATTTTTTGTGGATTAATGATATAGGCTAATTGCTTGAAACATCATTACTCTGTTACTTCTTATTTGAGGCAGCTGGGAAAAGTTTGCTCGCCTTCCGTTTTTAGTTGAGTTTTTTGGAAAGTAAATTTACATGACTCCACTGACTGGAAAAGCAAAACAGAAAAAATTGCGGCATATTCCAGATTGCCTGCTCTCTAAAATGATGTTTTAATGCGAGAAGGGCAGGAAACTGTAAAATGTAACCCTTTTCGTTCAGTGTGTCATTGAGTTATGCCTCAGAGGCCAAAGGACACAACCGACAAGCAAGATCATCATGGGAGGTAAGAACCACTCCTTAGTTTAATTCATTTCACCTTTTTCTAGCTGCATTTTGATTTCAGGTGAATATGTTCCCAGCTGAAGGCATAATTTTATTCGTGGATGAATGATACTGAACATAGATTAGTTGTTTGAAAAATCATTACTGATTTACTTCTTATTTGAGGTAGTTGGGTTCTTTTGGGCATAATTTTGTTTGCTCATCTTACTTGACCGACTGCCACTAGACCAAATGCCCAGATGTTGTTGCTATCCTGTCCTTGGTACGTTTGTATTCGAAGTCTTCACCTATACAACTGGGATCTGTAGTTAAGTCTAGTCAGCGTCCTTTTCTTTCCCTTATTATAGTGACCATTTTCTAACATGAGGCACTTTTTCTAGGAAGTTGACTAAATCTGGGAATCTGCCTTGTGAATCTATCCAATAAAAGAGTTGACTAATAATCTAGTATAAAGATAAAGTAAATGAGAGTCAATATCTTTAGCTATTGGACCAAGTTGTTCAACTAAAAATTCATTATTTAGTTTGGATTAAAAAAAATGCATTAGTTAGTTAACATCAACTTGTCTTGCATTGCACGTATGCTTATACTCTTCGAAAGTAAGTAATGCTGTGGTAGTCACAACTTACAATTGACTTTCAGATTGGATGCGCTCAATAATATGATGCTGCTGCAAGCAGACAGGGAAACAAAGTAAGTACAACTGATACTGATTGTAGCTGGGTCACCAACTGACCAAAGTAAAAGTTTACAGCCCAGTACAATCGATGTTTGGGTTTGTTCATTTCAACTAAGAGCATTCAGTACTGGCAAGGAAAAAAAAAAAAGAGCAGTCAGTGCTTGCTGCATTTAAAAGTAAAAATAAATTTTATTGGATTAATAATGATGACATTCGCCAACACAATTTTCTTTTTCCGACCAACTGATTGTTTCAGTTAGTTTGGTATAGGATATAGCAAAATTAGCAGGAACTGGAGCTCAATGTTTCGAACACTGTGTGTGCGCCAATAAGTTTCCAACCTACGTGCCTTTAACAGGATTGTTTGGTACGGATAAGTTCCTGTAGATCCAGAACATATAACTTTCATTAGAGAATATAAAACGAACTTTTCTTGCTTTTTAGAATTTGGTGGGGAGTATTTTGTTGAAATCTAGTGATTGCTGCACTCAAGCTGAGTCTTGTAATGTTAAGATCTGCCTCCTGCTAGTTTGTTTCATAATAATAATAAGCTTAAAGAATTATTTTTATTTGTAGTGTTTAAATCAAACTGCTAGAGGAAGGGGTTGTACCTTCAAACTTGTGGTTAACAGCCACACGCTCTAACCAACTGAGCTACTCCAGCAGATGATGTCAATTAGAAATGTGGAGTCTTGACCTTGCCGTGGTGGTTTTCCTTCTCGTTGTTACAACTTACAAGTCTTGCCACGCCTCTTCAGTTCTCTATCACAGCTAAAATCAGTTGCAAGGTAAGAAACCGATGATTTAAAGCTGAATCCGTTGATTAATTTACGTTATTACATTGGTCTTGGCTGTTCATTTTTTTTTCTTCTGCGATTATTAAGAATATTCCGTTTTCTCCAATTTATATGTCGTAAATCTGAAATACTGAGTAATATTTGATATCTTTTGTGTAAGAAGCTTCAGTTAAATGCCTTTCATATGTTTAATGTACTACAGGTCATAGTAGTTATGGAGGCGACTTTCCGACCATTATATACTGTATATATCAGGATTTGTTGAGATTAGGTCAACCTTGAAACCTACTAAGCTTATATTTTATTAGGACTTTTGGGATGTTGCAATTAAATATTAGGTAGGGCTATCATAACTCACTATTTAAGAGAAATAAGCATTTGGAATGTGGAATCCTAGACATATTTGAAGACTGTGGAAGTGAAAGTCATTGCAACCGTTCAAAAGATTAAGCTTTTTACATGAATTCTATTGTTTGTTTTCTTATGCTGGAGTTGGATGGAATGCTCTATAATGAATGGGTATTTCTCTACTCTACATATACCAAATTTAGAGGCCTATTTCCTGAACACAAGAGCTTCTTCTAAATAAAGTAAATCTAACTGGTAGATGTAACCGATTGCTTATTATCTGATCAGTCGCAGTATCTTCTTATTAGGGTTGGCAGTGTCAGTCACTGCCTCTGTTGCTATTAATGTTTCTGGGTCTTAGATTTGGGAAGATGTTGTTACGGCCCTGGATCAACAACACCCCAAGCAGAAGGCAATGTGTAGAGAATAGTAGTAATTCTTCCTAATCAACCCTAATCTCAATTAGAGACTAAGATTAATTTGTTGGAAGTTGATTTTATTCATATCATTGCATAATCATATATAGCTACTACAACTTCTCTAGGGTTTATTGTTTCCTAACAAGGCTTAGCTAGGATATAGTAATAATGACTTATTAGGAATAAACTCTTTTAGTAAAATATGATATCTAGTAATCAGATCCTAATAATAGATATAGAAATTATTATATTCTAGCCACTATTATTATCGACCATAACAGATGTCCATAATTTGATGATTAGCTACACGTTTTTAGTGATGCATGCTTCACTTGGTGTTGCTTAAGCTTAGATTCATAAACTGATGCACTTGCATTAGCTAAGGAGGTTCACAGTATCTTGCCCAAGGCGGTGAACTTACACAGTATATTTGCCTGATTTATATCAGGATCTCCTGTTAGTTTGCTGTTCAAGCTTTACATTGTGCCTGCATAGTGATTTCTTTGGCTCGATATTTGTGAAAAATGAGTATATGTGGGTCTATCAGCTAAGTTTGCAGTGTACGTGGTTTTAACTTGTGACCTCTTCAATTCAATTTTTTGCCCTTTCAATGAACTGATGCATTATACTTGGTCAGCATCCTAATATGGTCATTTTGTCATCTTAGAAAGATATTAATCTTAGATAGCATATGTTAAGTTTTTGCCTTTTCAACTAAATGATGCATTATACTTGGTCACCATACACATATGGTCACCTTTTCCATATTAGAAAGATGTTCATCTTCAATAAGGTATCAATAAATTGAAACTGACTCCTGTTTTCCTCAAAACAGATTTTGTTTTTCTTACTTTTATTTTGGATGGCAAAGTTAGTATCATTAATAGGGCATCAAGACCATCCCAAATGTACAAAATGTGAGATGAGAAACTTTTCCTGCTTTGTAGGGAGACATTAATGCTGTAGTAATTAACTCATAACTAAAAAGAACTTCTATTTTGTACCTCGTAGTATGTTGAAAACTAGTGTGGCATAAGGGAGAGGCCTTGACCTTATGCAGATATAAAGAACAAATAAACTCATGTAAATTGACCTAGAGAAAGATCTTTAACCTTCAACTTGGTGGTTAACTACACAGCTCTAACCAAATGTGCTACTCCAGCTGATGATGTCCACTAGTATTATGAATTCTGTGACTTGTCCCTGTGCTTTTTGTTCTTTCTGTTCCAATTTTCTGAAACTCCTATTAGCCATCATTATATATGTGTAAAAGGATTTTCTATGACAGGTAAAACAGTGTAAGTGGAAATACATTTTTGAAAAATAGAAGTATTTGGGTGAGATAATTAATACCTAGCTTCCTAAAAAAATGTTTTACTTCCAGTTATATACTTTCTACAGTTTCTCTTTCTAGAAAGCAATAAGAAATAGCCTTTTTCCATGGATGTGCTTAATATTGTAGTTCAGTTATGTATGAGATATCAAGATTTTCAATAAGAGAATATGTGATAACTAAGTGTCTATTTGTGATCTGTTCAGTTCTCCAGATCTGCTAAGTTTGATTTTAAATAAAAAAAAAAGTGGTCACCTAGGTTAAGCGCCCATAGACGAAAGTGAGCTTACATAACAAAAAGATATGGGGCATTCCGAGAATCGAACTCGGGACCTCTCGCACCCAAAGCGAGAATCATACCACTAGACCAAATGCCCAGTTGTTAATATTCTATATCTTTCAGTATTGTGTTATGCTTTTTAGTTCTAGAGCCCATGTAATTTAGCAGTCATATGCTTGAATTTCAGATTGTCTGCTCCACTAAAAGGAAAGGTAACCTTATCTGTTCGGTGTGTCGTTATTTTAATTCATATCACCTGTTCTTGCTGAATTTTCATATTAGATATGTATGTTCTCATGTAAAGTCATAATTTTATTTGTGGAGAAATGATGCATAACATATGTTAATAGTTATAAACTCCTTACTGAGTGACTTCTTATTCGAGGTAGCTGAGTTCTTTTGGGGAAGGGAAAAAATTTGCTCTTCTTCCTTTTTTAGATATGTTTGTTGGAAAGTAAATTCACATTACTGATTGAGTGGAAAAAAGAAACAGAAAAAGAGTTGAAGCTGGGACCTCTTTCCTTAGTTTTACTTCATGTTACATGCTAACTAGAGTTGCTCTTTCTACAAAGCAATATAGATAGCCTCTTTCCAAGGATTTGCTGAATTTTATAGTTCTGTAATGTATGAGATATCCGGAATATCATTAAGGGAATATGCAATAAATAGGTGTCTGTTTATCATCTGTTTACTCCTCCAGATCTGCTAAATTTGACTTCGGATTAAAAAATTGGTCAACTTGGTAAAGCCCATAGTCCATTGAGTAAAGTGAGCTTAATAAAAAAATCTGAGGCATTCCGGGAGTTGAAGTTGAACTCGTCAGGACCTCTTGCACTCAAAGCGATAATCATACTACTAGGCCAAATGCCGGTTGTTAAGATTCAATATATTTCAGTATTGCGATATGCTTTTTAGTTCTAGAGCCCGAGCAATGTAGTTGTTCACTTGTTACTGCATTTTCATTTAAGATTGGTATGTTCTGACATGAAGTTCTAATTTTATTTCTGGAGGATTGATACTTAACATAGGTTAATTGTTTGAAAAATACTTTACAGCGAGTAACTTCATATATGAGGAAGCTGGATTCTTTTTGGGGAAGTGAGATGTTTACTATTCTTCCCTTTTTAGCTTGATTTCTTGAAAAGTTAATTCGTATTACTTGAGTGAGTGGAAAAAAGAACAGAAACGGAAAAAAAAAAAAACTGAAAAATATTCTGAGAATTGAATCGGGATCTTGTTCATTAGTCTTACTTCAAGTGACATACTTTCTGGTCTTGCTCTTTCTAGAAAGCAATATGAGATATCCTTTTTCCATGGACGTGCTGAATTTTGTAGTTCTGTTACGCATAAGTTATCGGCAATTTCATTAGACAATATGCGATAAATAAGTGTCTGTTTGTGATCTGTTCAACCTCTAGATCTACTGAGTTTGACTATGGGTAAAACATTGGTCAACCAGGTTAAGCACATAAATGAGAGTGAGCTTTCATAACATGAATATCTGGGGCATTCCGAGAATCGAACTCAGGACCTCTCGCACCCGAAGCGAGAATCATACCACTAGACCAAATGCCCAGTTGTTGACATTTCATATATGTTGGTAATGCTCTTAGTCATAGAGCCTGAGTAATATAGTAATATGATCGAATTTCAGATTGTATGCACAGCAAAAAGAAATGGAAGCAGTAAAGGTAACTTTTTTTCACTTGTTCTTGCTGCATTTTCACTTTAGGTAGGTATGTTATCAGCTGAAGTCATGTTTTATTTGTGGATATATGATGCTTCACATAGATTAATTGTTTCAAAAATCCGTACTGAGTGACTTCTTATTTGAGG